>CANTUS010000006.1:10780000-11152500 GCA_947683365.1 Euphorbia pulcherrima | reverse complement strand
TGAGAAGCCTACAAGAATAGGGTATTTATAGGACAAAGAGCATTAACACGGCTTAATGGGGTTTAAACGGCATTAACCTTTGTAACCACACCTTTATGGCCATTAACATTTGTAACCATACCTTTATGGTCATTAACCATAGATGTTATGAGGAAAAATATTGATTAAGAGATTAAAACCCATTAATCTCAAATAAAAATCTGGTAAAAAAAATCACATGGCAATATTTTTTCAGTACCGAATCACCGATTTAGCGTGTCTAAATTTGACAAATATCCAAACTTTAAACTACAATTTCTCATTCACCATTATTCCGTTTTAGGCGTATAATATATCTTTGGAAAGCTCTCGAAGCGTTAAATACAATGACATATTATTCAAATTATAGTTTTTCCAAATTATAATTAAGCCTATAGTTGATAATGCACATCATTATCACTTATGCCATATTTCCAACAATCCCCCACATGAATGAAAATTGAAAACAACACGGACATTTTCAAAAATTCGAAGGGTGAAAATGCTCTTCGGCCAATATTTGCATAGGATAGGTAGGCTACAACCTTTAACCTTTCCTTGTGAAAGTATATTTACTTTACTGGCTGATAGATGCGATGTTCTTGAACTATTCTGTCCTTTGTGTAAACGATGATATACCCCACGCAAATATCAACAAATCACGGTTTTGGTTCTCATGGTTATATTCGTTACGGTCATGAACATCTCCTGGTTCTGCAAGAGTTTTAGATTACTACGCCTCAATAGTATCCTTTAAAGCGACCCCACTTTACTTTCACATAGGTGATCTCTTTTGCTCAACCATTGATGCACAAAGGATCATTAAAATCATGTAGCTTAACCTTAACCCATTTTGTCACTATTTACGTTATAGGAATGGACATGGGGTTACCCACACAGTGACCATACAAGGTCTATGCAATTAGGCTGTCCCATTGAACCAAGATCTTGGGATCTCCAGTCAAACATGGTTGGGTTTTCCTTTACATAGCGCCTTAAATATTCATAGGCTTTAGTCCCATTCCTTTAGATGTCTTTTCAACTTGATCTCGATTTAACCCTTTGATTAGCGGATCCGCAATGTTATCCTTTTATCCTACAAAATCAATAAAGATAACCGACGTTGAGATCAGTTGTCTTATGGTATTATATTGACGACTCATGTGTCTCAACTTACCATTATACATTAACTTTTGTGCTCTTTTAATCGTTGCTTGATTATTGCAATGCACACAAATTGCAGGCACAGGCTTAGGCCATTCTGGAATATCCTCTAAGAAATTACGTAGCCATTCAGCTTCTTCTCCCATTTTATCCAAGGCAACAAACTCAGCTTCCATTGTGGAACGAGTTATAATCATTTGCCTTGAGGATTTCTAAGACACTACTCCTCCTCCTGGAGTGAACACGTATCCACTTGTACCTTTAGAATTCTTGATGTCAGCTATCTAACTAGCATTAGAATACGCTTCTAGTACAGCAGGTTCTCTCTTATACTGCAGTCCATAATTACGAGTATATCGCAAATACCTTAGTATTCTCACGCTTGCATTCCAGTGGATTTTACTTGGATTACTCGTAAATCTGCTTAAACTACATATAGTATAAGCAATATTAGGCCTTGTACAACTTGTAAGGTACATCAGACTGCCTATCATCCTCGCATATTCGACTTGGTCTATGCATTCTCCTTTATTTTTAGACAAATGTAGACTAATGTCTAACGGTGCTTTAGCTATACCAGCATCACCTTTGTTAAACTTGTCAAGTATCTTGTCCAAATAGTGTGACTGTGTTAATATAAGACCGTTAGGTGAACGTTGAACTTTGATGCCTAAAATTACATCAGCTAGTCCCATACCTTTCATGTCAAATTTAGAATTTAACATATTCTTGTTACTCTTTACCATTCTCTCATTGCTTCCAATAATGAGTATGTCATCAACATACAAACATAGAATAACATATCCTTCATTTGTAGTTTTGACATATATACATTTGTCACACTCTTTATACGATAGCCACTTGCCATCATGGCATCATCAAATTTCTTATGCCATTGTTTTGGTGCTTGCTTTAAACTATATAAAGACTTTAACAACTTACATACTTTTCTTTCTTGACCAGAAGCTACACAACCCTCGGGTTGTTCCATGTAGATTTCTTCTTTAAGATCTCCTTTTAGAAAAGCAGTTTTCACATCCATTTGATGTACTTCAAGATTCCGCAAAGCGGTAATTGCAAGTATATCATCCTAATGGATGTTATTCTCGACACTAGAGAATACGTATCAAAGTAATCAAGGCCTTCTTTTTGTCTATAACCTTTTATGACTAAACGAGTCTTGTACTTATCAATTGTTCCATCAGCTTTTATCTTACATTTGAAAATCCATTTAGAACTTAGTGGCTTGGTTCCGGGAGGAAGTTCCACTAGTCCCCACGAATGATTTTGCAAAATGGAATTAATTTCACTCCTTATGGCCTCTTTCCATAAAGGACTTTTAATTGAGCTTATACCTTCTTTATATGTTTGAGGTTCCACTTCAACCATATACGTTAAGAAATTTAGACCATATGATTTTTCAACCCTTGTCCTTTTACTTCTTCTAGGTTCCACCTCGTGATTCAATTTATTCTCTTCTTGAGAATTTTGATCATCTTCTTCAATTGCTGATTAAAGGTTGTCATTTTTATCAACAACTTGTTGATTAACTTGACCGTCACTTTCAATAAGTTCAGGGGACCTTTTAGTTCCCGACCCTTCACGTTTTTCCTTACATGGAAACACGTCTTCAAAAAATGAAGCGTCCTTTGACTCAATCAAAGTGTTCTTATGTATATCCGGGTTTTTAGATTCATGCACAAGAAACCGATATGCGTTGTTATTACTAGCATAGCCAATGAAAATACAATCCACCATTTTTGGACCTATTTTCATACCTTTAGGTAATGGTGCAGTTACCTTTGAAAGACACCTCCACACTTTCAAGTAATTATAATAATGTTTTCTACCCTTCCATAATTTATAAGGACTTTTATCTTATTTCTTACGTGGTATCTTGTTCAAAAGATAATTTGCTAACAAAACAACATCACCTCACATGTTTTGTGGTAAACTAGAACTGGTTAACATTGCATTCATCATCTCTTTTAGAGTACGATTTTTGCGTTCAGCTACACCATTTGATTGTGGAGAGTAAGGTGGTGTTACTTCGTGAATATTTCCATTTTGAGAGCAATACTCGCCAAATGGTGCAACGTATTCACCACCACAATCACTTCTAACCTTCTTAATTTTCTTATTAAGTTGGTTTTCGACTTCTTGTTTGTAGAGTACAAATTTCTCTAAAGCTTCATCTTTGCTTTTAAGCAAATACACATAACAATATTTTGTGCTATGATCTATGAAGGTAATAAAATAGTTATTGCCTTCTCTTGATTGAACATATTTCAATTGACAAATATCAGTATGTATTAGACAGAGTAATTCTGAATTTCTTTCAACGGATTGAAATGAAGATCTTGTTAATTTTGTCTCAACCACGTTTCACATTTATGTGATTTATCGATATGAAATGTGGGTATATGATTAAAATTAATTAAGTGTCGTAACGTATCAAAATTAATGTGTCCAAGTCTACTATGCCATAAATTATAAGACTCAATCATATAAGCAACAACGTT
The DNA here is from genome assembly GCA_947683365.1 of Euphorbia pulcherrima. Taxonomy (NCBI): domain Eukaryota; kingdom Viridiplantae; phylum Streptophyta; class Magnoliopsida; order Malpighiales; family Euphorbiaceae; genus Euphorbia; species Euphorbia pulcherrima. Next base: position 11,148,796 of record CANTUS010000006.1, on the reverse strand, counting down.
ATTCTCATTAATAGAATCTTGCTTGTAAGAGATACAATTAAATTTGAACATTCCATTACATTCATATCCCTTTCCCACATACATGTCTCCCTTAGACAAAATAAATTTTTGAGATTCAAATACCATCTTGAAGCCGTGTGCACTCAATAGGCTCCCAGAAACCAGATTCTTCTTCATGTCGGGTATATACCAGATATTTTGCAGTTTTACTTCTTTGCCGGAAGTCATTTTCAGAATCACCCGTTCCATGTCCTTTGACATTAGAAGTAGCAGAATTTCTCATGAAGAGTTTCTCCCCATTATCAATTAGAGTCAATCCAACAAAAGACTCTTTATCACAACACACGTGATGAGTAGCACCAGTGTCAAGCCACCACTCCATTGGGTTTGAGTCAGTCATATTGACCTCATAAATTACACATACGTTGATGTCATATACATCTTTTTTAATTTCTTTCATAACCTTTACCTCAATGTCATTGACCATTTTTGTCAATTTACAAACAAATAATCTTTGTCTCCTCTTTTTGCAATTTAAACATTTTCCATTTTCCATTTGTCTCTTGGATATGCTTCCGTTTTATCCAATTTTGAAAGTACGTTTAACATGTTGTTTGCCCTTTTTGGAGTCTCTAATGACCTCCACCACGTTAGCTTTCGCCAAAACTTGATTAGCAATAGAAATTTTTTTTATTTAAGGAATCTCACAATTCTTTTGCAACACGTTTAATAGTACACACCTCATATAGGTCAATGACTAAGTCATTCAATATATAATTTTTGCAAAGAAAAACCATATGATTCCAACAATCCATAAATAATTGAAAAGAAGCGTTAACCATTCCAACATGACGGTTATCTTTCAATATATTATGGTGTTCCATCTAGTAAAATAGAAAAACATTTTATGTTGTCAAACTTTGAAATTTGAACCACCAAAAGTCTTCGATCTTTTAAGAGTTGAAATAAGATATAATCCCAAAGCAACCTCATGATCATTAGGCATAACAATCGTTAAACTCAAAAGTTCATTTCCATTAGGTCCAGCACCAATATGACCAATTTGTCCATTTTGGCTATTCTGGCTTGGAACCGTTTCAGAACCATTACCTCCAATCGGTAAAATAATGTCCATAATATTCTCAATTCACAATCTGAAATACTACAGAGTAAGTCAGAAATTTGTAAATGAGAAAAACCAAGAAAAAAAAAAGAAAGAGATTTTTTTTATGAAAAAACAAATTACTGTTTTTTTATATGAACAACGTTTTGTCCAAAAAATCAGTCTTCAAGAATCTAGAGTAACCTGCTCTTAACTTAAAAAAAATATAGACATAACTGTCTTAAGATTGTTAGAAACTTATTAGTAGCGGTATTGAATAAAATAAACAATACTATATTTCATTAAGAATAAGTATAGATTACAATAGAATATAAATTATTACAAACAAATATAAAAGAAATATTCAACCTTTTTATCGAAGAAGAAGCTTATTGCGGAGGTCTGAAACTCAGTTTCCTTAAGACAATTATTCGTCCGCTATCAGTGAATTTGTCTCACAGGATACAACCACAATTGTAAACGAACTCTAATTGTGTGAAGAGCAATTCACAAGAACCTAAATCTAAGTAGCCTTCTTGTAAAAGGAATGAAAACTTTGAGAGATATTTTTAATATGAAAACAGAAAATAAATCACAAAGTAAACAAGTACAAATACCAGCTGGATTTTTTTCAAGGGAGAATAAAAGTGTGTGTGAGAAGCCTACAAGAATAGGGTATTTATAGGATAAATCTCATTAACATGGCTTAATGGGGTTTAAAGGGCATTAACCTTTGTAACTACACCTTTATGGCCATTAACGTTTGTAGCCATACCTTTATGGCCATTAACCATAGATGTTATGAGAAAAAAATATTGATTAAGAGATTAAAAACCCATTAATCTCAAATAAAAATCTAGTGAAAAAAATATTACATGCAATATTTTTTTTTGTACCAAATCACCGATTTAGCGCGTCTAAATTTACATATGTCCAAACTTTAAACTACAATTTCTTATTCACCGTTAATCCGTTTTAGGTGTATAATATATCGTTGGAAAGCTCTTGAAGCGTAGAATACAATGACATATTTCATATTATTCAAATTATAACGTTTCCAAATTATAATTAAGCCTAAAGTTGATAATGCACATCATTATCACTTATGCCATATTTCCTACACTTTCTTGCGGCAAATTACCCCTACAACAGTGATAAATGGGAAAAAATCAGTTGTCTCCTGTATTTCAACAGTATCTCTCATTCAATTTTTGACATGTAACAATTTAAGAAAGGGATGGTGGAAAGATAGGAGAGATAAAATAAAAATAAAATAAATAAAATTAATATGCATAGTTAAATGAGAGTAGACCTGTTCATCGGGCGGGCTGGGCCGGGCTCATCGGGCTTTTTATAAAAAATACTAATTCAAGCCGGGCAAAGCCCATGATTTAGAACTTATGGCTCGGGCCGGGCTTACTAACTCATTCCAAGCCCGGCCCATGGCCCAACGATAATTTTTTTCTTTTTATATTTTGTAAACTAGATTGAAATTATAAAAAATGTCTAAATTTTGCATACAATTACAATTTTAAGTAAAAATATTTTATACATAGTTAAAAATTTAGTAGGTCAAAATATAAAAACTATATAAGCTATTAAATATAATATAAAAATATAAAATAAATATATTTTTTTGTTCGTCGGGCAGGGCTCGGGCATTTATATAAAAATCAAGCCCGGCCCATAAAACTTCGGGCTTTTGCGGGCTCAGGCTCGGGCCGAACTTTATAATAAAACAAGTGTCCAACTCCAATTTATTTGAGCGAGCTCGAGCCGGCCCCTATGAGTAACTCGGCTCGCTAACAGGTCTAAATGAGAGACACCAAGTTAGAGAAACTTCATTTTTTCCATAATAAATTTACATTCAATCAAAATTTGGGACCATTGTCCTAAAGAAGCTGAGGTACTATACAACATTAGGACTCATTTGTTTCTAGCAAACTGTAAATACAAATATTGTGTAGAAAGATAACTATTTTTATATTGTATTTACTGCAATATTAAAAAAATATGATATGATGTTTTGTATTATATACCGAATATGTTTGTACTTTAATATTATATACATAAAAATAATAAAAATATGTGCCCGAAATTTGTAGAACCCATTTTAGTGGTATATTGTATCGATTTTTCTTGCAACCAAATCAATAAAACTGATACTCTTATTTATCGTCTGTATCTTTTAATTAGTAACTACTTGTAAGTTTTGAATTAAAACTTTATTTTATCATCAGTTTACTTTTAATCATCCAATACATTTTTATTAAGAAATTTACCTGTTGATCTAAACTTCATTATTATTTGGATAATTATTGTCCTTCGCATACTAGGAACTAAGAATCTAAACGAAAAAAGTATATGAATGTTTAGAGAATGAAATAGTTAGTAGACTGCTTCAACACATTAAGTTTAATTGTTTACTCAATTGATTTTACAAATTTAGTTTATAAAGATGCTTGGATACATTTTTATTACATGGAGAATTGAACACCACATGGACAACAAAAGATTAATTATAAAAAACTTTTTCTATCTTATTTAGACAATGAAATAGTTTAATTATAAACATAATATAAAAATACAAACTATTGAATGGGAATTGCTTAATTATTAACAATTTTTACACCATTTTGAAGAAAACCGCATGCACAAAGTATAAATTCAAACAGCTTGATAGGGATTGTTTTGGGGAGAATTTTAGTTGAGGAGGTTTCAAACTGTTGAAACTAATTTTAATTGAAAATTTTCAATATCTGAAAACTAATTCATAATTATATAAATTCCTTACACGAATTAGTGAATTACACAGCAAGTGCATGTAAAAACAGATTGTATCTATTACAATTATTTAATTAAGAGACTGTAATAGACATGTAGACCCAGGCTGCTTTTGGCATTTTGACTAAATTTCTGAATATATACGTACATATTAGTCAAAATGTTTTGGTAAATTTTAAAACATGCAATTTTGTTTAATACATTTTTAGGAAAAGGATCAAACTTTTTTTGGAAATGAGATTTATGGTTTTAAAATTTAGTAAATTTATAATAAAAAATTATTAATTTAAAAGTATGTTATAATAAAGGATAATTATATTCATTTTAAATTGAACATTTGTAGGTTGATTAATAAAAATATAATACACCTTCATAATAATTTTTTATAATTTTTTGAGAAGTGTAGATATTTTTTTTATTTAAAAGACCGTAATAATTTTAAAAAATCATAACAAAATGAAAAATATCAGAAACTTATTTAAATTTTAATATATAATTCATAAATAATGGTTAATTTATAGGAATATTGAATTGATTAAAATACCATTTGTAATATTAGAAAACCGACATTTTATAAATTTTTTCCTTTGTTTGATAACGTTTTAAACTTCAACCCTCGTTTCGAAAACAAAAATTTTATGATCCTATTTTTGAAAATGATCGAAACCACATGGTATGTTTTGAAATTTAATCAAATGTTTTTATCTATTTAGTATTCGAATTGGATTTCCTTCTCTGATTGTTAATATTATTTTGAAATTCCAAGAAAAATTAAAATAAAAAATATGAAAGATATATAAATTTATTATGTCGAAATTAATATCTCTTTTTATATTTCTCTATTAATTATTTAACATATAATATATTTATAGAAGAGATAAACTAAATAAAATAAAATAATAATAAAAATAAACATACTACAATAAATAAACAACAAGGAACAAAATTTTAATTTAGGAACAACAAAATCTTATCTGCTAAATCCAAAGGTTTGAAACATACATGTATGTGAAGTCAAATTACAACTAAAAGACAGTTGTTTCCCCATCAAGCCACTATGTTTGAAATTAGAATTGAAAATCACACCATTATACATTTATTATAGTTATTAAATACTTCCACCATATTTTTTTATTTATCTTTTTATAAATTAATTTTTTAATTTATAATTAATATTAAAAATATAATTAAAAGAATAATAAAAAAATACCTAAAAAAATATAAATAATAAATATTTTAATAATTCAATTTGCATAAATTAAAAATTAGATGAGAGAATTTCCTTACTCATTGCTCCTATTTACTATAAAATATTACTCCATTAGTTTCTAAATAATTGTCATTTTTATTAAAATCGTATTTTTACTAAAAAAACTTAAAAATATTTTAATAAATTACTTTTAAAATATTGATTCCAAAAATAATTTAAATTTTGAACTGAATAAATTTCATTGCTACTTAAATTCATATATTAGATATGAACTGAATATATTAGTTCTGTTAGATTAATGACTGAAATGTTTTTGAAAATATACATACCCACTAGAAAATGAAAGTGGAAAAGTGAATAAAATGAGAGGAAGAGAGAATAAAAGGGTACATACCCAAATACATACAAAGAGTCAAATGCATGAAAAGTGGAAAGCTGCATGCACGACATCTGTGTCAATCATCACATAACAAGACAATTTTAATGTGAACTCAACTACAGCTACTTAACGTCAAGGTTATTTCTGTCCATTCCCAACTCTTTCAAATCTGTATATATCCAAAAATGGAGGTCGTGGTAAGCCATTTTGTATTGGCTAAGCAAGGTTTTGAATTCAAGTCATAATGAATGTAGATAATTTTTATTAGGAGACTCATCCGAGTTGAATTTAAATGTAATCGACGTAAAGCTTCAATAAAAAAAAAACAGGCTATCGTCTGGATCTTTTGCGACGCACGTTTTTGTTTCCCGACAAATTTTCTTCCCCCGCAGCGCTAAAAGTCACTGTCCCTCTCCTCTCACTTTTATTTCTTTTCTGCTATTTTTGAAGTGTTGGTTTTATTTAGCTTAGTTGGTTTATTAATTATTAACTATTGTTAATAGTAATCACTGATATTTTTCAGTCTTCGAAAGAACTAAAATCACTAGTAGCTAATCGGAAAAACTTAAAAGGTAAGTAATTTCAACCTCTCTCATGTTCAATATAATACATTATTATCTCTTTGTATTTTAAAAATTTAATTTATATCTCTTTATGTTTTGCATTTTCTCACTACTACCTCCCTATACTTTACTTTTATAATATTGTTAGATCTCTTTATATATTATTATGTCATTATTTCAATAAAATTTACCAAGATATACATTTATATCAAAACTACTATTGTTCATGATATTTATATATTCATTTTTCTTTTAACTTATCCACTTTATACTTGTTTATTCGGAAAACTATAATGTAATAAAATATTAAAAAATAAGTGAACAAACAACTTATCTATGAAATATCTTCAAAATAATGTAGTTTTGATCACTGCTCAAGCAAATATTGCAAAAAGTATATGTAATATCAATAATTTTGAATGAAAAGACTTAAAAATTGATAGAGGGAGGTATAATAAAAAAATGCAAAACATAGGGAGATATAAATTAAATTTTTAAAATACAGAAAAATAGTAATATATTATGTCAAATATGTGAGAGATTATAATTATTTACCTGCATCTTATTAATAAACACAGCTACAAAATTACTTTTGTTTGACCATGTTCTATTATTAAACATCGATTTAGTTCAGTTTAATTCAGTTTCAAATGGTTAAGAATTATATTTCCCCAATTTTATTTTAAATGTCTCTTCACTCATTTTATTTTGTTATATTTTATTTACAAAATTACTACTTAAATTATGAATGCATTTTTTATTATTTTTCTTTAATTTGTCTTTTGTATGAATGGATAAATTTATATGTTAACAATTAAGAAGAAAAACACTCTTGATATAAAATGTAAATAGTAAATTAATTTTTTTTTATAATTTAGGTCATATTTTTTGGAATGTAATTTTATGAATTGAATCGAACTGAATTAAATTGAAGTGAGTTGAATTGAACTTATTTTATTATAAATTTATAACTACGCATAATTAAACTGAACTAAAGTGGACTGAACAGAATTAAAATAGTTTGAACCAAATTAAAATGAATTGAACTGAACTAAATTAAATTAAATTATAGTCCTTATTTATTAGTATTGGTAAAAAAATTTAAAATTAAACTTAAGAAATAATGTAAAATATATTAAATAAAATGCCTCAACTCAAATACAAAAGATGAGTTTGACATTGTTTTATGACTTTTTTTTTGAAAAGTTCTAAAACTTAATAATAATTATTTTTTACTTAATTTATATTATAAGGAGTCAATTTATTTTATAATATTAAATATTTTATAATATTAAAAATTTATAGGTGAAACTTGACGTAATAACAGTTCGGACGATAATTCAAAATCAATCAGAAGAAAAAGCATAAACCCTCTTGTTTTACGCCGGTTGGCAGGAGAAACCGCTCAGTTCTCTCATTATATAGTCATCTTCATCTCCCTTCTTTGTTCTTTGTCTTTCTCTCTCAATACTTCTCTAGCTTGCCTTTACCTTTTAGATTTCTTCTTCTTCTATTCCAACTGACTGCAAGTTTTGTTATTACAGTGCTCTATTTGATTTGATCACCAGTACTTTTCTTTTCTTTATCAAAGCTTTCATTTTGAGCTTTATTTCCAAATGGGTTATTTGCATGCATTGTGTTGACCCTTTTCTACTGTGTATTGTTCAACAAAATCCAACTCCTTTAGTTTGTTTTCTTTTGGGTTGCCTTCGTCATTAGTAATTAGCTGACTTGTTTCTTCTTATCCGGAATGGGCAGGAGTTTTTAAGTAACGGATTGAGGTAATTTTATTTTATTTTTTGTTTCTTTTTTGGGGGTTTTACTGGGAAAGTTGTTGGGGTTTTAATTTTGGGTTTTGTTTTTTGTTCTTCAGGGATTATTTTCTAGAAATTTAAAAAAAAAGCAAGAAAATAATGGCACCGGCTACTAATTGGCTTTCGTTTTCACTGTCCCCAATGGAAATGTTGAGGTCATCTGAATCTCAGTTCATATCTTATGAGGGTTCTCCTTCTACTAATCACTATTTCATCGATAATTTCTATGCCAACGGTAATAACTTCTCTTTTTTCCCTTTTGTTTTCTGTTTGGTTCCCGGGAAAGTGATGGAAGTTGTTTAAGCACTTGATTTTTGCCTAAATGAAATAGCTCAATCATGATTTAAAGGATTGGATAAAAGTTTCCTATTGTTTGCACACACTTGCACCATTTTTACTTGTGCTTGTGATTAATCTAACCGACTCTAATCAATCTCTATTGTACTGAATTTAAGTTTCGGTTCTTTGAGGCATTTTATCAGTAACTTGGTATGCATGTTTTATCGGTTTGTGAATCATCGTTTTGATCTCATTTACAGGCTGGGGGAGCTCTAAGGAAGTTGAAGGAACAACAATGGCGGAACCCTCTATTTTGACAAGCTTTATCGACTCCGAAACGCATCATCATCATCATCAAGCGCCGAAACTCGAAGATTTTCTCGGCGGCGATTCGTCATCAATCGTCCGATATTCCGATAACAGCCAAACAGATACACAAGACTCGTCTCTAACTCACATCTACGACCACCATAGCTCCGCTGCTTATTTCAGCGAGCAACAAGATCTCAAAGCCATAGCTGGGTTCCAAGCTTTCTCGTCCCACTCGGGGTCTGAGGTTGTTGACTCGGCCTCAATGGCACGGACTCAGCTCGGAGCAACTGAGTTCGTGGGTCAATCGATTGAGTTGGCTGGGAACGAGTTGGGGTTTTCGAGTTGCACTGGTGCAAACAATGCGTTATCACTCGCTGTTAGTAACCATCAGAGTTCTAAAGAGAAGGCAATTGTTGCCGTTGATTCGGATAGCACTAAAAAGATCGCCGATACTTTCGGCCAGCGCACTTCAATCTACAGGGGAGTTACTAGGTATATAATTACATTCAACCCCCAAATGCTTGCATTCAATCAATTGGGTTTTCTTTGTTGATATGGAATTAGTATGCTTTAATGGTTTTAAATCATGTTTTTGGAGGTTAAATAGCAATTATCCTAGGATTTTGACCTTTTTTACTATAAAGAATTGAGTCTTTGTTGCTAGGTGTATAATTTCATTAAAGTACCAAATTCACGAATTCGATGAAATGGGTTTTCTTTGGTGATATCAAATTAGTAAGCTTTCATGGTTTTTACTCATGTTTTTGGAGGTTAAATAGCAAATACCCTTGTATTTTGACCTTTTGTCACTAGATAAATTGAATCTTTGTTACTAGGTATGTAACTTTGTCAAAGTATCAAATTCATGCATCAATGAATGGGGTTTTCTTTGATGATATCAAATTAGTCAGCTTTAATGGTTTTTAATCATGTTTTTGGAGGTTAATTAGCATATATCCTCTGATTTTGACCTTTTCCACTATGAAAAAAATATTGGATCTTTGTTAATGGCGATGTGGGTATTTGATGCAGACACAGATGGACAGGGAGATATGAAGCGCATCTATGGGATAACAGCTGTAGGAGAGAAGGTCAAGCCAGAAAAGGGCGTCAAGGTATTTCTGATACATTTCATTATCTAAAGGCCAAAACCCCCATCTCATAAATTTGTATTCTTGTGTCAAAAAGAAACCCCAAATTACTGTGTCACTGAAAAGAAACTTGCATTAAGTAATAGTCACAGAGAGAAGTAATGCATTACATTTTTTTTTTATTATCTCTAGTCTCTTTTGATGATTGATTGATTGAAAGAAAGACCGATGGTATTCTATAGATAGATTGAATACTATACCCTAACTATACTTTTATTATTTTTCTTGCTTTCAAACTAGGTGATTGATATGATTAGCTGTGCCTGTGCCGCCATTTTGTTCATATTGATGGGCCCCAATTTTGTTTGACAAGACCCACTGGCTATTTCCCATGCCTCAGCTGTTATTACAGACATCAATGAACCATGGGTCTTAGCCATGGCTCTTGTCACTTTATTACTTTATTTTATTTGTTTTGCAAATTTGAATATTGTCTAAGTTTGACTGGATCACTCACTATTCAACTCAAAGATCATTACTTTTTCTCTTTTCCCAACATGATTGCCGAATTTTGCTGACATTGGTGCCTGCCCTTTTGCCCTAAATTGCAGTTGCAGTCCTTTCACACCTGTGATATTACCTTTGGGATGAAATATACTATTAGATGAGTAATAAAGAAGGCTTATTAAATGAATTCCTGATATTGCAAGTTTGGTACTTGTTGCCCACTTGATTTATATTTATTCTTATAATAATAAGATATTAATCAAAGTATGACATTTTGTTACTATCTCTTTCTGAGTAGATTATCACATGGTAATCACGTGCTTATATCTTTGTTTTGTTTTTTAAACTTGGCTAAAATTGAAGCTGAAATAGTTTTTTTTTTCTTCTCGTTTTCGCATAATTCGTGGGGATCGTGGATATCTGCTGGTTGTCACTTGGTATTACAGTATACTTGGGTAAGCTGATTTTCTGTTTTGTGTTTCGTAATATCGCCCGTTACTTAAATCGAAGTGTTAGAATTTGTTGTGAACTTGTATTTTATATAGGTGGATATGATAAGGAAGACAAGGCTGCTAGAGCTTATGATTTGGCAGCTCTCAAATACTGGGGTGCCTCAGCAACCACCAACTTCCCTGTAGGATTTGTATTTCATTTTATCAATTGGTTGCTTCCCTTTTTTGTCTGCTCGAGTTTCTTAGGTATATTTGTCGCTGCCAGGTCACAAATTATACCAAAGAATTGGAAGAAATGAAGTATGTTTCCAAGCAAGAATTCATAGCTTCGCTTAGGAGGTATGCTTAACCCAAGATACTTGTTTGTTTTTGTACCGCATGAAGAATTTGTATTCTAAATTGGTAATGTCTGAACTAATTCATAGGAAGAGCAGTGGATTTTCCAGGGGAGCTTCTATATATCGAGGTGTAACGAGGTATGCACTTTGCTCTTTAAAAATTTTCGGTGGGCACTTTTTACATGTAGACTTGTTTCTAACACTTTGGAGCAGTCAGTAAAGAAATATAGAAAGTCGTATAAAAGCTCTAAATCTTAGAAATTATAATATTAGATTAACATTTTGGATGAGATTTTGAATTAAACTCACAAACAGTTGACCAATTTTTTTAGGACCATTTGATCTAAACTCAATTAATGTTTATATTTCACACACTAAAAGAAGCTAAAAATTTTTGTTCTATACCTTTTTCTGTTACGGGCCTTGAGCAGTCGCCCCACTCCTCAGGAATGGGTCTGGTTGTTGGTGTAGTTCTGACTTTGTAATGTGTTATAATAACACGACTGAATTGTAAATTTGTAGGCATCATCAACAGGGTCGCTGGCAGGCAAGAATAGGTCGCGTTGCTGGAAACAAAGACCTCTATCTTGGCACATTCGGTATTTTCATACTTTACTCCTTGAAAAATTTAAACTATAACAATTCAATATCATTTCCTGAAAATAATCTCGAATGCCCAAATTTGTTCTTCAGCTACTGAAGAGGAAGCAGCGGAGGCATATGATATAGCGGCTATAAAATTTCGGGGTATGAATGCAGTGACCAACTTTGAGATGAACCGATATGACGTGGACGCCATAATGAAAAGTTCTCTTCCAATAGGCGGGGCCGCGAAACGCTTAAAGCTTTCACTTGACACCGATCAAAAACCGAACGTGAGCCTAGAGCATCAAACTCAGGGCACCAGTAATAGCGGTAACATCAGTTTTGCCTCGATTCCTCCAGTTTCGGCAATCCCATGTGGAATCCCTTATGAAAACCCAGCTGCACTCTATCATCACAACCTGTTCCATAACCCGAGTGGAACTGAACCAAATGCCGCGATGTTGCCACAAACGGCTGAGTTCTTTATTTGGCCGAACCAATCGTATTGAGTGAAAGAAGTTTCGACTTTGAAAAATTCAGCTAACATGTAGCGAAAAGAGTGCCTTTTGTTGGTGGCTTCTTCATAGACAAGTGCTGACCGGTTGTAGTTGTTGATTAACCATGGCAGGAGTAGGAAGGTGAAGATGGTTCTTTTTGGTTTTATTTGAATTATGTTGTACGGATTAAGGTCTGGTTGTTACAGATAGTATGATGGATTTAGGTGGGAAATCTTGAATGATAGGCTTCATGTGTTGTTTTTACTTGCCTTGCAATGCATTGTCGTTTTAGTTCTTCATTTCCCAAATCCTATGTTTCGGCCATTTTAGACAATCATAAATTTTTTGTTTAATGAAGATTAAATAAAGGAAAAAATTTATAAAATATCTGTTTTCTAATATTATGAATGGTATTTTACTCAATTTAACATTTTATAAATTAATTATATAATTATATATCAAAATTTTAATAAGTTTCGGAGAATTTTTATTTTAAAATTTTGTCTCGGTTGGGCTAAGAATAATAATGAAAGAAAGTTTTATCCCATCTTGTTCGAATGTGGACTCAAATCTGCTTCTTTCAGGATCAAAATTCAATCATTAGACTAAGTTTTTGAGATTTTTCATTCTGTTATAATTTTTTAAAATTATTAGTCTTTTATATAAAAAAATATTTACACATTTCAAAAAATTTTAAAAATTATTACGGATGTCTATTGTATTTTTATTACTCAATCTATAAAATTTCAGTTCGAAATGGATATATACCCTTTATCGTGACTTATTTTCAAATTGAGAATCTTTTTTGTCATATGTTTGCTAAATTTTGAAACCACAAACTCCTTTTTAAAATAAAAAAAGTTACTCCTCCTTTTAAAATTGAGTTAAACCGTGACATATTTTTAAAATTTATCCCGGCATGTTTAGGATGGTTTGGAATTGAATCAAATCTTGTATATTAAATCACACTAATTTAGAAACCATCAAGTTTATAGTTAGAAAATTCACTGTTTTTTTTCAAAAAAAACTTCGGTAAATTTTAAAAAAGTATCTTGTGGTTTCACTCATTTACAAAACAGGGTTTGAGGAAATTTTTTTGCAAAATGGAGTCTGTGGTTTGAAAAAATTTGCAAATAAAGGATCCTGATATTAAATTATGTCACAAAAGTGAATAATCTTGTTTGTTTTTATCTGAATTTTTGTGAAATGATTATAAAAAATGCAATACATGAAAAATTTTGAATTTTTTTTAATAGTGCAAATATTTTTTTTAAATAAATCATGATAACAAACTTTTAAAAATCATAAAAAAATAAAAAAAATCTCAGAAAATTACTCAAATCCCAACATATAATTTTTAAATAATAAGATTAAATTATTAGAATGTTGAATTGTTTAAAATATTCAATGTAACACTACTATTCTGAAACAATAGGTCCCCTTTTGCAAATTGTTTGAAACAACATACCCCATTTTACAAAAAAAAAATTCTTCAAACCATGTTTTACAAATGAGTGTAATCATATGATACTTTTTCAAAGTTTATGTAAATGAGAAAGAAATCATGAAATTAAGTAAGTGATATTGCTACTGTCAAACAAAGGTGCAAATAATGAGAATGGATGTTCAAGGCCTCCTCAAAAGTAGATTGAGCCTCGGGATGGATTTGATAAATCTAACCTAAATTCATTTTTATATTTTAGCTTCAAATTAGCTCCAAATTCATTATGTATATTCCACCTCATAAATTGCTTCAGTGGTTTGAATAATTTAAGGGATTCTTAGCCTCCATGGACTATTTTCTTTCAATTTTTTCATTTTCTGAAAAACTCAGGTTATATATGAGAATTGAATATTATTAATATTATTGGTCATTTTTGGGTAGCTATAAACCATACATAAATTAAAATTGGGGATTAATAAGCCAGTAGCCCACAAACTAAAGCAGTTAAAAGCATCCTAGTATAAATTATATAATAATATGAAAATTTGAAGTAACAATTCTATATTTTGTTAGAACAGTATTCAATCCGTATCCGTTTTATTGAATTCAAATCCAATCCACATCCAATGATTCTAAAAAAATTCGGATATATGGGCTCTTATAGTACCCAATCTAAATTAATCAACCAATGGATCGAATAACAGATGGTGAAAAAAAGAGAAAATATACTACATAATAAGAATTCAATATCATCTAATTTCTTATATTACTTAATAATTGAGGTTTGAATTGAATTAATACGAATTATAAATTGTTGTTGTTAGCTTATTTAGTTATTTTTTTACTAATGTTATATGCTTCATCAATTTATTTGAAGTATATATATTAAATAATTTTAGCTAATTGCTAGTTTGACAATAAAATTTGCACTTTTTTTATTTTTAAGCCGGAGATTGTGAGAATGTGTTCTATGAAACTACAACAGAAACAGAGATTAGGATTGCATTATTAACTTGGATCAAGGAGATAAGACAACAACAATAAGTCTTGTACTTATTTTAATACGGTCAAAAGCTCTAACCAGACTCTAAAGTAAAGGGCCTAGAGTCTTGGGATAGAGTAGCAAATTAAGCATTTAAGGCTGCCCAAGACCATAAATAATGACCTGAAAACATGCTACGGATTATGGGATTTTGTTGTACCCAAATTTCAGTTGACCTGCTTTTAGGTTATTATTATTCGAACAACCCGAGTTTCGGATTGTTGTTTTTGCTTTCCGTTTGCTTTTCTAAAATATGTGAAATACATATCGATTTACAGACAACGGTTTTAAATTGGTGTTAATGTCGTTTTTAATTAAACCTTGCAACTTTGTTAATGCTCGACATGTAAATTTTGAGGCACTTTAGTCCATTTCAAGTCTTTATGATCCAACTTTATGCCTTTTATTACATACCGAGTCAGATTGGCAAACTTAGTAGTTTTTAAGTCGCTTTGTATAATTCACATTGGCCAAGTTAAGGAAGCAAAAGTTTATGAACTTTCCTTTTTATGTATCCTATGTGGAAACAAACGTATACATGTCCAATAACGCAAGATGATGAATTTTGTCCATGAAAAACAAACACCTTCGCCTTTCTCAACGAAATTCCGTAAAACGATACCCAAAGTGAAAATCTTTTATTTCATCGTTTTATGTTCACAAAAACGACAATTGACATTTTCGATATAGACAAATGTTAGAAGAAAAATCATCAAACATCCATCACAAGTTGCAAATGGCGATTAAGGTCACCGTGGAGAGCAGAAGTGAAATATTCAAGGATGAGACGCAAGCCACCATCAATTCCGAAACTCCGATAAGAAGTCACCAATTTTCTCTATCTTCACAGCTACTACTTCATTAGCAGGTAACTGCCCTTTGTACATTTGGGCATGTCCTCCATCCCCTATAGAATATTAAGAAAAGAAATTGTTCTATGAAAAAATATGTTTTCAAAACTTTGTATATAGTGATTTAAATTGATTACTTCCTTAGTATTTATTTACTTGTCTTTTTAGACATTTCACACTTATTAAAAAATCAATTAATTAAGGTAGAAAAACAATATTTTACCCTCTGATAACAAGGTACAATTGCCAATGACAATAGTAAATATCGGCTAGTGGAATGATGATGGTAAATCATCGTTGTCGGTCAAATACGCCAATGGGGACAACAATCGATGTCAGCTACAGTGTCATTTATGATGACAAGCCAACTGCGTGGCGTCATAAATGTTAGCATGGCTCCGTCTCCACACGCAGGTATGGCACTCTCCATAAAGATGGGATTGCGGGGCCCACATGGCATGATTACCAATTCATCTATAAATAGCCACCAATTCCGTGACCCCATTAAATACATACATATACTATTCCTCTTAACTAAGTTAAGTATCAAAAGGTCTTTGCTGGAAACCCCGACGTAGTTCATCTTTGTTCATCTTGTAGGCCCTTGCTATTGCCGAAACCCTACCTTAGAGAATGCTCACACTTTCGAAGGTATCACCCTCTAACTAATGTTTAGTTTTTCACTCCATGCAACTAATGATAATGGGATCAATGAGGGTAAAATTAAAAAAAAATAAAAAAAATGCCTAAAATTTTGAGAATGAAAAATGGATTTGAGATATTGGCTAAAAAGACAAGTAAAAAACACGATGGAGGTATAAAATAAGATAGTGTATTTCAAAACAAATTACGTTTCGTCTTTCGCGTGATCCCACCTACATCCTTTTTGCCTTTTTTTTAATGCTCTATGAGCTACACTCGTGTAATGTTTACATTTTACTATGGTCGGTTTCTCCAAATCTCGTACCTAAAATTGTCTTTTTTTGTTATGCTCTTAGTTTTCATATTTGTGGCGTCTCAAGCTGATCTGTGGTAGCATTTACGGTTAGACATTTTGCTCTATTGAGTGCGCATGTTCTCATGTTACAGAAATCGCTGATTATATGTATTTACACATCGTTTAAGATCGTGTGATAAGAATCTAAAATTGTAACTACAACAATTTATTTTCAATGCAATTTAACATAGTTATAGATTTACATGGATCGAGTTTATTTCAAATCAATTGAAAAAAAGTTAGGGGGTGTTTCTCCAAGCTTTTAACTTTTAACTTATACCTTAAAAATACTTGTAAAGAGATTTTAACTTGAAAGTTACACAAAGAAGTATTTCTCATTTTTTTTAACTTAGAAGTTTCTTATAAGGAGATTAGTGAAAAGTAGCTTGAAATACATTCTCTGGCTCACTAGCTCAAAAATCTCTCTCCTATTTTTGTCCCGTCTTCTCCCTTATTTGAATAAGATTTAGCTTTTTAGCTTTGAGGAGGAAGAAGAATGCTCCTCCCCCTCCATCAATTCTTTTCTATTTTTATCTTTCCTAATTTTTGTGGTTTTAGTTTTTGTATGAAATAATCTGTATCTGATAATTTTATTAGCTTTTCACTACGCTATCATCAATTTCAATTATAGATACGCTGCTACACAACACAGCTTTGATAATTTTATCGCTGGTTGAGCTCCATCTATTTCTGATCAAAGATGTAGAAAGAACTAAGAAATTTAAAGGGTCAAAGAAGAAATTGAGGCGTAATATCAGGAAAAATAATTATGTTTCCTTCTTGTACAAATCAACTTTATTACAACATTATTATCTTTCCATTTACACATACATACAAGTAGTATATATAGTGCATACAGATATTCATTCCGTTACAATATAGGCTCTTGTAGGTAGGTCGCCAAGGGAACTGTTTTCCGTTGCAAAATGGCAACAGAAAATATGCCCTTCAGATACCGTTGTAGATCTACAAGTAAACTCCACTTGCAATTTTTCCTTGCAGATTTGCAACTACTTAATCCGTTGCAATTTTCATCGTCTCAGATTTGCAAGTGCAATCACTTGCAAATTTCCCTAGCAATTTCCTCTTCACACAATTAATAGAAACCCTAGCAGATTTGCAAAGAAACTCTTTTTATAACCTATTTGGATTGAAGGGAGCTACTATAAATTATATTTCTCCATTAAGAAAATAGTTCAAAAAGGCTAACAATTATTAACTTAAAAAGACAAACTATCAACAAAATTATGTTGGATTATAAACTTGATACATATCAATAGAAACCCAAAATCCAAATCTAATCAATTGGAATCCAAGCCCACAAATCCAAAATGTAGTAAATTTATTTAGGTATTTTAAGTATGTAGATTTTTGTGTGTGATAACCAAATTGGAGGCTATTAAGTACAACCAATTTGGAAGCCATTAAATTAACTAAATAAATTGGCTATTAATTGTATTAGTTGGAGGTGGTGGTAAGTAATTGTGTTAGTTAAGAGTTGTGGTTATTAATTGTGGGAGTTGGGAGTTGCATAATTCACCTATAAATAGATGAGTTCTTTAGTTGTTTTTCATCAACAAAATAAGTTCTTTAGAGAGAAAAGAAGTAAAGAGTGAGTTGTAGTATTGTATTTTGAGTGAGAGTGTTCTTGTAATATTTTTGAGTTTAATAAAAGTTGTTTGTTTGAGTGTAATATTTCCAACAAAGTGGTACCAGAGCTAGGTTGAAAGCTCGAGTCCTCCTCCCGAAAAGAATTTTTTTTCCCGAGTGAGGAAAAATCGAGTTGAAACTGCCCAGGCGTTGCAGTAGCTAAAAAGCCCAGAAAGTGTCGCAGTAGACTGCCAAAAGCGTTGCAATGCGTCCAGTGTGTTGCAAAAGACTCCAGAAGTGTCGCAGTAGAATCCAGAAGTGTCGCAACAGACTCCAGAAAGTGTCGCAATAGCTTCTGTACGTCTAGAAAAGCTATTTGAGTAAGATGGCGAATAACGTGGCATCCTTTCAAGTTCCAACACTCAACAACAACTACGACAATTGGAGTATTAAGATGAAGGCTCTTCTTGGTGCTCATGATGTTTGGGATATCGTAGAGAAAGGATTCAAGGAGCCCGAAAATGAAGCCTCTCTCACGCCAGATCAAGCTACAACTTTGAAGGATTCCCGAAAGAGAGACAAGAAAGCTCTCTTCCTCATCTATCAAGCATTAGATGATGACGGTTTTGAAAAGATTTCATGTGCAACTTCCGCCAAGCAAGCATGGGAGAAGCTACAAACCTCTTACAAAGGAGCCGAAAAGGTGAAGAAGATCCGTCTCCAAACACTAAGAGGTGAGTTTGAATCCTTGCACATGAAACCATCCGAGTCTATCTCCGATTACTTTTCAAGAGTAGCAGTCGTTTCTAATCAATTGAAAAGAAACGGTGAGAAGTTAGAAGATGTAAGAATAATAGAGAAGATACTCCGCTCGTTGGATCTCAAATTTGAGCACATCGTGGTGACGATTGAAGAAACCAAAGACTTGGAGGAGATGACGATTGAAGAACTCCAAGGATCACTACAAGCCTATGAAGAAAGCATAAGAAGAAGCAAGGTATCTCTGAGCAGCTCCTCAAGTTACAACTTAAGGATACGAGTGAAGGCCAAGGCAATGGTAGAAACAACCATGGCAGAGGCAAAGGCAGAGGACGAGGCCGCGGACGAGGAGGAAGCCGTGGTCGTGGACGGAGTTGGAATTACAACAACAATTCCAACAACTATGAGAAAGGAGAAAGCTCCACGGAAGGTCGTGGAAAAGGAAATTCGAACTCGAGGTATGACAAATCTCAAGTCCGATGCTATAATTGTCAAAAGTTTGGGCATTACGCTTCAGAATGTAGAGCTCGAAATGATCAAGTTGTAGAGAAGGCAAATTTCGTGGAGGAGAAGATTGAGGAGAAAGAAGCGCTATTATTAGCATACAACAACAACAGTGATCATCAAGACAACACATGGAATCTCGACACCGGTGCAGGCAACCACATGTGCGGAAAAAGAAGCTTATTCGTGGAGCTGACTGAAGAAGTAAGTGGCGATATCTCATTTGGAGATGACAGCAAGATATCGGTGAAGGGGAAAGGTAACATCCACTTTCGTGCTAAAGATGGTAGCCACCAATTAATTTCAAATGTCTACTATGTGCCTAATATGAAGTGCAACATTCTAAGTTTGGGCCAACTCTTAGAAAAAGGCTATGATATTCGCATGAAAGATTGTAGTCTTTTAATAAGAGATGGCAAAGGAGATCTGATTGCTAAAGTACAAATGTCAAAGAATAGAATGTTTCCTTTGAACATTCAACACGATGTTGCAAAGTGTTTGAAGGCGTGTTACAAAGACGCATCGTGGCTATGGCATCTTCGATTTGGTCATCTCAACTTCGGAGGATCGGAGCTACTATCGAAGAAAGGAATGATTAGAGGCTTATCATGTAACAACAATCCTGATCAATTGTGCGAAGGATGTTTACAAGGGAAGCAATTCAGAAGAAGCTTTCCAAAGGAGTCAGACTATAGAGCCAAGAAATCGCTCGAGCTCATCCATACCGACGTGTGTGGTCCTATCAAGCCAAGTTCTCTCGTTAATAATAACTACTTCCTTCTTTTCATTGATGATTACTTACGAAAAACATGGGTATATTTCTTGAAGCAGAAATCAGAAGTCTTTAGAGTGTTTCAGAAGTTCAAAGCAGCCGTGGAAAAGGAGAGTGGTCATAAGATCAAAGCCATGAGATCTGATCGAGGAGGAGAATTCACATCCAATGAATTCAACGAGTTTTGTGCAGCACATGGAATCCGTCGACCCTTAACGGTCCCTAGATTCCCCCAACAAAATGGTGTGGCAGAAAGGAAGAATAGAACAATTCTTGACACGGCACGGAGTATGCTCAAAAGCAAGAAACTACCCAAGGAGTTTTGGGCAGAAGCAGTGGCATGTGCAGTCTACCTATTAAATCGTTCTCCTACAAGAAGCGTGTGGGGAAAGACACCACAAGAAGCATGGAGCGGAAGAAAGCCCGGAATTTCCCATCTTCGAGTCTTCGGGAGTGTAGCTTATGTTCATGTACCAGATGAGAATCGAACCAAGCTTGATGATAAAAGCAAAAGTTTTATTTTCATCGGTTATGACTCAAGCTCAAAAGGCTATAAGCTATACAATCCGAATGAGAAGAAATTTATGATCAGCCGAGATGTGATATTTGATGAAGAAGGAGAATGGAACTTTGATTCTCAAACGGAAGACTTCAATTTTTCTCCATTCGAGGAAGATGAGCCGACAACACCTGAGCAACTAAGACAACTTCAACAAGGCCTCAAAACTCCACCAACTTCTCCTACTCATAGAGATGGGTCATCATCATCTCCATCCTCAAGCGAGACTGAAGATGAAAGAGAAGTGCATCGTACGAGAAGTCTTCGAGAACTATATGAGGTGACTGAACAACTAGACAATCTTACATTATTTTGTCTATTTGTTGACTGCGAGCCAGTGACATTTCAAGAAACTGCAAAAGAGAAAAAGTGGCGAGATGCAATAGACGAAGAAATCAAGGCCATTGAGAAGAATGATACATGGGAACTCACTTCACTTCCCAAAGGACACAAGGCGATAGGTGTCAAATGGGTGTACAAAACAAAGCGGAATGCCAAGGGAGAGATCGAAAGACACAAGGCAAGGCTTGTTGCAAAAGGCTATTGTCAAAAGGCTGGAATTAACTACGATGAGATATTCGCTCCAGTTGCTCGATTGGAAGCTATCAGACTAATAATTTCTTTAGCGGCTCAAAACAAGTGGAGAATTCATCAAATGGATGTAAAATCGGCGTTCCTAAATGGAGTTCTTGAAGAGGAAGTTTACATCCAGCAACCACCAGGTTATGAAGTCAAAGGCCATGACGACAAGGTGTTAAAATTGAAGAAGGCTCTTTATGGGCTAATACAAGCACCAAGGGCATGGAATAGCAGAATTGACAAGTACTTCCGAGAAAATGGCTTCAACAAATGCCCCTTTGAGCACGCTTTGTACATCAAGATCAAAGATGGAGATATTTTGATCGTGTGCCTCTATGTGGACGATTTGATATTCACTGGAAGCAACCAAAGAATGTTCGATGAATTCAAGAAAGTGATGACGAAGGAGTTTGAGATGACAGACATGAGGCTCATGACGCACTACCTCGGCATAGAAGTAAAGCAACAAAAGGATGGAATATTCATTTCACAAGAAAGCTATGCGAAGGAGATCTTGAAAAAGTTTAAGATGGATAACTGCAAGCCGATAAGCACACCGGTGGAGTACGGGATTAAGATGTCCAAACATGAAGAAGGGGAAAGTGTAGATCCAACATTTTTCAAAAGTTTGGTTGGAAGTCTACACTATCTTACATGCACGAGGCCAGATATCTTTCATGCAATCGGATTAGTAAGCCGCTATATGGAGTCACCAACAACCACCCATTTCAAAGCCGCTAAGAGAACTCTTCGCTATTTGAAAGGTACAACCGACTTTGACTTGTTTTATTCGGTATCTAATGATTACAAGCTTGTTGGATATAGCAATAGCGATTGGGGTGGAGACGTAGATAACCGAAGAAGCACTAGTGGATTCGTGTTTTTCGCGGGAGACACTGCTTTCACATTGATATCAAAGAAACAACCAATTGTAACTTTGTCTACATGTGAAGCAGAATATGTTGCAGCAACCTCGTGCGTCTGTCATTCAATTTGGCTTAGAAATTTATTGAAGGAGATTGGGTTAATGCAAGAGGAGCCGACTGAGATCCGTGTTGACAACAAGTCAGCCATTGCCTTAGCAAAGAATCCTGTATTCCATGATCGAAGCAAACACATCGACATCCGCTACCATTACATAAGAGTGTGTGTTGTAAGAAAGGAAGTACAAGTTGAATAAGTGAAGACACAAGATCAAATTGCGGATATATTCACTAAGCCGCTCTCAAGCGAAAACTACGTCAGATTGAGAAGCTCACTCGGAATGACAAGATCAAGTTTAGGGGGGGTGTTGGATTATAAACTTGATCCATATCAATGGAAACCCAAAATTCAAATCTAATCAATTGGAGTCCAAGCCCAAAAATCCAAAATGTAGTAAATTTATTTAGGTATTTTAAGTATGTAGATTTTTGTGTGTGATAACCAAATTGGAGGCTATTAAGTACAACCAATTTGGAGGCCATTAAATTAACTAAATAAGTTGGCTATTAATTGTATTAGTTGGAGTTGGTGGTAAGTAATTGTGTTAATTAAGAGTTGTGGTTATTAATTGTGGGAGTTGGGAGTTGTATAATTCACCTATAAATAGGTGAGTTCTTTAGTTGTTTTTCATCAACAAAATAAGAACTTTAGAGAGAAAAGAAGTAAAGAGTGAGTTGTATTGTATTTTGAGTGAGAGTGTTCTTGTAATATTTTTGAGTTTAATAAAAGTTGTTTGTTTGAGTGTTTTAATTTCCAACAAATTATACACACTAGAAATCACAGAATCAAAGTAAACTTATGATAGGGAAAAAAATCATTGGTAAATACATGACGACTCCAAAATTACACAAGTAAAATGTAATTCTCGACAATTTGAATGAAAAAAAAGCAAATATATAATGCAACTTAAATTAGAAAATACTTTAAACCTTGTGATTATATACATTTTAAATACAGTTGAAAGACCAATAATTAGCTCTACATCATATGCTCAAAATAAACATAATGAATGGCAGCAAGCCGTATATCTGTAAAAAATACGTGATATGTGATAAACTATGCATATTCATGACCTAAGTTATGTGATGTGACACTACTATATAAGTAAAGCATAAATTAACGGAGACTTTGCATATTTATATTGTTACATTTCATGATTATTTTAAAACTAAAAGTTATCAATGTCATCTATGACCTATTACATTTCATAATAACCAACTATAGGCAACAGATGAACCAACTATTGTCAATTACAGATTAATTATCATAAAAATACAAGCATTAAAGTGAATCACTACATACCTCAAAAGCTAGTCCAAGTATCTCATGGAATAAATATAGAGAATCATTATACATGAATACTTCAACACAGTTTATACCATTAATCTGCGTTTCTAGCTTCACAAGCAAACAAGAGCAAATTAGTATGATCATAAGTCTAACATGAAACACATCAGGCATAGATGTGAAGCTTACAAAAGAAAAGATTTAAACAAGAATACAAATGTATCTCAAAACTAACTAAAACAAAAAAGAGTTACTGTATCACCAAGTCCACATCAACTTAAACTACAATGTTATCAATTATTGAATTTTACGTCATGGATGTTATTTTAAGCAGGCTTAATCATAAAAAAGTTAGATCAAAGAATGAAACGAATTATGACAGAAGAGAGAGTATTTGTCTTTTGATTCTGAAAAAACCGTAATTCATATGGTTTAAGCTTTTGTGCATAAATAATATTGGCATCCTTTCGCTGTCATTTCAAGTACCTGCATAGTTGTCAAGGCGCTAGGCGCCAGGGGGGGCTCGGCGCACCTCAAGGCGAGGCGAGCGCCTGAGGTATGCTAAGCGCAGAAAATTTGCAAAAATTATTTTATTGATGAAGTTAAATGCAATAACAATACTAGAAAACGAACTACGAGAATTGTTAGATGTACATATGTATGTAAAATTTACATATTGCATTAGGAATATCTATCCTTGCGTTAATCTAGCCCCAATAGAAAATGAATTAGGAATATCTAGCATTGAATTATTGTTAAAACTATTAAAAATAGATGTACAACACATTAAAGTAAGTTAAAAACCTTAACAAATACAAGTGTCTCTAAGGCGTGCCTAAGGCGCACCAAGGCACACACCAAAAGGCGCGCCTGAGGTACTCTACCTTGCCTAAGGTATGGTGAGGCGCATGACCCTGAGCCTTGCGTGAGGCACGCCTTAGGCGCACCTTTAACAACTGTGAGTACCTGACCTTCTAAAATAGCAAAACCCCAAATACAATGGTTCAATATTATAATTGAATACAATTGATATTCAACTTAGTGTAGTGTAGTTAATAATTTGATATGGTGCAAACAATGTTTTAAAAATCGGTTTAGGAGTCCCCCTAGGCGAAATTGTTTATAACACCGCCGCGATTTTAGGTAGTCGGGCGGTCCTAGGCGGTTGACCGATTTAGGCGGTCCTAGGCGAGGTTTTTGTTTTAAAAATCGGCCTAGACAGTGTCCTGGCGGGATTTTTCAGAACACTACTTTTAAAATATGGTTTAAATTATGTTTTTCTATTTTTCTATTATTATAATTTCTATTTTAGCTGAATTTATATTTTTATATATTAAAAATTATTTTAAAAATAAAAAATATAAATCCACCTCGATCGCCGGACTAGTGCCTAGAGCTTTTTAAGACATTGGGTGCAAACAATATAATATACTAAAGAAGTTGGCTATTATAACTAGCATCAACCGTATATTATATTATTTTTGGGTCGAAAACACTAGAAAGTTAGATACAAAGCCAATGGCACAATGAAGTTAATTTAATCACACTTAAAAAATAAATCATGCCAGCTTCCAAACATGAAGTGTAATAAAACATTGAGGTATCCATAAAATAAGTTCAATTTGGTTTCATTATTCAAACTAAAAAAAAATAGACCTTTTCAAATTACAAATATGTCAAGTAGATGAGACAAATAATTTGTCACAAACTTTTCCTTTTCAATCAAAATGTTCAGTCAAATAACAATTATACAAACTAAATCAAAAGTTCAATAATGTTAGTACCCATACTTGATGTTCTTGAAAAGCAACATATCAGAGTAAACTTAAACAAAGTATTTATCAAATATTAATATTAAGAGCACCAATGGACACTGATTTACAAAATAGGAAAATGGATAACTGATTACATGGAAAATAAAGTCCAATCAACAAATACTAAATAGCAACTGAAAACAAAGGGCAAATCTAATCAATTACTAAACTATCTATGTAATGAAAATGAAGCTATATAAATGAATGCCTCATATTTTATTGAGTAATATTTGAATCCTTTGCATGCAAAATGATTGTCATTGCATTAACTCGTATCAATTAGGTTGAAAGTGGGGCGGGGATTCCTCGAATCCGATGGGGACGGGGAATCCCCGATAAAAATCCCCACGGGGTGGAGATGGGGATTTTTTAATCCCCGATCCTCGATGGGGATGGGGATGGGGATGGGGACTATGTCCACAAACCCGATAAATTCCCGAACCCGATAAGAAAAACTAATTTTTAAATTTTTATAAGTACTATCAATAATCTTACAAAAGTTCTTGATTAAGCTTAAAAATAGACTGTAAAATATAATAATATAATATTTACAATTATTAATTTCTATATATTAATTTTAAAAAGTGACAATATACTTGAAAACTAATGTTCAACACCATTTCATTAATAATCTAATTGATTTTACAATTGGATTGATATTAATTATATTGTATTGTTGTTAGTTTTATTTAATTATTTTCACTAATTATATAACATGTATCAATTTTTTCGACTTATCAATATGAAATAATTTTAGTTTATGTTACTTTGGCAAAAAAAATTATCATATTTTTTTGTTAACGGGGAATTGGGGATTCCCCGATGGGGAATGGGGAATCCCTGATTGGAAATGGGGAAAAAATTTTCCCTGAATCCTTAATGGGGATGGGGAAATTGTTTTCCCCGAAGCCTTAATGGGTATGGGGATGGGAAATGCATTCCCCGCCCCGATAAGCCTCACTTTCAATCCTAGTATCAATCGACAGTAGTTAACTACTCAGTATAAGCAAATTCAATTTCGTAGCTCATAAAATATAAGGTTAACCAATTGATCCACCAAATGCCATTCAATTTCACTTCATCACTTCAAATTATTTCGCACTAAAACTTCATCAATCACAATAAACAATTAAACTTACTAATCCTTATTTTGTTCCACTTCCTTGAATCGTACTAACCTAAATAATTCGTTACTTGCTCTGTTTCCTATAAAAAATTGTCTATGAAATCACATTAGCCGCTTCATTGCAAAAACTCAATCCAACAAAAATTCACATACACTATTTAGTATGCCTGTTTTAATATAATATCATTCAAAAATCTGTTCATTGAACAAAACTAATACATAAATAAAAAAATAAAAATAAATCAATAATTAAAAAACATAAGCACCTGCCGAATACAATCAGCATATACCAAATTTATGAAAGCATAATCCATGAAAAAGCATGACAAATCACCAGTTCATTAGAAATAAATAACCGATTGCCTAAATCAAGCGTAAGAGTAAAATAAGCCAAAACATTTACCTTGATCTGTGACAAAGCAAGACATGTATGAAAGCAGCGGGTGAACCCCTAGGACGGGGAGAAAGCCGACCTAGTGACAAAGTGTTGAGGTAGGAATCCAATGATAAGGGGATTCCACTAACCTCAAAAGCTCCTAAAGAATTACCTGAAAATTTCAAGCTCTCTTGCTCTGTTCGTACAAGAAAACCAAGGACAACTTCAGTGAAGAATTTAAACAACTGACTGAAATTAGAGAAACCCTAAATTTAATTTACAACTTTGAAGAAAACAAGAACATTCTTCAAATTGATAACATAACTTATGATATGTAATGAGGAGATAAGCGTAGGAACTAAAGAGTCATTAGATTTACCTTAAATTTGTGGATTTAGGGTTTTAGATCGATTTGATTTTAGAAGGAGATAAGATACTGGAAGTAATGAAGTTGGTTAATGAAACGTGGTTGAGACGTAGCTGGAGTCATTCCGACAAACCCATGGAAAGCGGCTGATGCTTCATCATCGGTGTTGTCATTGTGAGGAGGCGTCTTTTGAGAGGGAGAGAGGAGAAGAAAGTGAAATACGGGTTATCCTTGATTTAAATAATTTGTATTATAATTTTAATTTTTTTAATATTATAGTAAGCTATGCAACCGAAGGTTGGTTCCAATATTTTCTTGGCTAAACTTTTAAAAAGTATCACGTAGTTTTACTCATTTATAAAATAGGATTTGTAGTTTTAAAAATTTGTAAATAAAGGATTCTCAATATGAAATTATGTAACGAAAATAGGTAATCTTATTCTTTTTTATCTGAATTTTTTTAGGATGGTTATTAAAAATACAATAGACATCGGTGAATTTTTTTGACATTTTTTAAATAGTGCAAATATTTTTTTTATTAAATTATGATAATAAAATTTAAAAAACCATAAAAAATAAAAAAAAATCTCCAAAAATTACTCAAATATGACGTATAATTTTTAAATAATAAGGTTAAATTATTAGAATTTTGAATTGTAAAAAATATTCTACATAACACCACTATTTTGAATCCGTAGGCCTCATTTTGCAAATTTTTTGAAATTATAGACCCTGTTTTGTAAAAAAAAATTCCTCAGACCCCATTTTATAAATGAGTGAAACCACAAGGTACTTTTTTAAAGTTTACCCTATTTTCTTTTAATTGCCTTCGACAAACATTGCAACGGAACACAAATATCCTTAGCAAATTTTGTTGCAAAATTTTCCGCCTACAAGACTGCAATGGAATCTTAATACACTTGCTATTTCCGTTGCAATTATATTTAATATTTTAATTATAATAATTTTGCAACGATATGTCTTACCACTTGCAGAATCCGTTGCGATCAGTAAAATTTGTGAGGGAAATAATTCCGTTGCAAGCATTTTGTTGCAGTTTGCCATTTTTTTTTGTAGTGACTGTAATTCGTTGTAAATGTAGCTTAGAAATACAATTTTCTATCTTCCTAAATTCCTTATCTTACTATGTTGAGATTTGACTTAGAAGCTTTAGTTTAGATATTAGAAAATATATTTATTATGATTTGAAATATATTAGATTTTTAGTTTATAAAAATTAGATATTGAAATTTGAATTATAGTTGTTAGATTTTGAATTTATGTCATTTTATCTTTGTAAGCCTATAAATAGGCATTTATATTCATAATAAAAATTGTGCTCATAAGTACCATATGCTTATGTGTTCCAGGGTACTGCATCTGCAGTATTGCTTTACTATAATCTATGTTTATGTTCTACAACAGTGGTATTGAGAGCTATTGATTTGAGAGACTTGTGAAGTTCAAAAACGCAAAAACAAAAACAAACAATGGATTCAGAATTCTCTTCTTCCAATTCGATTTCTCCCCCATTATTCAACGGAACAAATTATCAAATGTGGGCAATGAAGATGAAAGCTTATCTCGATTCTAATGATTTATGGGAAGCTGTAGAGAATGTTTACGAAGTCCTGAGTTGCCGGCCAATCCAACAGTGGCTCAACTCAAAGCTCATAAAGAGAAGAAGTTGAGAAAATCAAAATCTCAATTGGTTTTATTCATTGCTATTTCATTTGTTATTTTTAACAAAATAATGACATTGAAAACAACAAAGGAGATTTGGGATTTTTTGAAGAAAGAGTACAAAGGAAGCAAAAGGGTCAAAGCAATGCAAGCAATCAACCTGATTCGAGAATTCGAATTGCAAAAATGAAGGAGACAGAGACCATTCAGGATTATACAGACAGACTTCTCGGCATCTCCAATAAGGTGAAACTTCTCGAAACTGATTTCTTTGATTCAAGAATCATTCAAAAAATTCTTGTAACAGTTTCTGAGAAATTCAATGCAACCATAAGTTCTCTTGAAAACTCAAGAGATCTTACAACTATCACATTGGTAGACTTGTTGAATGCTCTACAGGCTCAAGAGCTATGATGACTCATGAGGTAGGAATGTTCTATTGAAGGAGCTTTGGTAGCTAGAAGCAAAAATTTAGGGGTAGATCAAAGAATTTTAACGCCGGAAGCACTAAAATGGTAGAAATTCTTATCAAAATTTTCCACCATATCCTTTTTGTAAGAAAAAGAATCATATGCAGAAGAATTATTGGTGGAGGCCCGATGTAAAATGCACCAAATGTGAACAGTTGGGACTTGTGGAGAAAATTCGCAGGTCACAAATACAAGGAAAGGCAAAGGCTGCCATGGAGCAAGTTTATGAAGAAGAGTTGTTTGTAGCATCTTGCCTTCCTATTTCAGGCTCAAAAGAAAGTTGGTTGATTGATAGTGGTTTTACGAACTACATGACTTATGATCAAAGATTTATTCAATGATCTTGATACAAACTACACCACCAAAGTCAGAATCGAGAATGGAATAAAAACAACAGAAGCAGGAAAAGGGACCATTGCACTCAAAGGGTTGAAACATTTGAAATTTATTTCAGATGTTCTGTATGTTCTTGAAATTGATCAGAATTTACTGAGTGTTGATCAGTTATTAGAGAAAGGATACAAAGTTCTTTTCGAAGATAAAAGCTGCTTGGTTCAAGATTCTGTAGGAAAAGAGCAATTTATATTTCAAATGAAAGGCAAAAGGTTTGCTTTGAGTTTGAAGGAAGAAGAACACAAAGATGTGGGAGAACTGTTATAAACACCTTTCAATGATAATGCAGGAATAAAACATGAATTTATAACTAATCTTTTGCAGAAAAAACTTCTGAAGAAATTTTTTTAAAAAGAAGCTAAAAATACTCATTTAAGGCTGGGTATGTCTACAAACTAAAGTCTTCAAAGTTGAAGAGAGAATAACTTGACAAAAATGAAAAATCAAAAGGCTACGGTTCAACATTAAAAGTTGTTTTTCTGCCACGTGCTCCCTTAGACTAAAAATGGTAAGTTGCATTGAAGGAGGAGCTGAATGCGACCAAGAAGAAAAAAAATATACAGCTATTAAGTCAAGGAGGAGTGTTAGATTTTGTGAGTTAAAGCTAAAATTATTTTTGAACAAGTCTTAATTAAATAGGTCTTTATTTAGTAGTGTATTGTTTCAGATTTTTAGGAACAAATATTTGATATATGAATAGCATAATTATCTTTAAAATAGTTGTAGTTTTGTAGTATCTATATACAGCTTTCAAAATCAATAAATAAAAAAACACATTTTCCCTTTCAAAGTTATAATTCTTTATGCTTTCATCTTTGAATAAAAGATATCCATTTTTCCATATATCGTAATATATTAATACGTTGATTGCTTACAAAGTGAAATCAGAGCTATCTTCTCTCGGGACCTGTATGCTTCAGTCGAAGAAATTGTAACACTAATAGAAGTGCGCCATGACGATGCAACAAGAGTATGATATACAATAAAAGGATGGATTTTACATTCAAATCTCAGGCCGCATGACCAATGCCTATGACCTATGACCAATAACCATAACCAATGCCCATGACCCATGACTCATGGCCCATAACCAAAAATCAAGCCAATCACCAATATCCATGACTCAACCATATCTGTGACCCCATAAAATGACCCATGCCAATGACATTGAATTTTTTTCATGTCATATACCCATGCCTATAACCACAAACCATGTTTTAAATATACTGCAGTATTGTTTTACTAAAATCTATGTTTATATTCTTTTTTTTTGAAAAACCCCCAGAGAAACATCGTGTCCCTCCAAAGGAAAAAAACTTGGACCGGGTGAAAATTTCAGGGCGGATATACCAACTATGTTGGCTTCTTCGCTTACCTACAAAACACGACTCCTATGCTTGAAAATAAACCAACATAGATAAATGCTTGATCCAAGGATGTCATCCGAGCCCAACATCGTGTTTCCAAAAATGAATTTGTTGCATCTTTTCCAAATATTCCAAGCGATGATGAACCACAAAGATGTCCCAAATTCCCGACCAGTACCACGCTTAAAGAATGATTGCTATAATAAAAGAAAACCATAACCTATTTGTGGCGTAACAAAGGAAATACCCAGCCATGTAAATGCCTCCCTCCAAAACCGATAACTCGACTGGCAAAAGAACAAGCAGCGTTCTAATGTTTCAATTTTCAGGCAGAATGGGCAGCAGTTATCTACAATTCAATTACATCCTCGCCGAAACAAGAAGTCATAAGTTGGCAGTCGACCATGAAACATCATCCACCTAAAGAAGTTTATCTTCGGGATCAAGTAAGACCCCCAAACTAAATTAAAGTTTTTAACTAGTACCGTCCATCGTGTTTGTTGATAGTATCCATGATAAAACGAAGCAACCAAATATTCGTTGAGTTTTCCAATCTCCCAAATAACTTTATCATCATTTGAAGAAAAGATCGACTACCCATCAACGTTCGAATTTTCAAAAAGGAACGGACATGTAGAAGATATCCATTCTTTTAACTCCATACAACATTATTGCCTCGTGATCCTCAATCTCCTTTTCCAAAACGGCCTAGATTGTGTATGATTTTGAAATAAGAAGTTACATCCTTCAAGTATAGTGGAGTGTTTCTTATTGCAAATATCGAATAAATCTGGGAATAGAGATTTGGTCGATGTATTGGAAGTCTAATTGTCATGCCAAAAAGAACCGACCACCCCATTACCCACACGAATACGCTCAAAAGATAAGAAAAATCCCAATTACCCACATTTTTAAAGTAACATACCTTTCCAATTTGCCAAACGATTCTTGAATTTTGCAATTAGAGGGTCCCAAGATGTAATAGGAGGCTGTTTGAAGCTAAGCGGTACCCCTAAGTATTTAATTGGAAGTTTTTCAACCCGACAGCCCAATAAATTTGGATATGAAGAAAGAGAATTTTCCAGAACATGAACTCCCATCAATGCACTCTTGCTATAATTTATACAAAGACCTAAGATTAACTCAAAACATCCCAAAATGCAAATGAAAGTAGGAATAATCGATTCCTCGGCTGGGAGAAAGCATAAAGTGTCATCAGCAAACTGGAGAAGTGAAATGTTAGGCAGTGTTTCATCAAGCCAAAATCCCGGTAGTATACCCTCCCTAATACAGCAATCCATAAGTTATTTCAGTTTAACAGATAGAACAAAAATATACAGTGATAGTGGGTCACCCTGCTTCAACCACCCGCTCTTTTCGAAGCATTCAAAATCTCATTAAAATCTCCTTATATTATAATCCTTTGTAAATCACGAATAATTGGCGATAATTCTAGCCATAATTCATTTCTTTCCGTATAATTAGTAGGAGCATAAAGACACAATACATGAAATTCCAAAACTTGGGTAGAAAACTTAATCGACATCCATCTAGCCGAAGACCGAATGATCACCCCGTTAAGAAGTGCACTATTTAAGGATATTAAAATGCCCCTCAAAAAACCATTAGAAGGTGTATAATGATAAGAGAAGTCGTTATGACACCAAAAACGGCGAACCACATGGTCGGAAACTCCTTCAATTTTTGTTTCCAACATAACAAAAAAGTTCAATTTATGTTTGCGAATACAGGATAACACAAATTGTTGTTTAGCTCCATTAGTGAGACCCCCTCGATAATTCTAACTCAAGAAAGCTAAAGACATAAGAACTGATAAAATAACTTGATATCAAGAACTTGACGATTCATCAATGTACCATCCTATCCAAAGCGTCCATTATGATCGGTTTATAACACTCTTTGAATAGACCCAATTTGTTTCCCATTTCAAATGTCAATTTCTTTTCTAGATTCGAGGCGCTTCTCGATTGAGATACTGCAATTCATGTTTGGGATATCTGGACCTGACGAATCGAATCCCCTTGTTGATGTGCTACTACCGTGTACAATTCATCTTCTGGTGGAATTGAGACTACAACAGGCAGGGATCTGATTGGCATATCATTAGTTTCAGGGATCATACTCAAACTTTTACCCGAATGGTCCAATAAGTGTCCAAGTTGTAACCCAGAATTTCGGGGCTCGTTCTTGATTTGTTCCGATTCCGAGGAAGCTGCCGAGTCATTAGATTCCCTTGTGACTTCGCTTGAATCGCAAGATAAATTCGATTCTGTATCTTGACAATGTTGGCAACCGACACCCTGCCTGAGATTGGTGTGAATGAGCAGCTCCAACGAGCCAATAAGAAGTTTGAAGGATCGGTTTGATGTTCCAAGAGGAACCGAAACAAGATAGGAGACAACATCAAGGTGATCCGGCCTCTCGAAATCAAAATCCAAGGAGACAATACGACCGAAAGTAGTAGCCATTTGTCTAATCAATTTCTCACTAATAAGCACGGAAGGGATCCCCATGAAATCCACGTACATAATGCATTCATTTGGTGTAAAATCAGCTGATAAGAATTGCACCTTATTGAAGATATGTTGCATAACCTTCCATTCTCCTCCTACAAATTCGTTCATCGCATTCATTGAATTAATAGAGATAATAACAGTTTCACCCCCCGAAGGAGCGGCAAAAGCTATATCAAATCCATGATCCTAAACTAGTTCGAAAGTATATTTAATATTTGAAATATTAATCAAAGAAGCAATGCAAGACTGATCTTTCTAAGGGGTCACTTCAACATACTATAAAAGATACATGTTGATATTTCATATGAGATACCCATATCTATCTCTTTTAAGCAAGATCACTTTAGATCTGCAAAACCAGTTGATGTTATGGAGTACGTCGGAGTTCTTATGGTTGCGGATCTTCGATAATGTTAAATGAAGCTTCAGAGAATATAGATTGCAAAAATGTTATTGTCTTTTGTTATTTTTTATATTTTCCTCTTTCTATGACAAGTTTGTTTTATTTCCCAATTTGATGAAATTTTATTTTTCTGAATTTAATAAGATATTTTACGTGATTTATTTATTTTTGTTGATGTATCATTTAAGATGCACTATTTATTTTAACATGAATGAGAATTTCCTCTTTATTAAAAAAACATCGTTTATGGTTTTTTTTATAGGCAATTTGATATCGTAAATGAACTATAAAATCATCTAGGTAAAATATATATGTTGCGTACAAGTAGTCAAAATTATTATAGTAATAATTGCAGTGTTTATAATTGTTACTCTACCAAATTAATTCAGTTTAGATTTTAAATTGATAGTTATTATGATACAGAAAATATCAAACATATAACATCATCTTAGATAATGAATTCTAAGATTAGATGACAAGTGAAATACACACTCCATATTAATGATATGTTAATAATTTTGAAAATAGGTAATATATTTTAAGAAGGAAAATACAGGGAAATACTAATTTTATAGAATATTTTTTTTATATACCTAACTTTCTTTTTCTTTAGTTGTCTACCACTTTTAAGGTTATTATTTTTTTCTTTACCACAACATTCTCTCGCATATTTAATTTGATTTTGACAATTTAAAACGATTATATCTCACAAACCATTAATTTTTTGACATGAGCCTGTAGAATATTTTGTTCGTCTTATTTTTATCTATAAAACGAAATCTGTATTGAATATTTTTGGAGCAAAAACAAACTTCATAGTCTTATACAAATTTTTTACTACCTTTATACCAGATATAAAAGTTTTTTTTGCTTCAAACAGTGTTTTAAAAATCGGGCTAGGCGGCCGCCTAGGCGGGATTTTTCATAATATGGCCGCAATTTTAGGTAATCGGGCGGTCCTAGGTGGTTGACCGATTTAGGCGGGGCTAGGCGGTCTTAGGCGGGTCTTTTGTTTTAAAAATCGGCCTAGGCGGTGTCCAAGCGGCCCCTAGGTGGGATTTTTCAGAACACAAATTTGTAAAACATGGTTTAAATTATTTTTTTTATATTTTATATTATTATAATTTATTTTTTAACTGAATTTATATATTTATATATTAAAAAATATTTAAAAAATAAAAATACAAATCCGCCTAGCTCCCGCCTAGGTTCTACCAAGGCCCGCCTAGGCGTTTTGAACCCTCGACCGCCCGACTAGCGCCTAGCGCTTTTTAAAACATTACTTCAAATAGAACAATGTTGCCAATGTTTTATGTTATCTACCTGAAATTAAATGGAAACTGATGCTATAAAGACATTATACCACTCTTATACCAGGTATAAGAATTTACGAAACATTAGTAAAATTGGTATGAGATGTGAAATTTTTTTTTGCTCAAAAAATATTCAATATGGATTTTTTTTAAAAGATAAA
The DNA here is from genome assembly GCA_947683365.1 of Euphorbia pulcherrima. NCBI lineage: Eukaryota > Viridiplantae > Streptophyta > Magnoliopsida > Malpighiales > Euphorbiaceae > Euphorbia > Euphorbia pulcherrima. The sequence goes on along the minus strand of CANTUS010000006.1, from coordinate 11,113,505 downwards.
AATAAGACGAATAAAATATTCTAAAGGCTCGTGTCGGAAAAATTAACGGTTTGTGAGATATAGTAATTTTTAAGTTGCAAAAATTAAATTAAGTAGGAGAGAAAGTTGTTACAATGAGGGTTCATGTATTTATGTAAAAGTAAAATTCAAAAGTTAAAATATTGTAATTAAGAAATAGTTTAAGTAATTAAGAGAAGCAAGTTTTTATTATGGGATTTAAAAAATGTCGGGTTGGTATTTATAAAATTGAAAGCTCAAAATCTTGTATTTAGCTAAGTTGCCCTTTCAAGAAACTAGCTACAATAGATTATCTATTTCATAGTGGATTGCATTAGATAAAGAATTAATTATTTACTAAGGGCTAGTATGGTATTGCTTTTTAAGCTGCTGTTAAAATAAATTGCTCTCACAAACTTTTAATAGAATTACATATTTTAGCTTCGAACAACACATTTGGATATTTCATCATATTTATTAGGAACTGTCTGACTTAGTTTTTCCAAAATCAAATCTGCAGCTTTAAAAAAAAGTTTGAAAATGAAACTTTCCAGAAATGCTGCTGAAATATTAACCAACATTTGATGACTAACCAACATTTGAATTTTAAATTAAGTATTAAAATATTAATAAAGTTGATGACTTATCTTTCTATTTAATTGTCTACGTGTATGACGATCAAATAGACAATGTTCAACATCTATAATGCTACATCATATAGGAAAGAGAAAATAAAGGAGCTAGTGTAAAATTATTTTTTACTTAATTATTTTTTTACCTTATACAGACTATTATTGAAATAGAAAAACTAGACTAAATTAGACAATTTGAAACCACTAAGAATTTGGGTTTCACTACTAAAAATTCTAAAATGCCTGCATCCCAATTTAGTTCTTATTAGTTTCTGTAAACGGAATGATAATAATATTGCCCATTGTCTTGGTTGAGAATTTGGTGGGCTGCATTTGTCCAAAACAAAAAAACAAAGCCTGGTAGAATGTGGAGAAAACCTCAAATATATAGAAAATGACTTGTGTATTAATTTCTTTTAAAAAAATCCTGGTAAGATCTTCAGACAAACTCTATAATTTATTAATTTTAGAGGCAAACTCTAAGCCTTTTTTGGTTCATGGTTTTTTCATGGTCTAATAAGTTCAAAATTACAATTAGTTGCATGGTTCTTTACATGGTATTTATAGTTTTTCCATGGTTCTAACAACTATGAAAATCTAGTTTTTTTGAACCATTAATTTGGTGATTATCCATGTTGCACTTCAAATTAAACTAATTTTTTTTAAAAAAAATCATATTTTGGTGATTCTCCATGTTGTACTTCAAATTAAACTAATTTTTTTAAAAAATTTTTTTATTAAACCATACAATTTATTCGAACAAAATTTTTAAAAAACCATGCTATACTATACCATACTGTACCGTACTTGAAGCATGATGAACCTTCAACCAAACGTGAGGCTAAAACTCAATCATTTTTCTTAGGAGCCCCAGACGAGGGAGCTGTATGAGAGCCATTGAATCCAACTATTTTAACAAACAATCTACACTTAATTTGCCCAACTTCCCATCTTACCTCATTTAATTTTTTTGGGCAGTTTGTTGTCTCTGTAGAGGGAAATTATAATTAATGGGAGCCAGGTAGTTAATTACCTGTAGAGTGTTTGAGTGGCATGTATTATCATATCGATCTTCTACTACAATACATATGTAGTATTTTTCTTTTTGTTACTGTATGGTAGGTTTCCAATATGGCTATACGTATCATTAGCTATCATTACCATATATACATACATTCGCTAACTTAACAAGTACATAAAATAAAATAACGCTAGTTGGGAATGGGCAAGGCTAAATAGAGGGAAAAGTAGAGAGTAAAATGGGAGAAATCACCCCAACTATCTAATTCATAAGCTTTATTTTACATAAGCAAGAAGACACCTTCGAGTCGAGTAGAATTCTAATTCATCTTATTCCTCTTCTTTTGTCTTGTGACCTAAAGACACTAGACTTTGAGTATAGAAAACTGTCAATCTCTTGATGATGTTTTGTGAGTGAGCATATGAACACCACTTTCCATTTACATAAATAAAATTGTCAGAACTTGAAACAATCTAGATGATTCAGATTCAACAATGCACTTAACTTTTCATAAAAAAAAAACAACGCATGGAACTTTTTTTGATAGGAAAATAGGTAATAGAGAAAGGAGTCTTGACAGGCCACTTAGGTTGGCACTCCAAGAGCTCTCCTTTCAGCTATTTACCTGACTTGTATATATTAGGCCTCGAGTTGAGGTCGATATTACAACAAGAAGAGTTTGGGGTTAATCATTACATCAAATGCATAATAAGGAAGAAAGTGATTTCTGCTATGTAAAAGTTAGATAACAAGATTAATGCTAGTGAAAAGGATGTCTTCCGAATTCTCTAGATTTTCGAACACTCTGTTGTTTCTTTTCCTCCAAAGCTTCCAAGCGATAACCATCCATAATGCAGAACCAAATTCTAGCTTATCCGGGTAGGAGAAAAGGCCTATCCATTGTAAGAAAAAATCTTGAATCGTAGCCGGAATAACGAAGTGCATATTCAGCCATTTGAGCAGAGAATTCCAACGGTCACAGTGTTCTTGCAGAACATGAAGATATGGTTTTGCGATTCGGGACTCTGGCAGAAAGGGCAAGTTGTTTGATCAGAAGGAATGATGTGGAGATGGGCTAAAAATTCTTTGCAAGGCAACCTGTTGTGTAGCATGATCCAACCAAAAAACTTGTTCTTGGGGCTGCATATTGATTTCCAGCATGTGGTGAACAGCGTATCTCTATGAGGATGGAGCCGATTACTCAACCCTTTTGTAAAACTACAAACCGTGTAAGAGTTGTTTTTCCCAATTTTCCATATAAAGAGATCTGAGTCTTGTGTCAGTGGTAAAGCCGGCAGCATGTTGGCCAAGTCAGTCAGGTCTTCCTGTTCAGACAGCCTAAGGGGGAACCAAGCTGGTCTGCAATTAGTGGCAAGAATGGAACTTCGAGCATTTGCAACTGATATCTTTTCATCCACTGCAAGTGAGAAAAGTCTTGGGAAACGATCTTTGAGGGGGAAATCACCACACCAATGGTCTATCCAAAATCGAGTTGCCATACCATTATTCACTTGTGCTTTGACGTTAGATGTGAAAAAATTCCAAGCATTCTCATCAAGTATGCATGCCTTTATAATACCCCTCCAAATTTGCGAGAATTGGTTTCTGTTGTCTGTCATACTGTGCCAACTTAAAATTCCAGCATTTTGGACACAATAGATCTTCCAAAGCGAATTAGCATCAGGGTTTGAAATTTGCCAAATCCATTTGAGAGCAGAGCAGTGTTCTTTAGAGACAAATGGTGAATGTTTAGGCCACCTGCGTTGTAGCTTGAGCAAATAGTATCCCATGACACTTTATTTAGGCATCGACCATCTGTTCTACCTTTCCAAAGAAATCTTCTCATATATCCCTCAAGTTTCCCTGAAATAGAAGCGGGCATTTCAAATAAGGACATTAAATATACCGGTAGACTGTCTAGGACTGATTTTATGAGAAATAGTCTTCCGGCATAAGATAAACAAGATCCTTTCCATAGAGTGAGTCGTGTTTCATAGCGCGAGATTAATGGTGTCCAATCTCTAGTCGATAGCTTCTTATTTTCCAAAGGCACCCCAAGTAAGGGATAGGTAAAGTTTGAACAGAACAATGTAGCATGGATGCACACGAGTTGGTGAAGTCCTCTAACACGCCTAACCCAATCAAAGAGCTTTTGTTGTAATTGATCTTCAATCCTGAGACAAGTTCAAAACATCGAAGAACCCAAACAAACATCTTTATCTCATTTTCATCTGCTAGAAGGAAGCATTGAGTGTCGTCTGCAAATCATAGAATTGATATATCAGGCGAATCATCACTTAAGCGAAATCCTAAGAGAAAACCACAACTCACAGCCTTGTCAATCATGCGTTTGAGACCCTCAGCTGCTTTGACAAAAAGAAAGGGGGAGAGAGGATCTCCCTATTTCACTCCCTTGTGAAGATAGATATTTTTTGTTGGAGTTCCATTAACAAGGATGGAAGTGGATGAGGACTTTCTGCAATTGGACATTCAAGTGACCCATGTATTTGAAAAGCCCATTCTGGTCATGACTTTATTTAGGTAATCCCATGAGATACTGTCAAATGCTTTGTGAAAGTCTAGTTTGAGGACAAAAGTTGGTTTCTTAGTAGTGTGAACACAATTTAAAATTTCAGATGCCAGGAATGAGCATTCATGAATATTTTGGTTTTTTACAAAACCAAAATGGCAATCAGAGATTAACTTTGGAAGGACAGAACGAAGTCTGAGGGATAATAATTTTGCTAGAATTTTGTAGACTCCATGAATGAGTGCAATCGAACGAAAGTATGCCAACATAGAGGTACCTGGTATTTTTAGGATAAGAACTGTGAATGATGTTTTAAATTTATTGGGGAGGTTTCCAGTTTGGTAGAAGTTGTTGAAGATTTTCATAAGATCGTCTTGCATCGCACGCCATGCCCTTTTGTAGAAATAGAAGTTGAAGCCATCAGGTCCCGGCGCTCTATTTTCACCACAAGATTTAATTGCATTCCAAACATCAGAGATGGTAAATGGCGTAGTCAACATTTCATTGTCAGCGTTAGACAATTCAGCGAAAGGGATACCAGATAAGTCGAAGGAGACTTCGTGAGCAGGACGAAAGAGGTTTTTGTAGTAGTTAAAGATAACCTCTTTGATTTGAACTGGGTTAGATACCATTTGGTCACCACAATCAATATTACAGATCCTGTTGTTGTGGAAGTGTGCGGAGGCAACACGGTGGAAAAAGCTTGTATTTTTGTCACCTAATAATGTCCATTTGAGCCTTGATTTATGATGCCAAATTCTCCATGTAATCTCCACCTTTTGAGTCTGTTTTTTAGATCACACAAACTATCCTCCTGGCTCTCGAAGAAAGGTCGCGACATGTCATTAGAGGTCAGATGGATGATTTGGTCCTCTAGGTCCTTGATTTCAATCGTCATATCTCCAAAAATTTCCTTATTCCACTCGGAAATCTTGTTTCGCAGAAGTTTAAGCTTGTAAAAAAAATTCACTTTCATTTGAACATGTAGAAGTCCAACACTCTTTCAGGGAATGAGTGAATCTGCAGTTGTCCCACCAAGCATTAAGAGAACGGAATGGTTTTGGACCTGAGCTTACATTGATGTTCGACTTCAAGACAATTGGGAAGTGATTCGACAATGTAGAGTTAATGGTGGAAATCATCTGATGAGGGCAAAGGGTAGAGATGCTGCTGGAAACAAGGACCCTGTCAATTCTAGAAAAGGAAGAAGAGTTGTGCCAGGTGTAGCTTCTGCCATGTAAAGGGAGGTCATGAAGTTCTGATGCATTTAAAAAGTTTTAAAAATCAATGATCTGATTATTGATAATCCCATTTGATCTCTCAGTTGGCTGTAACACTTCATTGAAGTCACCGCATAAATTAAGTTGGTTAGAGGAGCAATTGCTGTCAATAATTCTTCCCAAAGAGTAGACCATGTAGCACCTTCATTGTTAGCATAAACCACCAGGATGTTAATGTCAATGTCTGGAATGGAGATTTTTAACAAGACCCACCAACTTCTTGAGGAAACAACTTTACAAGCAAGTAAAATTGTATTCCAAGACATGACGATACCTCCTAAAGAATTTGTACAAGGGATGAAAAAGAAATCAAAATCGTGGTGCCCCCAATAATTTTTCAATTGAGCTCATGGATGACCTCGCGTTTTGTCTCAATTAGAGAAATGAAATGAAAGCTATGCTTCAAAATACAAGAATGGACAAAGTTGTATTTGGATGCTTTGTGCAACCTTCCTCGACAATTCCACACTAAAAAGTTTAAAGACATAGATGAAGAATACAGTTGGTTGACTGGCTAGAAAATCAATGAGATGAGATCAATTCCACTAACCGCCAAGAAATATCTTCCTTTTGGTCTCCATTGAAAAGGCCGATGTTGTTGCCAATTTTCCATGTTTCTTCAGCTTCGTTAATGTGATGGATGCTTGTTTCTTCTACTGTTATGGTTTGCAGAATACAATTTCTATTCTTGATGTCAATGCTACAGTCGAATGATGAGTTTATGCTTGCACTTCCACCAATTCCCTCATGTGAGATCAGTTTGCCCTTGCGTTTTGACTTTCTTATAGTTGGGTCGGTTCCTTTTCTAGATGCAGGGTAAATGGGCTGTGGTTGTGGAGAGTTGTCAGTAAGATTTATACCACATCGTTCGTGACTGAAGTTCTCTGCGGTTTTGCCCGAAAAAGCAATGATTTCTAAATGCTCTGTAGCATCAGCTGAGGGTTGGTGGTCATTTGGGACTGGGCAACTGGGAATTAAGGATACATTGCCATGGAGAGTTTTGCTGCCTTCGTCGGAGTCTGCTTCTGAGGAAGAGCTGCTATCAAGTTCGCAATTATGATATGACGAAGATTGTCTGAGCGTCATACTGATATTCAATGTTGTTGAGTTAACACACACGGTAAAGTCACAGCTTCTAATGTTGTGTGATACCGAGACTAAGCAGTTAAGCACATCTAGTCTCTATAGATTTTCATAGTTGAAATCGATGGAAATCAAATTTCCAAACTTAGATACCAAAAAACGGACGAACTTCTCCTCTAGTAAAGAAGGTGGGATTCCTCTGAAATCCATCCACATATTACATTCAGTTAGGGCAAAATCTTGGTTAATGGGTTTTACCTCAAGAAGAATATCACTTAGAAGTGACCAGTCATGTTCCAGGAAGGCAGAGAGGTCATTTATGGAATGGAATCCAATAACAACATAACATCCTCCAGCTGGCGCGACAAAATTGGTGGCGATGCCTCTTTCTCTTATAATGTTCTCTAGATGCGGGATGATAGCAGCAGACTTGGCGGTTGCTAGGTATGAAGTGTGGATCCATTGTTGACCTATAACTAGTTTTGAATAATGAAGCGAGAGGCTTTGATTTAGGTTTGAGGCTGGATTATGTGATTTGGTGACGGAGGGAGGAATAAGATCTGAAATCTCTCAACGAAGGAATGAAGATTGGTTTTTGAATGGAGGGTCTCGGTTGTGGGTTACTTCTCATGATTTTTGGTTTGTTTTTGGGTCTGTTTGGGTATCTTATGACAAAGGCTCGCAGATTTCGTGAGCCAATGGAGATGGAATTGATTTGGTGGATAACTGTTGCAGAGCTGAGGTCTTGGTGTGGTCGCAGGAATCCAAAGTTCAGATTTCAAAGGCTATGGATAAGGTTCCGATGACGCCATACCTGAACAAAACCTTGTTTAGAGCTTCTATTTCCAGTTGTGTGGGATCCTTTGAAGTAAATAGTTCTATTGTTTGGAATTTTGAAATCTGTTTGAGGTTGTGGGTAATGGCCTGTGGGTGGGATATTGGCAGAGTGATTGCTCGAAGAGATATAATAATGAAAAACAGAATCAAAAGAAAGAAAGAAAATAATTACAAGCGTTTGGTTTCCAAAAATCCTATTTCGTGGAATAGAAATAGAAATGAATGAAAATATGTCAAATATAATTGAGTATATGTCTAGAATCCTTCAACGCACGGAAAAAGTTTTCCTAGTTTATTTACATCTCACGGAATAGCTATTAAAAAAGGAATAGCTTTTCCGTGAGATGTATATAAATTAGGAAAGACTTTTCCATGCATCGACGGATTCTAGATGAATAATGTGTCATATTTAACATCTTCCCATACATTTCTATTTCTATTTCATGGAACAGAATTTTCACGAACCAAGCGAGCCCGAAGTACTTTCATCACTAAGGCTGCTATCAATCAGTAGAAAGCCATTATTCATCATATTCAAAACTTCATTTAGCATGTTAGAGTCCTCACCATAACGGCTATTGTCACTTTATGTGTATGAGCGGACGACATTTTGGATAGGCTATGAAGTCGGGTCGGAGGATCGATCCTTAGAAAATAGATGGTGTGATCGTGATGGTAGAAAATGATTTTGCATATTTTTATGTTTGAAAGATACGAGATCTAAATCCCGTACTTAAAATAGAGTCGTCATTCGGTTCAGCTCAATCGGGAAATTTTGGTACGATTTTCCCACCGGGTGGTAGACCATACCTTAAGTAGAGATTTTGAGTTCGGAAGATGTTATCTATTCTACATTGACGAAGTTAAAAGTTCCATTCTTTCTTAATTGGTTTTAATCCACCCTATTTATTGTGTTTTCAATTTATATATTATGTTAGCGCGTCATCAAGCATTTAAAGCGAGAAATAAATTATTAAAGTCATCCAAAAATAAATGCAGAAATTAAACAAGGCTTTCAAATCCTATACATTTGTCTATATAATAAATAAAATACCTAAAGGCCAAGACATACATCTAACCTAAATCTACCTGCACGAAAAGGTTAGCACAGATACGACACGTTGTACGAGATTTATCACACATAGCGGTGCCCCCGGCAGCCCTTCGCTGGGTTCCAGGGGCAAAGCCCTCGACTGGGGTCGAGCTATCAGGTTAGCTCAAAAATTTTTGATTTTGGAATAAAGGTTCCCTTTGAAATTTTCATTTTCCAAACTAATTTTAGGGAAAAGTCTATTTTGGACACGATTGTTATTTTAGCTAAATTATTAGTGAAAATGCCACATGTTATGGGGTTTGGACCATTTTCGGGGAATTCTGGATTTTCGTCATGATACTGTACATGTAAAATAAGAAAAATGAGAAATCTAGGTCAAAGGGCAGTATGCGGGGCTGCTGCCCAGAAGCCCATGCAGGCGGCGGCATAGGTGATAACACCGACGGTTTTGAAATCTGCAGAAACAGATTCAGAAGGTCAGAAATGACCAAAAACTCCAAAAAATAAACCCGAAGCACTAAATAGCACAACAAACAACACGAATAAATGCTAAAAAGCTAAAGAGACTTAGGAATTTTCATCGGGGCAGTGAATCCATCGCTTTGTGTTTCGAAGATGCCTCCGGGGTAATGATTTGAAGACTAAACAATGTTTGTCTTCAAAAATCCTATTAGATTGATTTTAACCTTGGATTTCTACAGATTTTAAGCTTATCCTAAGAGATTTAGATGAAGAAAAACCAAGAAAACATGAATTAAATCCATTTTCTAACCTTTTCTTCCCTTTCTCTCTATAAAATCCCTCTTTCTGACACCTAGAGCTCTCAAGCTTTCCTATTGATTGTTCTCTCCCTCAAACCCCCTCATTTTGGTGTTTGAAGGCTGAAAAAAGAGCCAAAATCCAGCTTTTGGCGATTATCCGACGAGTTTCGAGAAAAAGTAAAAAGTGCAGTCTTCCTGCCAGGGCTCATACCGCTGGAGGCATGGCTCAAGCCGTCGGCGGCCTGAGTGAAGTCGCCAGCGACATGGATAATGCCGCCAACGGCTTTAGGCCCCTGTTGCCAGACTGCCAAATGGGGCCCATAGCCTAAAAAAGGTGAAAAAGGGGAAAAGCGGGTCAAAAGTTGGTTTTTTGAATTTTTGAAGACACTTAATGATATTTTGAGGTATTTTAGGATATTTTGGGTGAGAATCATCGGTTTGAGCTTCCACCGACCATGTAGTCTGACACTCTAAACTGAATAAGATTCGAAATGAATGAGGATTAAAATTCAAAATAATTTATCATCGTCTCGCGAGAGGGACTGCAAAATCCCGTGCTCACAATGTGTGGACATTGTCTGCTAAAACAAGATACCAGGTATAATTGGTATGAAGACGTACGGTAAACAGTTAAATTAAATAAAAAAGGGGGAGGGAAAGCAAAACTAACACAAACATACTGCACCTAATATTAATTGAAAAAGCACAAGTATTCAAATTGAAAAAGACTTTTCCAATTTTTATCCTAAGATTTTATCTGAGCCGAACAGCCTCGATTAAGATTAGAACCAATCGATGTTAAAATTAGGGTTCGTCACTCCCCTTTTCTGATGATCCAATTAACAAGAGGAATAAGACTCGAATCCATCTTCCATTTAATTTAAAAAAACTGACTTGAATGGAACGAAGTAGAGAACAAGGGAGAGACAGCTCGCGCTACTCCTTTTAAGGTGATACCGATGACAACAAAGAGAGCATCAAGAAATAGCTTGTTGTCGGCGGAAAAAAGAGGAGAGGTACATCCAAGTGAGATGGTTTTGGAAGAAGAAGAGAGTCGATGTGAAGGATAAATGGTGGCTAGGGTTCAGGATGACCGATTATGGGAAAGCAATTGAAGAGCATCTGAACCATTGGATAAGAAGTGTAGAGGGTTAGCTAATACGGAGGTTCTTGAGTTGCCTGATGGGTTTGAGGAGAGAACTGCAGGACGAGGATTAGTTTGGAACTACTGGGCTCCACTGTTTAAGATTCCAAGTCACGAATCGGTGGGCGGATTATTGAGTCACAATGAGCCGACGACCCCCAATCCCCCCGCCCGCACGGTAAGCTTTAATGCTCTTCGGCGTGGGGCAGAGAAATAGCGAGCGCAGTGAAGCATGCTAAGGGATGATCCTTATTTTAGCGTGATGGAAATGGATAATGGAAGCGATGTTGAAGTTGAAGTTTAGTCCGATTAATGTGTTAAGGGATACGATACTTAGAATCTCATATTCTAAGATAGAGTTGCCACCCGATTAAGCTCCACCGGGAATTTGGGTACGATATTCCCACTGGATGGCTGGACTGTACCTTAAAACAGAGATTCTAGGTTCGGATGATGTTGCTTACTTTTTAATTTTTAAATCAAGTCGATTATGTTTTAATAAGCGTGACCTTAGTTCTTATGCGATTTGATCCAATTATTGTTTGGTGTTTTCGGTTTAATATGCCATACATCACATGAAAAGCGATAAATAAACAAAACAAGAAAATAAAGTTATTACAAGGCTTTACAAATACCTATACATTTCTCTAATGCGAGAAAATAAATAAAGCAATAAATAAATAAACGGGCAAAACCGGGTTTTAACCGAGCTTACCGATTCGGACCCGGCTCCAAACGAGACAAGATTAATACGGGAATAATCACAAATAAAGCACGAACAAATAAATGTGGAAAATAAACACATAGCATGAGGAAAACGATATTTTTGGATTTTTCGGAACAAAAACGTGATTTCCGGGCGTTAATCAATTATCTAACAACCTAAAAAGGGTGAAATAAATTAACTAAACATCTTAAATAAAATTTAATATGTTCAAAATGTTTTTGGTATTTTTAGTTGGTGGAAAACAAATTATTAGGTTTATTTAGCAAAAACACTATTTTTAAGCCATTAAAATGCATATTAAATCAAATAAAAATAAAAATAAAATCTAAAAAATAGAATAAAATAATGAAAAATAGTTTCAGATTATTTGGGAATTTTTTGGGTTGAAATCGGGACTGAAAACGCATTAAAATGACAAAAACCGGGTCAAAAACGATTTAAACGAGCCGAAAACAATAGAATAAAACAAACATGGACCATTTGGACATTTTTACCAGTAGGCCGACTCAGTGAGGTGGTAGGCCGATTCAGTGACATGGTAGGCCGACTCAACGAGGTGGCCTAGATGACGCTCAGTCGGCCTTCGTCCCACTGAAGTGGCCTGCCGGAAAAAGTGTCTAAACAAGCCGGAATCAACCTTTTTGTGCCTGAAAACCAGAGACTGCTAAAATTTCAAGTCATTTCTTACCTGTTCAGTAGATTTGGACTTAAAATGCTTAAATAACTTTGGTTTTTTAGTTTGGGGGAAAAGAACCCAGAAAGTCCAACAAAATGACGATTGGCCGCTTGAGCGACCTGTAGGCCGACTGGACGAAGCGGTAGGCTGACTCAGCAAAGCGGCCTAGGTGAGTTTCAGTCGGCCTAACGTTCATTGGAACAGTCAGCTGAATTTTTGACAGAAAATCACAAAAAGGACGAATAAAGGGGCCAAACGCCCGGAAAAATAACCGAAAACACAACAACAGAATTAAATATCAGAAGAAATAGATTGGAACTCAAAAAGTTACCTAAAGGCCGTGAATCCACTCTCAAGACTCGAGCCGAAAGCTTGGCAAGCTTTGTGACGGATTTGAGATAAAACTCGATAAAACAACCGAATTAGCAAGGGATTTAGTGATTTGTGAGGAAAAAATCCCTAAATCCTATATAAACCAATTTTTACCTAAGATTTCTAATAGATTTTAGTGTTTGAGCTACGAGATTAAGCCTAAGAATAACTAAGAATCAAAATTAGAGAGGAATAAACCCGGATTCTAGCTTTTCTTGAGCTTTCTCTCTCTAGTTCTTCCCTTTCTCTCTCTTGTTCTTTTATTTTTCTCTCTAAAAATCAGCCATTAAAAGTAGCCAAAAAGCCCCTCTAAAACTGATTTTGAGGGGTATTTATAAACTTTTCAAGTGTAAAATACCTAAATTAATCCTCCAAATGTCAATATTTGACGGAAAAATCCTAAAACCCGACTTATTGGCCCAGAAAAACCCGAAAAAACTCCGGATAAAGAAAACCTCGCGAGAAAGTTGCGTCACTGACAAGGCCAAGCCGGCCCGAGGCCGCGTCAGGTGATGCGGCCCAGCCCTAGGCCACGTCACATGACGCAGCCAGATATAGGCCGCGTGAGCCACGCGGCCCAGGCCACGTTACATGACACAGCCAGATCTAGGCCACGTGAGCCATGCGGCCTACCGCGTGGTCCATGCAGCCCGGTGCGTGGACCACACGGCCTGGCCTCCCATTGGCGGCACGGCCGCCACCGACGGATCGGGGGCACCCTAGGGAAAAAGACAAAAGGGGGTCGGCTCGCTGGGCCCGAAACGCGAACAAATTACACTACGGGCATTCGAACTGGGCGATTCTTGACATTCCGGAAAGCTCAAGGAACCAAGAATCCAACAATGCAAACGAGACTCGCTGAAAATGTCCGGATTTTTAAGGAAAAAAATCGTGAAACAATTTACTATGCGCGAGGGGAAAGGAAACGGTTTACACCTTAAAAGTGATCCAATTATTATTATAATCGGGGTCAAAAGATCTCAAAATCGTCAACAAAGAACTTGCCAAACACGATTCGATTCTAAAATAATGGAACAACTAGACCGTAAAAGGTTAGAGCAAAAAGTCGTCATCATTTCGAGGGTCACCGAAAAGCCTGTGTCCCTCGTGAGATTATGATTTGAATGATCAAATGTGATTTCATGAAAGAGCCAGGGATAGGAGGTTATACCTGACTTGCGGATTCTTAAAGCGATTATTTTCTAGGATTGCCATAAACAGACCTATCAAGAACAAAATTGACTTTGAGATTGATTAGGTATTGCCTTCGTTGCCCCAAATGATTTTAGGATAGATCACTGGTTGCTTTGGAAGAAAAAAGGAATAGGGATTTCTTGAGACGATTGTCTACAGATGGTCAGGGATGCATCATCAATTGACCTATCGGAGGTAGAAGTTGAATGAATCGGTTGTCTATGGGTGTTTTGGGAACGCACCATCAACGGACCTATCGAAGGAAGAGGCTGAATAGATTGTCTACAAGTGGTCTGGGAATGCACCATCAACGGACCTATCGGAGGTGAGGCTGAATTGGTTGTCTACTAATGGTTTGGGAATGCACCATCAATGGATCTATTGAGGATTAGAGATTGAATTGGTTATCTACTGGTGGTTTAGGAATGCACCATCAATGGACCTATCAGAGGTGAGGCTAAATCAGTTATCTACGGGTGGTCTGGAAACCCATCATCAATTGGCCGATCAGAGGTAGAAGTTGAATCGGTTGTCTATGGGTGGTCTAGGAACGCACGATCAATGGACCTATCAGAGGGGGAGGTTAGATCGGTTGTCTACGGGTGGTCTGGGAATGCATCATCAATGGACCTATCGGAGGGGGAGGTTGAATCGGTTGTCTATAGGTGGTCTGGGAATGCACTATCAAAGGACCTATCAAGGAGGTGAGGCTGAATCGGTTGTCTATGGGTGGTCTGGAAATGTACCATCAACGGACCAAAAGCTTAATTGGAAGGTGCCCAACACTTCTAATGAGGTTGGACTGGGATACGCTTGGCTTGATTCGCATGCCGGGAATATCAAATGAGATCCCTGGACTAGAACGCATACCAAGAACTCAACTGGAAGGTGCCGAGCACTTCTAATGAGGTCGGACTAGGATTTGCTTGGCCTGAATTGCATGCCGGGAATATCAAACAAGACCTCTAGACTGGAATGCATACAAGAACTTAATTGGAAGGTGTCGAACACTTCTAAAGAGGTCGGACTAGGATTTACTGAAAAGCTCCTAAGGAGACCTATTGGACTAAACGCATTGTGCCTGCCACATAAATTTTTGAGATATTAGAGAGAGACATGAGCTGCGCTTTTATTGCTTAATTAATTTTGCCGAGACAAAAATTTTCGCCCCTTCAATTAAGCAACACAAACGGAAGAATGAAACTACCAACGTTGAGCACTAAGACTAGCTGATGTGCCCCTGGGAGAAATTCTATCTTCCAATGTAGGACAGAAGATAATTCTAAGATGCTCCTTAATATAGGCTCTTACTTAGAGGTCGAGTGTATAGCCCGAGGATATTTTTCGTTACTTTATTTCCTGTGGAATTTAGCATAGAATAATAGACATGAACATTATGCATGAATGTATGAATGCGTAAGATACTCGGTCTGGTCATCTTCAAGCTGACAACTTAACTTGCTTGATCGACTTTACTCAATTTGGGGAAAGATCGACTTGTTCGAAAAGGTAGGATGTATGGAGTTGTTTTGCGGTACAGACAAGACAAGAATGCCTCTAGAGGAGGATTTTGTGCAGATTAGGTGAGAATGCCCATGGTGGAGAACTAGGGAAGCCGCAGTGATTTGACTTTGAATTAATTGCCGGATCAGGTATGACGGAGACAAGGGGGGTGCAAGAAGCAAAGCTCAAGATTCTGGATAACGAACGACCAGGCGCTATCACTACCAAGGATGGCTTTAGAAGATTAGGATATTGCGGAATCAAGATGCTCGGTTGCGGTCAAGAATTGAGAGGACACGGGCGGAGGACGAATTTGAGTCCTTCAAATCTATTAGACCGGTGAACATATTCATGCATTCTGATGCTGATGGCGATGATGTAGATATCTTGATATGATCGATGGCAGTCATTTATCTTTAGTTTGATTGTCTTAATTGTTGCATAGACCCGAATATTGTGTTGGGCCTATCAGACTTGTTCATATTTTGATTTTAAGTTCTAATTTTTGCCTGGACCGCCCTTTTTGGGTTTCAATCCAACGAACCATCCTAGCTTTTGCATAGACCTTGATTCTTTTCAATCTATCAGGATTTTTGCCTTTTATCTTTGTTTTTCTTTTGAGGTATTGGGACGACTGCACGGAACCCTACGTTTGACTCATCTGTTGCATTTCACCTTTTGGGCCCAATAAATTCATTCAAGCACAAACATAAGGAATTCAGTAAAAGTGACATTTCTGTTAAATGAAGTAAGTTTGAGTACATGATGATGATAATCATTTCTATTGACCCAAACTCTGGTGTTAACTAGCCTATGAAGGTTTTCTAGCCAACATACTCTCATGGCTCACTTTACCCTGACTTTTGCCTAGGCCGCCACTTTCGGGTTTTCAACCTAGCAGGTTATTCTTGTACCCTAACTTTTGCTTGATCGATTTGTAAAATATCGATTAGCGGGGATACACCCTAATTTTTTGCCCAAGTAGTAGAGGACCACTCATCGGGTGATTGATTTATACATGCTTTTTATATGCCGCTTTTCTGGATTTGATTCTTTTGGTTAGCTATGATAATGCTTTGACCTGATTTGATTACTAGGGTTTACAAACTCATTACCATTGATAATCATGGCCCTTGGATCGGACATATTTCTGAACACACAAAGTCCTACCCAATCTGGTTGGAATTTCCCCCTTGGGTCAGTATTGGGAGGCTTTGCTTGCTTCAGAATCAGATCGTTGGCCTTTGACGATGCCTCTAACGCTTGACTTGGTTATTGGGCGCCTTCGCCATGGTTTTGATACATCTGAAGACTATTCAAGCTGTTCGAACCGCGCTTTAGTCCATAGGGGTCCCTTTCACTTGGATTCAGTACTACTCTTAAGGACTTCATCTTGGTCATGGTTGGTAGTACGGTTTCCATTTCTCAGGCACGGGCACAAGGTATTTAGAGAATTCCTACACTTATAAAGTAGCCACAAATGGTGGTTTATCGGCTCAAACTCTGACCCTTGTGGTGCTTTTGGACATAAATTTCTTGAGAAGCTGGTTTATGGCTTTAGTTGTCCCATCAGCTTGTGGTTGGATGAGCGAAGGTCTGCGGTGGTCGGACCTATTTTTCTTGATTGATCAGGGGTTGCCCCTTGGGATTGTAATCCATTTTCCAAAATGATGTGATGAGGTAGGCTGTGCTGAGGGAAGATGTGTTTCTCAATGAACTTGGCCGTCTTCTCGGCTGTAATGTCGGTGAAAAGGGTCAACTTCCCCCTACGCTGATGAGGGTCAAATTTTGTCGATCATATGTATCCCCCTCGCCGAGAATGGCCAGGGAGGAGAGAAACAGGGAAGGGTTGGAGAGTTGGAAAAAATGGGGTATTAGGAACAGGCATTGTTGCATGGGGTGGGAAGATCGAGAATGGGTGGACAAAGAAAAGATAAGCCACAACTTTGTTGAAGATGATCCGGTGATGCTCTTTCTCCATAATCGGTTGACACTTCATTGATAGTTTGTATATAGCTGTGAGGCCAGCGATGGACCGATTGACATATTGGATCTATCTAAGGAAGGACTAAGCTTCTTTTGCTGTTTCAGGCATGGAGATGAGATGCTTAGGAATCCGATGACGAACCATAGGTGTTTAGGCATGACTAGGCGAAAGCATTTTCATGATCTTTAAGCACTTGTTATCTCTCATTTTCTTCCAAAGGTTAGTTCATTAGAAAGTGGTTACCATTTTAGATTATCATCTGTACTCAAACTTATTTCAGTTAAGCAAACGTTATGAATACTGACACATTATGCTTATGACAAAAATGAATGTATGGACCCATCGTGCGAAACATCAATCTAATAAGCAAAAGGAGAGAGTCTTCCATTAAATTAAAGTGTCTTAGAGGCAGAATTGTTGACATCAAAACATAAAGAAAGAAAACTACATCATAGAAAAATCATCCTCCACAGGCGGAGGGTCTTGAGCTACGGTGCTGGTAGATTAATCATCCTCGATAGCTTCCATTGGGGTGTCACTCAAGATGAAGTCCAAAACCTTTGCCTGCTCGGCTGATAACTTTTCTCCTTCATGTTGGTCCTTGTTAGAGTATTTATAAGGGCAGAGGGGGGTGAATGGCCCTTTTTCGTGGGTTTTAAAGACTTAAAGAAGTCTGAGTGTAGCGTGTTTGATTATTGTCCGGAAGATGAATCTGAATGATAAATGTGATCCGGAAGATGTATCCGAATGATGCAATATGTATGCAAGATGGTAAAAATAAATAAATATCAAACACAAGTAATTTATACTGGTTTGGCCCTGCCTACGTCTAGTCCCCGAAATTTCCTTCTTCCGAGCTTATCCACTAGTGAATTCCTTTTCAAAGGGCAGGAATCAATCCTTACAGATTTGTCTCCGGATGATGACTTCTTTCAAAAATAGGATATACCACTAGAAGCACCTACTTCTAGCTGAGTCCTCTCGTCTTTAATAGGATATACCACTTAGCCTTCTACCTCAAATCTAAGCTGAGTCCTACAGGGAGATCTCACTCAAAGTGCTTACTTCAAGTTCTATCCCAATCTTCTAACTCACCCAAGTTGGAGATTATCACACTTTTGATTTACAACAAAAAGTTGGTTTTGTAGTTCCTCAAGTTTATAGTTTCACTTAGGAATCCTTACAAATAGATTTTGAATTAGGGAGTTTCTTGGAGGGATTATTCTAGTGACTGAATGTATTTCTTTGCTGCTTGCTTTTGTAATTCAATCAGCTGCCTTCTTATTTGGTGAAGAGTTCCTTGTATAGGCTTTGAGCATAAATGCAGTCGTTTGTAGTTGGAGAGCTTTCATTTATTCTTCACCTTTGATCAGGTTGTGAGGTGGAGCTTTTGGATCCCTTGATTAAAACGTTAGACCATATTCTTGGAATTGATGCTGACAGTTGTCAGTGATTTTTTTCTTGTCATTTTGTGATACTACTAACTTTTATACCAATTGTCATATGGTGATACTACTAACTTTTATACCAATTGTCATATGGTGTGAGCTCCACACGTGCCTTTATTGGTCTAGTCTAAAAGTAATTTAGACTTTCTCTGTCCTTTGTCTGTTCCTTTTGACTTTTCTTTGATCTTTGCCAGCTGTCTCCAAAAAGGTTCTTTGACTATTGTAGATCAAGGCGGTATAAGGAAAGCTGTGTTTTATTCTTTCCTTAGTTATTTGGTATATTTTTTTCGATGTGTATTCCGGATAACTTTTGGATCTATATGTTTTGGATCTTTCTTCCAGAGGGGGCTTCAATCATTTCTTCCAGTTGCAAGTCTTGAGGACGGAAGATTGTTTTCTTTTCAGACTTTGCCCGGATGATTTTCCTCCATTGCTTAGGTTTCTGATTTTGTTCAATAGTTGATCTTAGCTTTGTCCGAATGCTTCCATTTGGATTTTTAGAGAGTTTCTTTACACTTGTTTTTGTTTCTTTCAAACTTGATCCGGATTGATATTAGTCTTTATTATCCGAATCATTATTTTTCCAACAATCTCCTCCATTTGATGGAAACAAAAACTTTTAACATATTTAATTTAAGTTACTCCCCCATGATTTTAGTATTCAGGCTCCCCCATAATTCTTTGACTTATGCTTCTAAGATTGTTGTAATACAATTATAAATTGTACTTTAGAAGCAATTGTTTTGATAGTTAAGAGTTCTCTCTTTATATATACTTCTGCTGTTAACAATAGTTAACATCATGAAGTTCAGGTTTACAAGATACAAAAATATATATAAAGAGAATCTAGCTATTACATTTTTATTTAGCTAGCCTAACTATTTCTCCAGATGGACCACTCTTCCGGACTTGCACTGTTTTTCCTTTTCCCTTTCCGTCTCCTTGACTATCTTCTTCCTCCCTATTTTGCTTCTATCAAGGGTGTTAATGACCATATAGGTGCCTTTATCCCAAGACTTCTGCTATGCAGAGGAGTAGACAGAATAGTTTCTATTACCTTTGGCTCACTCATCAATGATCTAATTTATAATTAGCGGAGTCAGGTAATAAGGACGAAGGGCCCTCCGAAGCTAATCATATGACTGTGAGACTTGAGGAAGGATGCGTAGAATCTGTTCTTGGTCCTTCGGATCAAAATAAGGGAACATGACCTTAGTGAGGATAGTCAAGCCTTTTTGGCTCATGAACCCTGAATCCCCTATAGACTGAACCAGATCGTGCAGGATTGGAATAAGCTGGTACTATGGAGTATCCAGAGAAGAGAAGGGTCCGAAGATAGATAATTTATTTATTCCGGCTTGAGGAAGAGTGATTTCATCACTAAGTCCCTTCCGGATGTTATGAATAGATTTCGTCTGATCTTTGATCTCTTTGAAGACGGTTTTCTTCCACTCATTTATTGATTGTTCTATACTGGAGTTTCTTGCTTGCATTTCATCGCCCATATCATCAAGAATTTTTTCTTTTAGTTAGGGGAGGATTTTGTCGATATAATTTGCTAGCATCTCCTGAGTGACCTGTTGATCAGTCTCCATACTGAGCAGAGTTGGTTTCAGATCCCTATCCTCCATGAATTTTGACAAGTTTTCAAACTTGGTATCAATGTAGTCTTTAAGTTCTGTGGATAGGTTCGTGGCTGAGGAGGACACCTTTTCTATCAATGTTGTACAGTTATCAGAGGCTAAGTTATTTGCTTGACTGGCGTTGTTGTTGGATTTAGAGGTGCTTTCCTTTATTTCATTCAGGAGGGGCTTAATTTCAGAGAGGGAGGCTGCCGCTAGAGCTCTAGGTGTTGGGAAGTTCATGACTTGTTGCTCAATTCTAGGCAGGCAGTTCAACTTTTCTTTGATTTCATTTAAGTCTTTGCTTACCTCTTTATTCGACATTTGCCTTAATAGTTCCTTTTCCACAGCCTTGAGATGGGTGCAGATTGTCAGAAGGCTCTTTTTGATAAACCCTTCTTCATGGTGTTCAAGGGTTGCCTCCTGAAGAAGTTTGAGGGTTGCACTTACTTTGGATTCTTTGGAGTTTTCGTCAGGAAGGGTTACTGACTTGGTGTGAGGAGGCAATTTTTTGTTGGAGAGTCTGGATGATTCACTTTCAGATGAGCTTGATTCACTTTCGGAGCTTGAGCTGCTTCCAAAGGGGCTATTTTTTGGCGTTTGTGAGCCTCCAACTACTCCTACTTCCTTTTTACTTATTTCCCTTTCCTCCGGATTAGCCTCGCCCGCAGGATCCACTTCAAAAGTGTGTCCTTTGGAACTCAGACCTTCTCCCTCCTCTGAAGTCGTTGTATCCGGGATCCGCACTATGGCCTTAGCTACATTTTGAGAGATTGTAGCTAAGTTGTGCTTTTTAGTATCAGATGAGGGATGAAGAGGATTAGAAATTACCTCATTGATTTGTTGTGTCTGACTCTCATCCCTTCTTTCTTCTTCCGTCCCTTCCTCCGGATGGCTGGAATTGACCTCAGCCATTTTAGACTCCTTTTCAGGACTTTCTTTCCTTTGCATGTTGGCACTGCCCTCAACAGCCTTCTGCAATGCCTTTTTAGGACTTTCAAGGTTTATGATCTCACAGTTTGGTCCAAGAAGATTTTCTAGAAGTGATTCTACTCTTTCATCCAAATGGGAATATGTATGCTTCCAAAATTTGGATAAAGTCTCCATGTCTTTTGGGTGTATTAATATTAGGGGAGTTTGAGATGATTCACCCGGACCTTTAGTTGTTTTCTTCTGTTTTGCAGCTTTTTCTCTGTACTGCTTAGCCTTTTCATTTAAGATTATCCCAGCAAGCCTTCTGCCCTTATTAGCTTTCTTTTGTTGGGCAGCTAGAGCTTTATCAAATGTTAGCCCTTTTCTTTGGAGCTGTTTTTGAGGAGGATCCTCATCCTCTGTTTCCTCATCATCAACTTCTTCCTCCATCTCAGCCAAAGTTCTCTTGGCTTTCTTTCTTCTAGCTTCAATTGCCTTTGTAGCAATTTTTAGTAGCCCAGTAGTAAGCCCATATAGTCCCTTCTTGGCTGCTACTTTAATCAATCTACCTCTGGGTTTTGGTTGATCAGAGGCTAGGACTTGAGTGAGAAGCAGAGTGTCCTCATCAACTTCTTCCGATACTAGTTCCGCCTGCCTTTTGGCTTTGGCTTTTGTGGTTCTAGGCCTCTTGGGAACTAGAGCTTCTGCTTTCGGATAAGCTACCTTTCTGGATTTAACTTTTCGCTCATCCCTTCTTAACTTCGCTTTTTCTTCATCCCATTCTTCATTGAAGCAGATATTCAGGAAGTTCTTCTCGAGGATTGGCTTTCCATAAATTTCTTTAAATCCAGTGAGATCCACTCCTTGCACTTGAAGGATCCTTGTGATCAAGGCACCATGGGAGTTAACATGATTCTTTATATAGTGGATGATCAAGACTGGCCAGTTTACTTCCACGCTGCAACCTAATGCAGCAGAATGCAGTCATGGAGTGAAGAGACTGTAGTCAATGATCCTTTCCTTATTAAGATGAGTTTTGCCAAAGCATGCTGTAGGAATCTGGGTGTTCTGGGGAAATAGGTTGAGAATTTGTCGCCGAAATAATTCTGGTGGAGCCACAACTTGGAGTCATACTCAATTTCGGTTTCATCCCCATCTTTTCTTAACAAAACTCCTGAATTTTTCATGTTTAAATTCTTCTTAAAGAATTCTGGTGTTCAGAGGATAGTCTTTCCTTGTACCTCAGTGCGTAGGCCATCAAAATGATTATGCACACTTAGGTTTGAGTAGAACTCTTTCACCAGCTTGGGGTAGGTAGGGCAGTTTATTTTGAGAAGATTACCCAGATTCTGATCTTCAATTAGGGTAAAGAAGGGTGGAGTTTTAAATAGAATGTCATCTCCTATATGATCAGTAGGAATGACGAAATCAGAGGTTTTGAGATTTAAGGATTCAAAATCTGCTTCTTTCAAGTCAGATACTTGAAAGAGGTTTTTGCTTGGTAGGGTTTCGAGGGTGTTTAAGGTTTTTTTGGCTGCCATTTTTTAGTATTGGAGAATTTGTGCTTAAGGTTTGAATTTTGCAGAGTAACAGTTAGATTGTTGCTTGTGTGAAGAAGAAAGAGATTTTGAGGGGATTTATATAGATTTTCAAAGGTGAGGGTATAATTGTAATACGGACTCTAGTGCTTTTGACTGGACTGATGACATGGCAGTCGGATTCTTAGGAGAGAGGTAAATTCAGTTTTACCAGAGAATGGGAACGGTTTATTTTTGAATTAACTGCTATATTTACGGCGCGTGTAATAGCAATTGGACTTTTGAAATTCAAAATATAACTGTTACCTTGATGGGCTTTTTCTGCCAAACGTCATTGTTGTTGGCTGACGTGGCAGTCTTTCGAAATATACTACCCTAATTTTTGTTTTCTTCCGGATTGAGTATTTTATCTCAACATCCGGTGTGTTTCAGGGCTGTCTTCCAGAGTTTTTCTAAATTGGATTTGACATTCTAATTGATTCTCTTAGCTTTCAAAATTGATCCTTACTTAGCGGTTTAGTAAAGATGTCAGCTCTTTGTTTATTGGTTGGGACATATACCAATGTAACATCCTTTTTAATCTTATGATCTCGGATGAAGTGATGTCTTATATTGACATGTTTCATCCGGCTATGAAGTACCGGATTCTTTAACACATCAATGGAACTTTTGTTGTCACATAATACATCCACACATCCGGATTGTACTCAATAATCTTCAAGTTATTATTTGATCCATAGGAGTTGAGCAACACAACTTCCAGCTGCCATATATTCGGCTTCCGTGGTGGATAAGGCAACTGAAGTTTGCTTCTTGCTATACTATAAGACTAAGCAGTCCCCAAGAAAATGACATCCTCCGGAGGTACTTTTTCTTTCAAGAGTATCTTTGCCATAATCTGAATCTGTAAATCCCTGAAGAGTAAAATCTCCATTACTAGGATACCATAACCTAACTTTAGTGGTTCCTAAGAGGTATCTCAATATCCTTTTGACAGCTTTGATATGAGAATCCTTTAGATTGGCTTGATATCTTGCACAGTAGCATATTGCATAGTGAATGTCAGGTCTGCTGGCTGTTAAGTATAGAAGTGAGCCAATCATTCCTCTATATAGTTTTTGATCAACATCTTTTCCTTCATAGTCTTTGGATAAGACTATGTCGGAACTCATGGGAGTAGAAATTGGTTTGCTGCTGTCCATTTCAAATTTTTTCAGAATCTTTGATTGATTGATGAAGATCCCGTCTGGACTTTGTTTGATTTGTAAGGGAAGAAAGAAGTTTAGTTCTCCTACAATTGACATCTCAAATTCCTTCTACATTTGGGAGCTGAATTCTTTACACATTTTCTCATTAGTGGCACCAAAAATGATATCATCCACATAGATTTGAACTAGGATAATATCATTCTTCTTCTTCTTGATGAAAAGTGTGGTATCTGCTCTATCTCTAGTATATTCCTTGGATATGAGGAATGATGTTAGTCTTTCATACCAGGCTCTTGGTGCCTGTTTTAATCCCTAGAGGGCTTTCTTTAGTTTATAGACTTGATCCGAATGCTTTGGATCTTCAAATCCGGGTGGTTGCTTGACATATACTTCTTCTTGAATAATTCCATTGAGAAAAGCACTTTTGACATCCATTTGGTATAATGTGAACCCCATGAATGATGCAAAAGCACATAGGATCCAGATTGCTTCCAGTCTTGCTACAGGAGCGAATGTTTCTTTGAAATCAATTCCTTCTTATTGATTGTATCCTTGAGCAACTAGTCTCGCCTTATTTCTTATTACTGCTCCAGATTCATCAAGTTTATTTCAGAACACCCATTTAGTGCCTATAATTGACTTTCCTTTAGGTGAACGCACAAGATCCCATACATAATTCCTGGTGAATTGATCTAGCTCTTCCTGCATCGCCATCATCCAGCTTTCATCTCCTTCAGCATCCTGAAATTTCTTTGGCTCTATGAGAGAGACAAAAGCAGCATGACTCATTATCTGGTTGAGCTGCCCCTACTGGCTCTAACTAGATTCTGAATATCATCCAGAATATTCTCATTGGGATGATATCTGTGTGTCCAGATTTCTCTTTCCAGATTTTCATGTTGAATTTGCTCTTCCTCAGCTTCAACTGTTTCTTCATTAAAGTTGATTTCCTGTAGATTGTGATTGACTTGATATGCCTCTAGATTATAGGATTTTCCCTCATCTTCCTCTGTGTATTTCTTGATTTGAGATGAATTAGGGATATTTTTTCTTTCTTCTCTTCAGCTTTTTTAGCTTCCGGAGCTTGATCTTCCGGAGCGAGGTTCTTCTTTTTTGTAGTGTTAGTTTTATCAAAATCTACATGTATAGACTATACTACAGATTTGGTTCGTTTATTGAAGACTCTGTAAGCCTTACTATATATTGAGTAGCCTAGGAAAATTGCTTCATTAGATTTAGGATCAAATTTTCCTAATTGTTCTCTGTCATTAAGGATGTAACATTTACATCCAAATGCTTTGAAGTATCCGATTTTTGGTTTTCTTCCCTTCCAGATTTTATAAGGGGTCTTTTCTATAGTTTTTCTGATGAGAGCTCTATTTAAGATGTAGCATGCTGTGTTTACGGCCTCTCCCCAGAAATATTTTGCAAACTGTTTTCACTTAGCATTGTTCTTGCCATTTCTACTATGGCCCTATTTTTCCTTTCAACTACTCCATTTTATTGAGGAGTGTAAGGGGTAGAGAAGTTATGTTCAATGCCCTTAGAGTCGCAAAAGTTAGCAAAATGCTTATTTTTAAACTCTCCACCATTATCGCTCTGGATGCGAGTAATGTGTATGCCCTGTTCTACTTCTATTTGGATGAATGTTTTGGAGAATTGGTCAAATGCCTCTTCCTTGCTTGTTAGCAGGAGAACCCAGGTATATCGAGAATAGTCATCCACAATGACCATGGTGTATTCTCTTTTACCTAAGCTTAGTGGCTTAATTGGACCAAAAAGATTAATGTGTAAGAGCTCAAGAACTCTTTTGGAAGGAATGTATGATATAGAAGGCAAGCTCTACTTATGTTGTTTACCTAATTGACATGCGGTGCATAGATGATCCTTATCGAAAGCAACTTTAGGTAGACCCTCAACTAATTCCTTTTTGGCTAATTTGGACAGGAGATTCATGCTTACATATCCCAATCTCCGGTGCCATTGCCATGATTCTTCTTCTTTAGACACCAGGCATATATTCTTTTTTATCATTTTTAATATTTACAGAATAGACATTATTTACTCTAGGTGCATAAAGAATAAGTTGATTTGACTTACTATCATAGATTGAGCAGACTTCTGAGTCAAATGTGACTTTTCTTCCTTTGTCACATAATTGAGCTACACTTAGTAGATTGAATCGTAGTCCATCAACTATTGAGACATCTTCAATATTTAGCCCAGATCTAATGGTTCCATGTCGATGCTATGTCACTTTTGATTGTCTCCAAAGCTCACTTTGCCTCCCTTCTTCTGGGTTAATGTGATAAAGGCCTTCTCATCACCTGTCATGTACCTTGAGCATCCACTATCAATATACCAAGTGTGTTGATCTACTGTGGATCTAAGGCATACCTACAAAACAGATCAAGTGGGTTTGGGTACCCAATCAGATTTGGGTCCTCTCGGGTTAATAACCATCTCAGGCCAAGGATAATCATCATAATAGCCATTTTTTTAATCTACATGATTTAGTCATATGATTATTTTTTCCACAAAACCTGCATCCTGAAATAGGCATGTTTTGCATTTGCTTCTTGCTAATCTTCTTCAGATCCTTTCTTCCATAGTTGCCTTTATATCCAGCTTCCTGTACACTAGTGGATGGTCAGGTATAATTCCGGAGGCTGGTTGGAGGTGCAACTTTAGCATTATGATTTCTTCTCTCTTTGATAGGTAGTTGGTTGTAAGATATTTTAGCTTTTCCCTTTTGAGCCGTAGTATATCTTTGAGCTTGTGGTTGTCTGCTAACTTCATTGGTCTTTTGATTTGGATTCCTTTGAATCCGGTTCTGAGAAGGAGGATCATCTCTTCTTGAATTTTCAGGTTTCCTTCCAGATACTTTCTTTAACAGACTAACTTCTCTTTCTAGTCCCACAACATTTGAGTTCAGAATCTGGACTTGATTTCTCAGGAAGTTTTCTTCTACTACATCCATATGTTTGGTTGCTCTAACCAGATTGATGTCTTGAGCCATTACCTCAGCGTCTTCAGCTAATTCTAGTATCGCTCTTTTCAGGGATTTGATTATCTTTGCATTCTTTTTTACTCCCTTGATAACAATAGAAAGAGCTTTTGTAAGATCAAAGTTAGAGGTAGAGTTAGAGTAAGAGTTTACCTCAGTGTTTACTAAATTTGATTTAGGTTCTTCAATTTGCACTATTTCTTGTTTGGAGGTGTTTCCTCCGAATTGCTCTGCTTCTGGCTCTGTTATGGCCATGAATGCATAGTTAGTGGTCTCCTCTTCTTCTGTTGAGGATGAACTGCTGCTTTCTTCACTATTGCTCCACATAGGAACCATTGCCTTCTTTTTAAGTTTCTTAGCTTTCTTGAGCTTTGGGCATTTTGTTCTGAAGGGCCTTTCTCGCCACACTCGAAGCAAGCAGCGTCTTTCTCGGGATCTTTCCTTTCTTCCGGATTCCTTCTGTGCTTACTTCTTCCGGAGGTGCCTTCTCTTGGTCTCCGAGATTCATACCTTTTAAATCTTCTTCTATCCTTCCTTTATATGAATCGATTTAACTTTTTTGTCAATAGAGCAAGTTGATCTTTGGTACTCATTGACTCATCTATTTGCTCTTCCTCTCCGGATGAGCCTGATCCGGTGGATTCTGCCTTAAGAGCAATCGCTTTCTTTCGCTCCTCAGGTCTTTTTTCTTGTTGACTGTATCTTTCCAAGGATAGTTCTTGAGTTAGAAGATTACCAATGAGTTCATCATAACTATAGAAATTTAAGTCATGAGCTACCTCAATGGCAGTCTTTTTACTGTCCTATTCCTTGGTGAGACTCCGGAGCACTTTCTTGACCATATCTACTTCTGGAATTTCCTTCCCTAGCCTCTTCATTTCATTTACTAGATTTTTGTATCTAGTGTTCATGATGCTGATTGATTCTTTAGGCTCCATCTTGAAGGATTCAAACTTTTGTTGCAGTAGATCAAGTTTGGCTTCTCTTACTTTGGTAGTTCCCTCATAGGTTACTTCCAGCTTCTCCCATATCTCTTTAGCAGTTTCGTATTAGGATATTCTGTTGAATTCTGCTGCACTAAGAGCACAATTAAGCATGTTAATAGCATTTGCATTTTCACACAATTTTTTAAAATCATTATCATCCCACATACTTGATGGCTTTCGGGTAGTCGTACCTCCTACTTCGTAAGTAGGTTCATATGGACCATTTTTAATAACTAGCCATACTTGCATACTTTGTGACTAGATGAAGTTCTTCATCCGGTTTTTCCAGAATGTGTAGTGTTCACCGGTGAAGAGTGGAGGACGGGTAATAGACATACCTTTGGGAAGAAGTTGTGAGTTGTGGAAACTCATTTTGATTTATAAATCAAAATATGTGGACCTTTAGCTCGAGGCTATTAGATCTCTAGTTTGAGCACTCACTCTGATACCACTAGTTAGTCCTTGTTAGAGTATTTATAAGGGCAGAGAGGGGGTGAATGGCCCTTTTTTGCGGGTTTTATAGACTTAAGGAAGTCTGCGTGTAGCGTGTTTGATTATTGTCCGGAAGATGAATCTGAACGATAAATGTGATTCGGAAGATGTATCCAGATGATTCAATATGTATGCAAGATGGTAAAAATAAACAAATATCAAACACAAGTAATTTATACTGGTTCGGCCATGCCTACGTCCAGTCCCCGGAATTTCCTTCTTCTGAGCTTATCCACTAGTGAATTCCTTTTCAACGGGCAGGAATCAAGCCTTACAGATTTGTCTCCGGATGATGACTTCTTCCAGAAATAGGATATTCCACTAGAAGCACTTACTTCTAGCTGAGTCCTCTCATCTTTAGTAGGATATACCACTTAGCCTTCTACCTCGAATCTAAGCTGAGTCCTACAGGGAGATCTCACTCAAAGTGCTTACTTCAAGTTCTATCCCAGTCTCCTAACTCACCCAAGTTGGAGATTATCACACTTTTGATTTACAATAAAAAGTTAGTTTTGAAGTTCCTCAAGTTTATAGTTTCACTTGGGAATCTTTACATACAGATTTTGAATTAAGGAGTTTCTTGGAGAGATTATTTCTAGTGACTGAATGTATTTCTTTGTTGCTTGCTTTTATAATTCAATCAGCTGCCTTCTCATTTGGTGAAGAGCTCCTTTTATAGGCTTTAAGCATAAATGTAGCTGTTTGTAGTTGGTGAGCTTTCATTTATTCTTCACCTTTGATCAGGTTGTGAGGTGGAGCTTTTGAATCCCTTGATTAAAACGTTAGACCATATTCTTAGAATTGATGCTGACAGTTGTCAGTGATCGTTTTTCTAGTCATTTTGTGATGCTACTAACTTTTATACCAATTATTATATGGTGTGACCTCCACGAGCACCTTTATTGGTCTAGTCTAAAAGTAATTTAGACTTTCTCTGTCCTTTGTCTGTTCCTTTTGACTTTTCTTTGATCTTTGCCAGCTGTCTCCAAAAAGGTTATTTGACTGTTGTAGATCAAGGCGGTATAAGGAAAGCTGTGTTTTATTCTTTCCTTAGTTGTTTGGCATATTTTTTTTGGATGTGTATTCCGAATAACTTTTGGATCTATATGTTCCAGATCTTTCTTCTGGAGAGGGGTTCAATCATTTCTTTCAGTTGCAAGTCTTGAGGAAGGAAGATTGTTTTCTTTTCAGACTTTGCTCGAATGATTTTCCTCCATTGCTTAGGTTTCTGATTTTGGTCAATAGTTGATCTTAGCTTTGTCCGGATGCTTCCATTTGGATTTTTAGAGAGTTTCTTTACACTTGTTTTTATTTCTTTCAAACTTGATCCGGATTGATATTAGTCTTTATTATTCGGATCATTATTTTTCCATCACTTCATCCGCTAGAGACCTTACGGGATTCTTGCCAGAGTCGACGGCAGAAATGGCTTCCATAATGAAGTTGGGCGAATTAGAAAAGACCATTGCCAACATAGAACCCTCAGGGAGACCGGAATTGATGGTGCTCACTTCATCATCAGAGCCCGGCGCTGGGTTCTCCTTAGTGTCGGTCTTTCTTGCAGGCTCATCCGTTTTTATTTCTCTTACCAAGCCCCAAATAGCCATCCCTAAAGGCCTACATTGATCTGTTGTGTGTCCTTTTTGAATGTAATAGTGACAAAAATTCCCTTTCTCTTCAGGCGTAGGAGAACGGTACTCACAAAGAGGGCTAAGCAGGCCTTTCTCGCACAATTTGGCAAATATGATATGAAGAGGGAGCTTCCATGGAGACACGAATGTCTTCTGACCAGGAGCTTGAGTGGGTGTGGTTTGCACTGCAGAAACACTCTCTTGATCGATAACTTGAACTGTGGGTGCCTTCTCCCTAGTTGGGGCTAGTGCAACTTTGAAGGATTGAGAGTTCTTGCCCTTGAACCAGGGTTTACCACTTGGCTTGCTAGCCCTTTCCTTTTCCTCCCGGTGCTCAATCTTTTCAGCTTTTTCAAAAACTTTTTAATAGGACTCGAAAGAATCAGTCTCCATCTCTTTCCGAAGGAGTGGGAGAACTCCATCAAGCAATTTTGGGATCATTTCTTAAAGGCTAAGCTTTTCCTTTAAGAGGACCTGAGTGGCCATCCATCGATTGAAATAAGATTTGAAAGCTTCGCCGGGCTTTTGTTTGACTGCCTCTAGATGTTGAATTATGGTCTCCATTGTAGAATTAAATCCATATTGGGCTACCAAAGCTTCAGATAGGAGCTTTCAATCCAGGATTTTGGACTCCGGAAGAGTATTGTACCACTCAAAAGCGGGGCCTGAAAGGGTACATGGGAATAATTTGGCCATACCTTATCCCCAATCTTTTGGACGTGCATGATTTTCTCATACATAACTATATGGGACTTAGGGGGGCCTTCGTCTGAATAAGTATCCATTCGGGGCATTGAGAAATTTTCAAGCACCCAATCATCACCTCTTACTTCCTCCCTATCCTTGCTCCTGTTCAGAAATTGCCTGAAGAAAGTCGCCATTTTGGGCATCATGCCCGGAGGCTGCATGACTTGGTCGCATGAAGATGACCCGAACTAAAAGGGTGAAGGAGCTGGGGTTTTGATCTGGGGGCGAGAAAAAGGATTTTGAGGGTAAGTGGCCTCACACGGAGTGACCACAAAGCTAGGTGGAGAGGTTGTGAAAATAGTCGGCTGCACAGGAGGAACAAAAAAGCCTCTCGAGGGTACTGTCATCTGAGGAGTAAATCCCCCTGAGAAAGTGGGGAGAATACGAGACTGTGGAATAGACCTCGAGTGCGCAGGGGGATAAAAACCGAAGGTTGGAGGAGATGATAAGGGTAGCTGAGAAGAGCTTTGTCCAAATTAAAATTGCCTTTGGTGGATAGGACGAATAGGGGGAACGGCGGTACCAGGAACTGATTCTGAACTGGCAGAGGCTGAACTATCTCTCCCGGAGCTTGAAAAATAGGCCCTGCTAGCCTCTGAGACTTTCTTTCCTCCCTAAGAGCGAATCTAACTTGCTCTTTAATAGTGGCCCGAAACATATCCGATTGTAGGAACATAGCTATAGCACTAGACAATTTGGATCCTAACTGAGATTGGCCTAGTCCTTGACCCTGATGAGGGGGAGAGGGAGAAGGGGAAGGAGTACACTCATGAGGCGCATCATTCAAACGTGGATCAGACATGGTTGGAAGAGCAGATTCTGATACTGAGCTTATTGGGCGGCCGATTAAACAATGATCTAGATGCAACCAGAGAGTGTTGTGACACTGGGGACATCGGAATCTTACTGAGAAATTGGTAGATGATCAGCCCGAATCAAACCATGAATGAGATGGACGATAACATAAATATTCGAGTGATGAATGCCATATATACAAGTGGTTTAAAGAGGTACAGAGTAAAAGAGCTTATGATGAGAAGCTTATCCTTAAAATACATGAGACGTACAAATTCCTTGCTATGCCTAGCGAGCTAGGTACAGGTCGTCGGGACTCAAATGATCTCAGGTATTTTGTGAAATTCCCCTTTTTAAACAAGGGGAGAGTAGAGGGAAGCAAAAATCGAAAATCAAGGTCGGCCATATGTGACCTATCCATGAGCTTTACATGAATGAGCATAACACGAGTAACACACGAAAGTAAATAAACCTCTTCCAACCTTATGACTCCCGCGTATCACCAATTTATAGTCTGGGGGTAACTCTAGCATCAGCAAATGGCAAGAGAGTATGCAACCTAAATCTATATTATTCCGATGAACCTAAAGGGAAGTTGTTATGGCTAGATTTATCGTGGTTCATAGTCGCAAACTGCTAGTGTCGTGGAATGACACTGTAGAAGGGTCTCGTTTACCTTGATTCCGTGTCACTCAACCATTCCTCAAATGAGTGCGGCTGCGAGAATTACACGTTGGTTGAAACAAGTGTTCCACGCACAAATATCCCCAATTCCTGGCGGGCATGAGGTATACAAGAGAGCTTCACGAGGGTGATAAAATGGCACCTTAAAACTTAGAATCTAACTAAAGCGGTGGATAAAAAGGCATAAGAAATAAAGTGTTAATTTAAAAAGGATTTAGGCACATCATCAAAATCCGTTAACGAAAGGTTGAAAATGAAAGCAATTTTCAAGTTTTAAGTTAAAGGAAGATCCCCACCAGAGTCGCCATTGTGAGCTGACGACCCCCGATCCCCCCGCCCGCACGGTAAGCTTTAATGCTTTTCGGCGCGGGGTGGAGAAACAACGAGTGCTGTGAAGCGTGCTAAGGGATGATCCTTATTTTAGCGTGATGAAAATGGATAATGGAAGCGATGTTAAAGTTGAAGTTTAGTCCGATTAATGTGTTAAGGGATACGAGACTTAGAATCCTGTATTCTAAGATAGAGTCGCCACCCGGTTAAGCTCCATCGAGAATTTGGGTACAATATTCCCACCGGGTGGCTGGACCGTACCTTAAAACAGAGATTCTAGGTTCGGATGATGTTGCTTACTTTTCAATTTTTAAATCAAGTTGATTATGTTTTAATAAGCGTGACCTTAGTTCTTATGCGATTTGATCCGATTATTGTTTGGTGTTTTCGGTTTAATATGCCATACATCACACGAAAAGCGATAAATAAACAAAGCAAGAAAATAAAATTATTACAAGGCTTTACAAATACCTATACATTTTTCTAATGGGAGAAAATAAGTAAAGCAATAAATAAATAAACGGGTGAAATTGGGTTTTAACCGAGCTTACCGAATCGGACCCGGCTCCAAAAGAGACAAGATTAATACGGGAATAATCACAAATAAAGCATGAACAAATAAGTGTGGAAAATAAACACTGAGGAAAATGATATTTTTGGATTTTCCGAGAAAAAAACGTGATTTTCGGGCGTTAATCAATTATCTAACAAGCTAAAAGGGGTGAAATAAATTAACTAAACATCCTAAAATAAGATTTAATATGTTCAGAATATTGTTCATATCTTTAGTTGGTGGAAAACAAATTATTTAGGTTTATTTAGCAAAAACACTATTTTTAAGCCATTAAAATACATATTAAATCAAATAAAAATAAAAATAAAATCTAAAAAATAGAGTAAAATAATGAAAAATAGTTTCAGATTATTTGGGAATTTTTGGGAATTTTTTGGGTTGAAATCGGGACTGAAAACGCATTAAAATGATAAAAACCGGGTCAAAAACAATCGGAACGGGCCGAAAACAATAGAATAAAACAAACAGGGACCATTTGGACATTTTTACCAGTAGGCCAACTCAGTGAGGTGGTAGGCTGATTCAGCGACATGGTAGGCCGACTCAACGAGGTGGCCTAGATGACGCTCAGCCGGCCTTCATCCCACTGAAGTGGCCTGCTGGAAAAAGTGTCTAAACAAGCCGGAATCTACCTTTTTATGCCTGAAAACCCAAGATTGCTAAAATTTCAAGTCTTTTTCTTACCTATTACAGTAGATTTGGACCTAAAATTCTTAAATAACTTTGGTTTTTCAGTTTGAGGGAAAAGAACCCAAAAAGTCTGACAAAACGACGATTGGCTGCTTGAGCGACCCGTAGGCCGACTGGACGAAGCCGTAGGCCGACTCAACGAAGTGGCCTAGGTGACGTTCAGTCGGCCTGACATTCACCAGAATAGTCAGCCGGATTTTTGACAGAAAATCATAAAAAGGACAAATAAAGGGGCCAAAAACCCGGAAAAATAACCGAAAACACAGCAACAGAAATAAATAACAGAAGAAATAGATTGGAACTCAGAAAGCTACCTAAAGGCCGTGAATCCACTCTCGAGACTTGAACCAGACGCTTGGCAAGATTTGTGACGAATTTGAGATAAAACCCGATAAAACAACCAAATTAGCAAGGGATTTAGTGATTTGTGAGGAAAAAGTCCCTAAATCCTATTTAAACCAATTTTTACCTAAGATTTCTAATAGATTTTAGTGTTTAAGCTACGAGATTAAGCCTAAGAACTACTAAGAATCAAGATTAGAGAGGATTAAACCTGGATTCTAGCTTTTCTTGAGCTTTCTCTCTATAGTTCTTCCCCCCCTCTCTCTTGTTGTTGTATTTTTCTTTCTAAAAATCAGCGATTAAAAGTTGCCAAAAAGTCCCTCTACAACTGATTTTGAGGGGTATTTATAGACTTTTCAAGTGTAAAATACCCAAATTAATCCTCCAAATGTCAATATTTGACGGAAAAATCCTAAAATCCGACTTATTGGCCGAGAAAAACCCGGAAAAACTCCGGATAAAGAAAACCCCGCGATAAAGTCGCGTCACTTACATGGCCGGGCCGGGCCAAGGCCGCCTCGTATAATGCGGCCCAGCCCCAGGCCACGTCACATGACGCGGCCAGATCTAGGCCACGTGAGCCACGCGGCCTACCGCATGGCTGACGCAGCCTGCTGCTTGGTCCACCCGGCCCGGTACGTGGACCACGCGGCCTGGCCTCCCATCGGCGGCACGGCCGCCGCCGAAGGATCGGGGGCACCGTAGGGAAAAAGACAAAAGGGGGTCAGCTTGCTAGGATTGAAATGTGAACAAATTACACTACGAGCATTTGAACGGGGCGATTCTTGACATTCCGGAAAGCTCGAGGAACCAAGAATCCAACGATACAAACGAGACTCGCTTAAAATGTCCGGATTTTTAAGGAAAAAAATCATGAAACAATTTACTACGTTCGAGGGGAAAGGAAACGGTTAACACCTTAAAAGTGATCCAATTATTATTATAATCGGGGTCAAAAGATCTCGAAATCGTCAACAAAGAACTTGCCAAACACGATTCGATTCTAAAATAATGGAACAACTAGATCATAAAAGGTTAAAGCAAAAAGTCATCATCATTCTGAGGGTCACCGAAAAGCCTGTGCTCACAGTCACTCGGGGTGGACTTCAGTGGTGGAGGCTCGCATGTTCAAAAGGCCATTGATTTTGCTAACATTTTATGTAGATTAGGGGATAAATGCGAGGCTTTTAGAAGATAAAAAATGGCATATCCTATACCAAGAAAAGAAAATGATGGAAGTTTCGAGCGAGAAAGTGTAGCAGAGTCTTTGAAATTAGTAACGGTGAGAGAAGAAGGTTAGATTTACCAAAACAAAGCAAGAGAGATGAAATTATTGTTTGCTGATTCGAATCAACAAGACACTTACATGGACATATTTGTGGATCATCTTGAGAGGATAGGGTCTCCAAGAACACCATCTAAAGTTGTTAAAAGTTGAGAGCCTACTTTTGAGAATCTTTTCTCTGAATTTACTTTTCATTTTGATATGGACTGTTATTTTGATATGGTAATGCATTACTCGATGATATATAATGACTATTGTAATAAGGAAGGATCATTTTATAGGAATCAAATGACTTTTTCTTAATATATATATTTGTATTTATGTTTTTTTTAAAAATAATGGTTGCTTTATAAAAAAACACTTTACCTTCTGATAGTCCTTTAGAAAGGAGTCATTTCTTTGAGATCCCTTCTAATGATATCTTTCTCATCTTCTCACCATTTGTTGGAACTTCCTAGTGAACACAGTCAATTTCTCATTATCGGAGGAGTTATTTTCTAAGGTCTCTACTTTAAGAATAATGGCTTTCATTCCCTCTGATTTTGCCTTTTCCTTCTTTTTGAAGATCTGCATGGAGATTCGTTTGTGATGAGAGATCCTATCAGCTCACCACATTTGTATTTGGTTAGATCCTAAGATTCTTCAAAGACTGTCTTCTTTGCTTGCCAATCCTTGGTCAACCTTCTGACAATTTTCTTTACTTGTTCTTGTTCTTCTTTAAAGAAATCTTTTTTCACCCCTTTAAGCTCATTCACTATGCTTGTAAATGATGGACGTCGAGACTACAAAAAATTAATCACTGCACAAAACAAACTAGTAGTTAGCAGCGAGCAGAGGTTGATCCCACAAGGAATGGTATTCAACGAAGTTATTTTCAATAGTTGACAGACAACGTGACCTAAGATTACTCTCATTGGGAATTTGTAGAACAAAACTAAATAAAGCAGGTAATAAATTAGTGAAAGGTAATGACTCAACCAAAGTAGAGCAAGACTAAACATCTTGGTGATCACGGGATGAGGAGTTAATTGCACCGGGACCTAGATTTAGTTATACTAGTACTCATGCACTGTACAGTACTAGAAACTCTTCCTTATTATGTATAGAGACCGAAATTGGCGCCAGGACCTCCCTCTTACTCATCGTGTCTCTTGACTTTGAGCCAAAGAGCTCGTCGATGAATAGTAATAAATATTAGAAAAGCCTAAATCCTTACTGACAGGTAGTGAAGCACTCCCAACAGGCGTAAGATTACCTTTCCCCAGTCTCGATGGAGACTATTGTCACTTTTTCCTTTTCCAGGCACAATTATGGGTGCAAGAATTATAATTAACGATAATCTCAAAGACTTACCAAATGGTTGATTAGGTCAAACAATGTGTCTAAGTGATACTCTTACCATAAAAATGTTGAAGTGCCGAGATTGGTAAATAGGTCGCCTTGCGGATTGCTGTATTCAATTGGAGTCCTCACACCATTTAAACTCAGCCTTAACCCTTACTTTGTCAAGTCATAAGAAATTTAGCTAGACATGACTGAGTTCAAATGCGCAGAAATGTAAAGAGACTTAAAGTAAATTATGCTCAAAATATAAAGACTTGAAATCAAAATGAAATTGAAAGCAATTGAACTGAAATAAACTTGCGATTAAACCTTAAAGGATTTGAAAACAAGAAATCAAAGACTTGGAAATTAAAGTACTTGAAATTAAAGAGCAAATAAACTAAGAAATAAAACTAAAAACTGAAAATGATGAAGAACTGTTGAATGAAAGATGATCCTCAAATGTGCCGGCCTTGCGGTATTTATAGCTAGTTGCCTCTCCCTTTGCTTCCTCTCTAGAGATTGATTTGGACTCTTTGTGATTACCTTTTGGGATTTATTTCCTTATAGCCTTTGTCTTCAAATGGAATTAAATCTCTATCTTTATCCTCCATAAATAGAATTATGATAGAAATTAAACTCCTTTCTTTATTTGGACTCTTCCCAAATAGGATTTTGCCAAATTAGGTGTTCTTCCAGATCTGGAACTTTTGCGTGCTTCAGTATTGATGTTGTCTTGGTTGTTCTGGAATCTCAGGGACCATCAATCGCTCCCATTGTCTGCATCAGGTATCAGTGATAGGCTCTTTTCGTCCAAATATTGCATGTTTTCTCTAAAATGCCTTGAAAACTTGAAAAGATAGAAAATGGAGTAATAGTGGCCAAAAAGACTAAAAATATGGTCCCAATGATATGGAAATAAGCATAAACACATGTTGAAAATACAACCCATCAGTAAATCTAGCATTCGAGCTAGATATTGATTCATTCTCCTCCATTTTGAATAGTTTATACTATCAAAGGTTTTGGTTGGTCTTGGATTCTTTGACCTTGTCAATTCCTTCATAGGTCACTTCCAACTTTTTCCAAATCTCTTGAGCTGTTTCACAATTTAAGATTTCGTTGTACTTCGTTGGATCTAAAGCACAATGAAACATATTAATAGCATTTGTATTACTTTGATGATGCTTAAACTCAAACATAGTCCATTGGTTTTCAGGTCTAGGCTTAGGCTTGTTATCTTTAGTGAATGTTGCACTAAAGGGGTCGTTAGCAATAGCTAACCATGCATAATAATCATGAGATTGGATGGAGTTCTTCATAGGATTTTTGTCGGAATGTATAATTCTGGCCAAAGAACAAAGGTGATCTAGTCATAGCAGAAAATTTCGGGGCCTTGAGCAAAAATATGAAATAGGGGCCATGTACAATGAATATATGCTATAAAAGATCAACAAAATTTATACTTCACTAACAAACAACCAAAATTTATTAAACTTTTATATATGCATATATTTTTTAGATTACGATATTGTCATTTGAATTTTTGGTTATCCGAGTATTATTTTTAAAGTAAATTTCAATTGATTTCTCACAATAAATTTATCTAAAATCACATTATCGATTTTATTGATTATTGATATGTTTGAAAGATATAAGAATACAATGACTTTAATTGAAATAAGGTATAAGAATCTCAAAAATATATGTTGAATTAATTAAACTTATTTTTGTTGTTTTTGAAATACAAAACTATCTATTAAATATAATAGGTGATTCTACCTTTTTCATTATAAATTGTAATTAAAGAAATAAAATAAAGGTTAAATACCAAAATTAATTTCTTGTGAAAAATAGTATATTTAATAAATCTTTCAAACATTTAAACTAATACCAAATTAAAAAATATATATAAAAAGCTAATATTAAATTTTGTTATTTACTTTTTACTTTGAGGAGACTTGTGAGATAAAACTAATAAATTAGAATTAAAGATTATGTCTAATTTTAATTAAGATTTGTATTTAGTAAGCACCTATTATATCCAAATGTTAAAAGAAAAAGGAGATAGAAAAAAATTCGAGCTACCTGGGATTCGAACCCATACACATGGGTGAAACAAAACACGCTCCTACCATTGAGCCAAAGCACACTTTGCACCATTGTTTCTCATATTTAAATATATACTTATATTTTTTCCATACTGTACACAAACAAAAAATCTGAGACCCCCGAAAACTCGGGGTCCTAAGCTGTCGCTCCACTTGCTCCCCCTAATGGCCGACCTTAGACACTGGGCAAATGTCTAACATAATTCTCCCCCATTTTGATCTTTAAACTCTTTGTACTATAAAGTCTCTTTGAGTAGTGCTTGCTCTTATATCACTTGTTGGTCCCATTAAGGGTAATTAGTAATCACAGGGGGGGGGGGGTGTTGACTCCTTTCCACGAAATTATACTGGAGTGTGCACTTTCAAAGAGTGAGAAAATATCAACTACAATAAATTAATAAGATACTGAAAAAAATGAATTCAGGTATGTAAAGTAGAGAGTTGAAGAGCACCCTTAAGTAAAGTGAGAAAATATCAACTATAACACAAACATTTGATACTGGTTTGGACACCTGCCCACATCAGTCCCTCGAGTATCCTCCTCCGAGTTTTAATCCACTAGTTTTTAACTCAATCTGAGGAGGAGACATCTTCATAACTGGAATCCTTATAACACACAATACCCTTCCCTTGCCATCTAATTCTCAACTCTAAGAGTGCCATTCTCTTATATTAAATATAGGAACCTTGTCACTAATCCTACCAAATTACTTACAAGGATTTGTAAATGAAAGAAGGTTTATATGATTTGAACTTTTTTTCAATGATCACTTTTACAAAAACTCTGAAATGGATTGTTCTAGCTTTCAAGAATTACAAACAAGTATGAGATTTAGTGTATTCTTAAGGGATATATATGCAAAGAGTTAAGATGATCGCACTCTATGAAAGTTTTAGTGATTTCTTTGATGGTGGTAGAGGTCTTTATATAGTGTGACTTAAAATTGTTCCCATTGTGACTTAATTCAGAGTCCTAATCCTAGTCGTTGTCTCACAATAACTCTTTTCCATGAGAGTCGTTGGATCATCCGTTAAACACTAAATCTTTAGTTCGAGTGATCAATGAAGGTCAACTCTACCACTTTTGCAGATTCTGCAACCTTCAGACTTTTCTTGCACATTTTAGTACATTAAGAGTTGGCGTGCGTCAGATGTCAGGTTGCTGAAAGTAGTCATTGTCTCCAAGTTTTCCACTCATAATATGCCTTATCTCTTTTTGTGTTGAACATATAGCCTATCTTTTTGGATCACAAAAAGTAAGAGTCTATTTTTAGCTAGTTGTCTTCACATGAGTTGCATAGCTATTTCTATCTTCTAAAATATTTGTTGCCTTCCTTATTGAGCAAGTGTTTTTAGTCCTCTTCAGAATCAACTTTTTGACGTCTTCTGAATAGCTATCATTGAAGTCGCACATTGTCTTCTGAGAATTTATCTATCTTTCATGAGTTCTTGATTTCTTGTTATCTACAAAACTACCTTCTAAGAAATTGTCTTCTGAATACAAGTTCCAACATTTAATAAAATATATATTGAATTGAGCAATTATTGTCTATTTTTTTAATGTTATGTTACTGTTTATATTTTTTATGTTTTCTTATTGCTCTTGTGATACGTTTTTATTGGTCCCTATGCGTACACTCACTAAGTCAAGGGGGGGGGGTGAATGACTCACTTAAGAACTTATGAAACTTTTTGCGATAATTACTTGCTCAGCTGAATGAGGTCAGTTGGCTGAGTGAAATATAGGAAAATGTGGAAAAGTAAAGAACACTGAGATTTTTATCCTAGTTTGGCAACCTGTGCTTACATCTAGTCCCGAGAGAGTGTCTCAGCTTTAATCCGCTAATCTCAACTCCTTTACCCTAGGCGGAGAAGCCTTTCACAAATTTCCCAATTACAGTAAGTACCCTCTAAACTGCAATCGCTCACCCACTGACTATAATACCCTCTTCTAGCAGCAACTCAAAGAGTCTAAATAAGAGTTGCACTTAACTTATAAAACGTTGATCCAATTACAAATGATCTGATATTACAATGAAATGATCTAATCTATTCTCTCTTGTTCTAAAGTAGATTCTAACTGAGTTGTGCTTTCTTGCTTGAACTTCTTTAAAGCTTGTATTTTGACAGAGTTTAGCTTTTGAGAAATTCAGGTGTAATCACCATGTTCTAACGCTTGCCTTCTTGCTCCTTTTATAGTTGGATTGAGAAAGTAACCGTTGAAATTATCTTGGCTTCGTCTGAAATTGACAGCTCATCTATCCACCTGTTGCTTCTTCAAATCAATCCGTTAAGAGATAGAATTGCGCCATTGTGACATAGAAAATCAATCTGTTAGATTGAGATTCGAGCTTCAATTTAAATCCTTGGATGTTTGATGCCAGTCTTTTGTTAGAGAGAACTTGCGCTGACTTACCACATGTCTTCATCCCATTCACTCTGGTAT
This sequence comes from Euphorbia pulcherrima, assembly GCA_947683365.1. Taxonomy (NCBI): domain Eukaryota; kingdom Viridiplantae; phylum Streptophyta; class Magnoliopsida; order Malpighiales; family Euphorbiaceae; genus Euphorbia; species Euphorbia pulcherrima. The sequence goes on along the minus strand of CANTUS010000006.1, from coordinate 11,072,536 downwards.
TCTGACATATTACAGAGTGCGTGATACAAGGTTGGTAGATCTGCAGAATTGCCCAAAGTGGCAAATGACTTTTTACAACTTTACATTGGAAGACTTTGTCATTTTCTTCATAATTTTGAGTCTTGTCTAGACATTAATTCTTTTTGTCATTGTCTCATTAATGTTCCTGCAAAAAGCATCACTAAAAGCAAAGATACCTTTTTACCTTAAATGGTAAAGTCAGCAGCATTGACAGACTAAAAGCAACTCAACGAAAATGATATATCGTAGAGCACACAGCTGAAACAAAATCTAAATATTAAGCGCTTAGTGAATATTACCAAGTCAGCGACTAAGTAAATACTCAGCCCAAAAATAGCTCAGAGTTAAACTAAATAGCTAGGTTAGTGGAGACTCAAAATTCTACCCTTGAGTTTACTAATTCCCTTAAAACCATAGACTATTTATTTTGACATTATTATTGATTTAATTAACTCAAACTAAACTTAACTGTTATGATCAAAACTTAAGCACTACTGAGTCAGTCCACCGAGTTAGTCAAATTCGTGCTTGGTTCAACAACCTCCCCCATTTTGATCAATTGCAATTAACTTGAGTGAGAATTAAATCAATAAGATATGTCTTTGTTCAGCATCTTCAAATAGCTCAGAGTGAATGCTAACTCCCCCATAATTCTTGAATCTTCTAAGTTCAGCATTCCTTATATATTTTTGCAAAAGATCAACACATATATGCAGCAGAAGATATATGAAGTTAGGAAGATCTTAACTTAGAACAGAAACTTTAATATTTCATTAATTAATAACTTGAGTACAGATAACAATGAGTTAGTCTATACTAAGTTTTACATTGAGCTCTAACGATTACATAGAAATTCTATTATAATCTTTTGGCATAGACGGAGCTCCCAAATTTGTTCTCCTTTCTTCATATTTTTGCTGATCCTATTTGGACTTCTTTTCTTTAGGCAGCGCACTCTCCTTGCCTTTCCTCTTCCTTGTCTCATGATATTCTCTTTGTATGTGCTTCAGATCCTTGGACATGTTGTAAGAAAATCCAGCAATCCTTTGCTCTCTTTCCTTTTCCTCCTTCTCACGCTTCACGTGATCCTTCTCCCCTATTGCCATTGCATCCAAAATTGCTCAGGCTCAATGATCAAATGTGCTCAGAGACTCCTCAAATGTTTCTAGCTGACCATAAACATTAGATGAAAAATTTTGCACAAGCAGCTCTTAGATTTCCTATGATATAGCATCTTGTTCTCTAAGAAAGGCGAATAAGCCTACCAAAATGCGGGATTGAGAGAGGTTGACTTGATATTGAGCGCTCAGTCCTTCCTTAGATATCTGGGTGAGACTTGCCAGAGCCTTGGCTTGATTATTTTCTCTAAGTAACCGCTCCAGCATGAGAGTGCTCCTTGTGTGAGTACTGACTTCATCATGGATTTTATCAATATATTCTCCATCATTGATGACATTTGCTTTGACTTGCTTGATTTGGTCTTTGATGTGACCAAGTTTTTGGTGAAGAGTAGGCTCTAGTTTAGCATCTGCCATCACTATATCACTATTCAAAGCATTTGAAATATTAAGCCTCTTTAAGGCATTTAACACAGCTCTTCTGAGTCTTTTACTCCCTTTAAAATCTCCTTCTTCACATTCCTCAGCTCAGTAGATAAACCATGCTACCTGGTAACTACTACGATCAGAGCATTAAAGCCATAAACTATAACATTCAAAAGAGTTGTGTTATCTTCATTCTCTTTGCTCAGGATGCTATACCCATCAAGCACCTTCAACATAGCTTCCAGTAAGGGATTGAACTTATCAATCATTGAGTTTCTGAAATCCCTTTCATCACTAAGCACCTTGCAGTTGCTCTCATAGATCTTTGCCATCTGCTTCTTAAGCTCTACAACTTCCAACTTCAATCCTCCAGCCTTCCTACCTACAATAGATAATAAAGGCAACATATGGGATACTATTGCCTTTACCATAGAAAACTGAGTAAGGACAGACTTGAAGTGGGCTTTCATCTCCTCAATAGCTTTCATAAACCCTTGCAGTGGCTTCATAGCCTTTGCAATCCTCCTCAGAACTTCCTCACACAGTAGGGATTTTGCAATTTTAGCATCATTCCTCAGTCCTGGAAACCTTGCTCTCCTCATTCTCCTTATATTTCCTAAAAACGTGGCTTGGGCGTTGAATTTGGGTTATGGTTGAGGTTATTGAGGTGGATGTTATTGCTGAGGTTGTTCAGGAATCTCCTGAATAATTGGAGGCCCTCTGACAATTAAGGGTTCTTCCAAATATGACAGTTCATGCACTAGAGATTCTATGGGTGAGATGTATGGAATGGACGCTATTTGGTCAGAACCTAAGTCAAGTGTTTGGTCAGAAGCTTGGTTGTTTTGGTTTGTGTTGGATGTAGATGGTGTTTGACTTTTAGGTAAGGGTAAGGCAGAAATTGGTGTAGGTGAGAGAGGTGTTTTAGTAGATTAGTTTGGGAAAATAAAAGGTTCTTCGTTTTCCTCCTCCTTTTCTTCAACAACACCTTCAACTACGGACTCGTTGACCTGAGTTTGAGATTCCTCAGTCAGTTGAGCTCCCTGCTCAACTACAACATCATCTTCCTCCTTATTTTCCAAATCTCCTTCTTCCTCATCTATCACTACCTTCATCTTCTTAAACAAACTTCTCTTCCTTTCCTTCCTAGCTTCCTTAGCCTCATCAGCAGCCAGAGTGACTTGTTGGTCAGCGTTCAGCACATCAAATTCCATAGCTTCCACTTTTACAACATCATCTTCCTCTCTTCCCAGCTCTTTTTAATTATCTATTCCTTCAAGGGCTTCTACCATCTCATCAACCACTTCTGGCACTTCTTTCTCTACTAGGCTAGCAACAGCAGATTGCAAAATTTTCTGAGTATCAGTCTTAACTCTAGCTATTGATTCCTCAGAATTCCTTCCAATTTCAGTATCTATATCCTCCTATTTCTTTCTAATTCTCTCTTCCTCAACACCCTTTACTCTCTCAGTATCTACAACATCCTAGACAACTCCAGTCCCTTTAGTTACCATCAATTTCTTCTTAGGATAACCTACTTCGGGAATTGGAACTGATGTAGCTTCCTTTCCCTTTATAGTCACCTCCTCCAGCTGAGCAGTATCTACCTTCCTCTTCTTCTCCCTCTTCAAGGGCATCTCTTACCTTAACTCCTCCTCAGCTTGCTTCTCCTGCTCTATCTCCTTTGGAGTCTGTAATGACCTAAAATTTTGAAATTCAATATATAATAAGTTATGATGGAATAAATTATAAATTATTGCCCTTAGTAAATGAGTAGAATACGGGCCAGGGTAGATTGTCGCCAATAAAGGGGGGTACAGTATTATACAAACAATTGAAGCTTTGGCTTCGGGCTTCGGGCTTCGTTAATGTGATATGATATAGGAGCTTTGGCTTTATAATTCGGCTGGTATTCTGATAAAAATATATTGATATTGAAGCTTTGGCTTCGGGCTTGGCCGATATATTGATATTGAAGCTTCGACTTCGGGCTTATCCGCTCCAGTATCCATTTTACTGTTATTCATGACTAGTTTACTTTGGGCAATATATGGTTAATGTGTTTAGAATATTGGATATAAATTTGATTGTACTTTGAAAGGTTTATAATATAAGTTTTGTGTTTTGGTTTTATAAAGTTGTTTAATTTGTTTTTGGCTTATGAACATACTTTGTTCTATAATATTGTCTTTATTTTATGTACACCACTAAGCAGATTGCTTAGCATGTAGTTATTTTGCTACACGTAGGTTTTTGGAGCTTTATAGATAGCCGGGACCGAAGTGGAGGCGTTGCATAAAGAAGTGCAAGTTAAGAAAGTATCTTAAGGTGGTTGAAGCTTTGATATATTTTTTATGGATTGGTGTATAATGGCATGTACATAATAATAATATCGGAAAAGTGAAATGTATTATGAGAAATTTGAGTATATACTTTGGAGTTTGTAGATGTTATATTGAATTTATACATATTAAAGATTAAGTAAAGTTTATATTTGAATATAGATATTTAAGTATTAAACTTTATATAGCGTTAAGGAGATATTTATTGGATGATTATAGTTATTGTGACACTCCCTAAATTTCTTATTAAGGGGGTGTTACAGAGTCAGCTCTCTGACCTACTCCTCTTTAGTTCCTTTTGTAGATCTTGTCTTCTTAGGAACTGGGGCAACTGAGGGAATAAAGGTCACTGAGCTCACTTTTTTCTCCTTTTTGGAGTCCTTCTTGACCTCCTTCTTACCTCCCTTCTTTTCAGGCACTTCTTCTCCCTTTTTTAGCTCTGAGCTTGGTAAAACGCTCAAACTCACTAGCTATAAAAGAATCCTAGGTTTGATCCTCTTCATGGGACTAAATGGGCTTCATTTCCATGCCTGCCTTGGGATCCTTGACTCTAACTTCCCCTCTTTTTAGCTTTATGCAATTTGTGTTGGAGGGTCTCTCATTTCCTCTTAGTCCATAAAAATGGGTATTGGTGAGTATCGTGGACTCAATTATCTTCAGATGAATATTGTTCTTTGCTGCCCATCCTTCCATATCAAGCTCATAAGCTCTGCAGATCTCCATTACGAGCTGGCCATATACCAAATGCTTGGTAACCTTCAAAAACCTATACAGAATGGCTAGTGGCCAATTGATGCTCATCTCATGAGTCAAAGCATATATAAACACCCTTTCGAACTTTCAACGGCTCTTTATAGAGCCTATTTTAGGCAATAGAACTTTAGTATCAAGTTCATGGGCTTGCTTTCCTTCCTATATGAACTTTGAGGAAGCTTGGCATAACTACTACCATTGGACTGTCCACTTCAATCTTCTCTATAGAACACCATTCAATAGAGATATACTTTGTTTCGGTGGGGATAACAAGATTCTCTCTTTTGTTGAATCCAACTGCTACTTGAGCGATATGATCTTGTGTTGTAATCTAGCAAGTATCTTTCTTATTTCTCACAAATAGATCAGATTTCCTTCCTGATGTGCTCGTCATTATAGATTGCTTTGAGTTGAATAAAGATTTTAGGAAGACAATTGCAGAGAAGGGAATTTTGGTAAAAGTAACCTTTCCTCTTTCTGAATTTCTCCTTAAATAGCCAAAGTCTCTTCACTTAAACATGCAAAGCTATGTGTACGACTCACAATCCATGGTCTTAAAATTCAATGGTCAGATTGCATAATGTATACCATAGGATTAATGAACTCGAGAAATATGAGATAACTGCTACTGAATATGGATCATTTCATAACTTGCTACCATTTCTATTAAGTTTAAATCTGAAAGATAACCGGTGACAATTAATGACGTGTCCAAAATTCAAGCAGCAAAAAGAATTTTTAACCTAATATGTAGAAGCTCAGAGTATGCCCTAATTTTGCCAGCTCCAGAATAGGTCAGAGTGGAATGTATTTCTTCAAATTGGATTGGACATTTCGATCAACTTTCTCAAGGTGTTGAATTGATCTTTTCCAATAGGCTTTGTGAATATGTCAGCTCGCTGTTCTTCAGTAGGAATGTATATGAGCTTGATTTCTCCTTTTAGCAAATGATCCCTTATGAAGCAACGTCTAATATTGACATGCTTCATCCTACCATATTGAACTTGATTCTTAGACAGGTCAATTGCACTCTTGTTGTCACACATGACTTCAAGACACTTAGACTTTATACCATAGTCCTCCAGTTGCTGCTTGATCTATAGCAGTTGTGCTACGCAACTTCCTGCAGCCATATACTCAGCCTCAACTGTACTCAGAGCCACAAAATTCTGCTTCTTGCTATACCATGTAACTAGATAATTACCAAGAAAATGACAACCTCCTGTGGTGCTTTTCCTTTCTAGCTTGTCTCTTCCATATTCAGCATCTGTGTATCATCTTAGAGTGAAATCTACATTACTTAGATACCATAATCCTGGATCAATTGAGCCTAACAAATACTTGAGAATTCTATTAACAGCAACTAAGTGAGATTCTATGGGGGGGTCAGCTTGATATCTTGCACAATAACATACAACATATTGAATGTCAGGCCTACTAGCAGTTAAGTAAAGTAAAGAACTAATAATACCTCTATAAAGCTTAGAACTAATAATACCTCTATAGAGCTTACTCTCTACAGGTTTACCTTCCTCATCTTTACTCAGAATTGTATCAATGGCCATGGGTGTTGACATTGGCTTGGCTTTACCCATGTCAAATTTTTTGAGTACTTCATTGGGATACTTAGCTTGGTTGATGAAGATTCCATCTTTGCCTTGCTTGATTTGCAAACCAAGAAAGAAATTAAGCTCTTCCATCATTGACATTCCAAATTCCTTCTTCATCTACTGACTGAATTCTTTGTATAGCTTTTCATCGGTTGCTCCAAATATGATATCATCAATATATATTTAGACTAGCAACACATCTTGATGCTTCTTCTTGATAAATAGAGTAGTATCTACTTTTCCTGTGATATAACCTTTGCTGATTAAAAAGTTAGTCAGTCTCTCATACCAAGCCCTTGGAGCCTGTTTCAGTCTATATAGAGCCTTCTTCAGCTTGAAGACATGATCTGGAAACTTTAGATCTTCAAAGCCTGGGGGCTGTCTGACATAGACTTCTTCTTGAATATAACCATTTAAAAATGCACTCTTAACATCCATCTGAAACAACTTAAAGTTCATATGGGATGCAAAATCACAGAGAATTCTTATTGCTTTAAATCTTGCTACTGGTGTGAATGTTTCTCTATAGTCAATGCCTTCTTGTTGATTGTAGCCTTGAGCAACTAGTTTGGCCTTGTTTCTGAAAACATTTCCAACTTCATCTAGCTTGTTTTTGAAAACCCATTTGGCGCCTATGATTGACTTTTCTTTGGGTTTGTCCACCAAATCCCAAACTTCATTTCTTCTGAATTGCTCTAGCTCTTCTTACATTGCAATCATCCAGTTGTCATAAAACTCAGCATCTTCAAACTTCTTTAGTTTAATCAATGAAACAAATGTTGAATGGCTCATCATTCTATTCAGCTGACCTCTAGTCAACACTGGATTTTTCACACTGTCAATAATCTTCTCAACTGGGTGATCTCATCTTGCTCTAACTTCTTTTGGTAGATCATGATAAGCTCGCTGAGCTATTGTCATTGGTTGAGCATCTACATCATCACCAAATTTGATTAATTGGTCCAAGTCAATTTCACCTTCTTCTTTTTCAGGTACTGGATTAGGAATAATAATGGGTTGATTGACTGATCCACTGATTTGTTCCTTTTCTCTTTCATCATCACTGGCTTCTTTACCTGTATAGTTAGTTTCATCAAAATCTACATACATGGACTTCTCTAAGATGCCAATCCTCTTGACATTAACTCTGTATGCTCTACTATGTGTTGAGTAACCCAGAAAGATTCCTTCATCAGCCTTGGGGTTAGCCAATTGGTACCAAAGAGCTTGAGATAACCAACCTTGGGCTTACGCCCCTTCCAAAGTTCATAAGGAGTTTTGCCTAAAACTGGGTGAATTAAAACCCTATTTAGAATGTTACAAGATGTGTTAAAGTTTCTCCCCAGAAATACTTTGGTAGATTATTATCACTCAGCATAGAATGACCCATCTCTGCAATAGTGCAATTCTTTCTCTTAACAACCCCATTCTGCTAAGGTGTAAAAGGGGCAGAAAAATTGTGGTCAGTACCATGCTTAGAACAGAATTCCTCAAACTGCCTGTTTTCGAATTCTCTTCCATGGTCACTACAGATTTTATTAATTTTAAGGTCTTTTTCATTCATGATTCGGGTGGCCAACCTAGAGAATGATTCAAATGTTTCATCTTTGCTTGCTAGCAAGATAATCCAAGTGAAACTGGTCAGATCATCTACAACCACAAAGGTGTATTTCATTCCACCTAGACTTGTTGGCATAACCAATCCAAACAAATCCATATGTAGAAGATCAAGGGGATGAGAACAAGATATATTAGTTAATGATTTAAAGGTCTTCCTAAATTGTTTCCTAAGTTGGCATGCTAAGCAGAGTCTATCTTTTTCAAAGGCTAGATTAGGTAATCCCTGAACAAGTTCATTTCTGGCTAATTTGGACAATTCATATTGATATGTCCTAACCTTCTATGCTATAGCGATGAGTTTTCCTCCTAAAAACTAAGCAAATATCATTAGAGTCGGGGGATAGATCAAACATATAAACATTATTGATTCTAGGAGCATAAAGAATAGTTTGGTTAGAGTTACCATCAATGACTGAGCAGCCTGCTAAGTCATATATCACTTTCATGCCTTTGTCACACAGCTGAGCAATGCTTAGTAAGTTGAACTTTAGGCCTTTAACCATAGCCACATTATCAATTGAAGGCTTGACTCCCACTGTGACATTGCCAACAATCTTTCCCTTTTTTTGTCTCCAAAGATGACACTTCCATTTCTTCTTTGCTCTAATGTGATGAATTGCTTTTCATCACCTATCATATGCCTCAAGCATCCACTATCCAAATACCACATTCTTCTGTCATTAATGGATCTTAGGCTCACCTACAAAACAATAAAGTTTTCTTAGGTACCCATTCATTTTTCTGGCTGGGTCCTCCCTTGTTAGTGGTGGTCATCGTTGACCAGTCATACTCATCATAGCAACCATTTTTATGCCTACACATGACTATAGCATGTCCTGGCTTACCAAAAACACTATAAGTGCCCTTAAGTTTAGGCCTGCTCACTTTACTCTTTTGAGAAACCTTCTTAGAGTGGTGAGCGCTATTACTCTGAGTATTCCTGCTAGGTTAAGAAGGGACCCTCACCTTTTTCAAAACTATTAATTTGGCAGCTAGCTCATCCAATCTCTTAGTGAGTTTGTTGTTATATCGATTTTGGTACTCAGCTTTTTCCATCAGGTATAAGATATCAAGTGAGGTAGAAGAATTAACATCTTCTAGATCATCACACCTCCTCTGAAGTACTTTGATGTATTTGGTTGAATTCTTAGTCATATTAATAACATCATTAAGTATTGCGACAAGCTCATCTAAAGATAAAGGGGGTTCAGAAATCACCTCTGTGTGATTTCCTTTGTCTCTGCTCTGTTTAGCTGAATGATTGGCAGCGGAACTAGATGGTTGGCCAGCTAACTCTGAGTTGGGAAGATCATCCTTAGCCATAAGACACACATTAGCAAAGTCTTGTGCCTCTTCATCTAAGGATGATGACTCATGTTCAGAGTCACTCTAGGTAGCAGCAAGGCTTTCTTACTCTTCTTCTTCTTGAACTTGTCCTTGTTAGCCTTAGGACAGCTCGACTGAATATGCCCCTTTTCACCACATTTAAAGAATTTAATATCTTTGTTATGCTCTTTGTTATACTCCTTTCATGGTCTATCAACTGCTCCTTTCTTGTACTTGCCTGTCTTTCTAAACTTTTGAAAGTGCTTATCTTTTTGTAAATATCTCCTAAAATTCTTGGTCATTAGAGCTATTTCTTCTTTTCTTTCCTCTAGATATCCTTCCTCAAAGGAGTCTTCTTCTTCATCATCATCAACTCTCAAAACAACAACTCTACTTGAGCTTTCCTTTTCTTTGTGCCTATTCTTCTTGGACTCATCTTCATATTGCTTTAATGACATTTCATGAGTCAGCAAGGTTCCTATTAGCTCATCAAACTTATAAGTCTTCAAATCATGAGCTTCTTCAATGGCACTTTTCTTGGCTTCCCAATCTTGAGTCAAACTTATAAGGATCTTCTTGACAGCCTCTTCTTCTGTGAAGGTCTTGCCAAGTTTTTTTTAGCTCATTTACTATATTCATGAACCCGGTGTTCATGTTGGAAATATCCTCCTTGGGTTTCATGTGGAACCACTCATAGTCCCTAATAAGGATATTGATCTTGGACTCTTTCACCTTGTGAGTAAATCATAAGTCATTTCCAACTTCTTCCATATCTCTTTGGCTGTTTTGCATCCTAAAATGCGATTGAACTCGGTTAGCATCAAGAGCATAGTAAAGTTAGTTGATAGCAGTTGCATTTTCATTTAATCTGATCAAGTCCTAACTATCCCATTCATCAGAGTACTTATCAACTTTTACTCCATTTTTCATGATGGTGGGAACATATAGCCCTTCTACAATAGCCATCCAAGCATGCATACTCTGAGACTAGATGAAATTCTTCATTCTGTCCTTCTAGTAAGTATATTGTTCTCCATTGAACATTAGAGGCCTAGTAACTGACATGCCTTCTGGCAGAATATAAGCTTGTACTCTTCCACTGGATTCTCCTTTGTACACCATGGTCTTTATCTCAAGGATTGTTAGATATTTACAATGAGAACTTCTCTGATACCACTTGTTGGTCCCTATGCGTACACTCACTGAGTCAGAGGGGGGGGGGTGAGTGACTCACTCAATAACTTATGAAATTTTTTGCGATAATTACTTGTTCCACTGAGTGAGTTTAGCTAGTTGAGTGAAATACAGGAAAATATAGAAAAGTAAAGAACATTGAGATTTGTATCCTAGTTCGGCAACCTGTGCTTACATCCAGTCCCGAGAGAGTGTCTCGGCTTTAATCCACTAATCTCAACTCATTTACCCTAGGCAGAGAAGCCTTTCATAAATTCCACAATTACAATAAGTACCCTCCAAACTGCAATCGCTCACCCGTTGACTAGAATACCCTCTTCTATCAATAACTCATAAAGAGTTTGAACAAGAGCTGGACTCAACTTATAAAACGTTGATCCAGTTACAAATGATCTGATATTACAATGAAATGATCTAATCTATTCTCTCTTGTTCTAAAGCAAATTCTAGCTGAGTTGTGCTTTCTTGCTTGAACTTATTTAAAGCTTGTATCTTGACAGAGTTTAGCTTCTTGGGAAATTCAGGTGTAATCACCAAGTTCTAACGCTTGCCTTATTGCTCCTTTTATAGTTGGATTGAGAAAGTAACCGTTGAACTTATCTTGGCATCTTCTAAAATTGACAGCTCATCTATCCATCCGTTGCTTCTTCAAATCAATCCGTTAAGAGATAGAATTGCACCGTTGTGACATAGAAAATCAATCCGTTAGATTGAGATTCGAGCTTCAATTTGGACCCTTTGATGTTTGATGCCAGTCTTCCGTTAGAGATAACTTGCCCTGACTTGCCATGTGTCTTTATCCCATTCCTTCTGGTATTCTGACATGTTGCAGAGTGCGCGATACAAGGTTGATAGATCTGCAGAATTGCCCAAAGTGGCAAATGACTTTTTGCAGCTTTGCATTGGAAGACTTTATCATTTTCTTCATAATTTTCAGTCATGTCAAGGCATTAATTCTTTTTGTCTTTGTCTCATTAATGTTTCTCGAAAAAGTAACACTAAAAGCAAATATACCTTTATATATAATCATTCTTCTTATCATAAAAAAGGGATTCCATTTATTTAAAGAGATATAGAACCAAACTTTATATAAATAAATAATCTTGCCGAAACGGAGAGAATTGATTATCCAGGTCAGATAGAATCATCCACCTAGGAATTATAGAAAAGTACATAGATGGTTCTTCATATGAAACCCAGGACTTGGCTGATTTCGCCGGCACATGGTACTCCGATTAGCGCATTTGCTAGGCCCATGCCTTCGGCTTTTGAATATGAAGCTGAAATCAGGTGCAACAATATATGCCATTCACAAAGCTTTCGAGTTTGGGTGGCATGAGCTTTGGCTTGAATCGGACTTATGTGGTGCTCATTCTCCGAAACCAAACTGCTCATACTTTGGGAATTTTGAAGCAAATTAATGTGGTACGCTCGCATATATATCGAGAAGGATATCAATTAGCGGACGCTCTAGCAAGACATGAAGTGACTTTAGGGGTGATTTGTGGTGGCCATCATCTCGATTTTGTCAATGCTTTTATTGCAAGGTATTTTGTTACTAGTGAGAGATATGATTTTTGATCTCTTATTGATTTTTTGAATTCTTTTATTTTTTTATCTTCTTTTTAATAATATATGAGCCCTTCTTACTTCTAGAATGGAACAAGGAAATCCAACTTAGTTGGTATTCCTTGCTATACTAAAGTAAGATGCCTCCACTTTTAATAAAATAAAACTTTATATAAATAAAAAATTGCAAACCTTTATAAAGGAGATAGAATTGAAGGGACTAATTGAAATTATTGAAAGTTCAGGGTGGTACAAACTGTAAACTCTTAAGTTTCGGAGGTATAGATGCATTCGGTCAACTGAAGAATAAGCAGTTCTACACATGAAATCTCTTACTAATATATCAATTCACAAAATGAAACCTACCATTATTATAACGCCCTTTCACTTGGATTACAAATCAATTCAATTCAGCTCAGTTTAGTTTAGTTCAGTCCACTTCACTTCAGTTAAGTTTAGTTTAGTTATGCGTAATTATAGATTTACACTGAAATAACTTTAGTTCAGTTCAGCTCATTTCAATTCAATTCAATTCATATTTCAGAAATTAAAAATAACAGGTCTTAATTCTTTGCAAATCACTTATGGATGGAAAATATATGTGTGAACGAAAATTGAGATTATCTATATCTTAACGTTGAAATCAAACTCAATGGTTTGTAGAAACTAATATCTTGATTTTCATAAAAAAAAAAAAACTAATAGCTTGATTGGAAAAATGTCATACCCTTGAGTCACCACCCTATACATACATATCTACGAGCATTGCTGCTTAACTCAATATATTCTAGACCTGCTCACGTTTCGGGGTAACAGCGGGATCCGTTCTAAATCCGTTTAAATGGATTGGATTTGGACTTTTATTTTTCTCTAAAGTTCGGCCCGAGTCTGACTCCGAACCCGCTAAAGCCCGATGTTTTATGAATCGGATTTGGTTTTTATGTAAATATCTAAACCTGGCTCGATTCCGGCCCAATAAATAATTATTATACTTATTAAATATCTATATAGTATATTTAATAATTGTTTTGGATTTTTATATTTTAATCTCTGAATTTTTACAATAATGCTATCTATTTATTAAATTATTCAGGTAGATAATGTAATTATATGTAAGATTTGGACATACCTATATAAAATTGTCTTTTTTTACTCTTTTAGTATAAAAAAAATTTTAAAAAATCTATTTATGAGCTTTAGGTCGGGCTTGAAAATGACCTCTAAAACCCGGCCCAAGCCCATCTAGTGCTCGAAATTTTTAAGTGTGGATCGATGTTACAAGTAAAATAGAGATATTAATTCCTTTACTACTACTTTGTAATTTCTAATAATTCTAGAATAATCTCAGCTTGGCTATAAAAGCCTTTTAGTAACAGAATTGTAACAACCAGTTGAATGAATAAAGAGCAGTTCCTCTCTCTAGATTTCTATTTCTCTCTCTAGTTCTTCTCTTGATTGCTCTGTCTTCTTTGATTTTCCGATCATCGGATTCCTCCACGTATCAATTGGTATCAGAGCTATTGTTCCTCGGATTTCTGCTTCAGTAGAGATGGAATTGGAAGGTTGTTTGTCACTAAAATTGAAGGAGTTGGAAGAAAAGATCAAGAGTTCCATGGCTGAAGTGAAGAGTTCCATGGTTGAGTTGAAGGAAACTTTGGAAGCTTCATCTGTTGAACTCAATTTCAATATTGAAGCTGCTATCCATGAAGAATTCTCCAAACTCCAAAAGATTTTTGCTGACGAGATGGAACATGTAGCGGTTATCGTTGATCCGCCGGAATTCAAGCCGGAGTTCGTGAACCTGGAAAATAAGGCTTCTGGTGAAGGATTTCAGCTACAGCCTTTTGTCGGAGAAAGCTATGTGTTGTTTCCCGGCGCAAAATCTGAGCTCCGACTACCATTGAATGCTCTAAAGAAGATAATATGTCAACCGTTTCTTGTATCTGAGTTTTTAGGAGATATTTTTGTATTTCACAGGAAGATGATTGACAAGGGTTGAACCTTGAGGTCAAGGTTCTTAAGGGAGATGGATTGTTACAAGTAAAATTGAGATATTAATTCCTTTACTACACTTTGTAATTTCTAATAATTCTAGAATAATCTTAGCTTTGGCTATAAAAGCCTTTTAGTATCATTGAATGAATAAAGAGCAGTTCCTCTCTCTAGATTTTTATTTCTCTCTCTAGTTCTTCTCTTGATTGCTCTGTCTTCTTTGATTTTTCAATCACCGAATTTCTCCACGTATCAATCGAACTAGACTTAAATTGATGTTTTTAAATAAAAGCCTGATTAAACTAGACCCAACCTGCTCGATGAATATGATTATATTCCCATGTTGCTATCACCCAAATTGTAGTAATCATTACAAATTGTGCAAAGTGTGGATTGGATTTGAATTTTCTAGCCACAGTTGAATTTAACTTTGTACAATAGTTAAGAATGAATGGGTAACCACCACATTTTTAGGAATAGATAAAATAGTGTATGACGTTGGGTTTAATCTATATAAAATATCTCTTATTATTAAAAAAAAATATTATATATTTATTTAATTTTAGAGCTATAGTATAATGCACACTTTTTAAAATATTTTTTACTTTCACTCTCTTCTGAATTATCTTTCTAACTTTAGAATAAAGTTAATTTCGACTAAGAATTTTAATATGAAGAGTTCTCATCTAGTTATCTACCAATTGTAAAAGATATCCACTAAATAGTAAATTGTAGCCGAATGCACAAAAACCGTGGAAGAAAACAAATTAACAAAGCCTAGTAAAATGTAGAGAAAGCTTCAAATATATAGAAAATTACTTGAGTATTAAATCTTCCCTTTCTTATAAAAATCCAACCGAAATTTACAGATAAACTCAATAAATTTAGAGCTAAACTCTTAAACTAAATCATTTTTTTAGAAGTTCCAGATGAGGGACCTAGCCGCTGAATCCAACTATCATCAAAATACAACTTCACTTTTTTAAAATTTTTTTCCTCTTAGGGCTTACATTAAATATAAATAAAAATCTCCAATCCGTTCTGGATGTGATTCGAACCTGAAACCTTTAAATGTCATAGCTTCGTATTAACCGCTAGGCCAATATCTCAGTAACAGAATACAAATACAACTACTTTTTAGCTGTGTTGTTGTCTTAACAGAATGTTTCAGTGGCATAATATGATCCACCCCATTATTTAGAAATTGCCACCCACATTACAAGATATTATCATGAAACTAAAACAAAAATAATGATCCTACACTACAATATATAAGTAGTTTTTTTTATTTCTTTTTCTTATTGTACAGTAGTTTTCAATATAATAAATTTGATTTTGACACCATACCAAAAACTTGTTATTTCCCAAGTAAAGAATGATTTGATAATCTTACTTTATACAATTAGAAAGTTTTATGGAAGCTTGTAGAATTTCGGCACCACTCATATGCACATGAATGATTGGATTTTGGATTTTTTCATTTTGGCTTTTTAGAAAAATATACTAAAAATTAAGTTTTTTATTATTTCAATATTTAACATTATCGTTCATTTTTTTGACATGCCGCTTTAGAGTTATTTGTTTGTCTCATTTTTATCTTCGAAACATCATTCATTTTGATATACTTTTCCGAAATTTTTTTTCAACTGTTCGATATCTAGTAGGTTACTGGTAGATATCTGGTAGGAACCTGGTATGAACCTTATATTTGATTAGAAGTTTCTTCAATCTACCAAGTTTATGTTTGTAACAACATTCTACATTATTTCATGAATTTACTAGCATCCTACCAGATACTTACTAGTAGACTGTTCACGGACCCGGATACCCGCCCGGCCCGAGCCCGAGCCCGCTCAAATGGTGCCGGGCTTGGGCTCTCATTTTTCTCTAAAGCTCGGTCCGAGCCCGCTAAAGCCCGATGTTTTTTGGGTCGAGCTTGATTTTTATGTAAATATCGAAGCCCAGCACGAGCCCAACCTGATGAATAATTATTATATTTATAAAATATTTATATAGTATATTTAATAATTTTGGATTTTATATCTTAATCTATTGAATTTTACAATAATGTTATTATTAAATTATTTAAGTAGAGAATGTAATTATATGTAAGATTTGAACATATTTGTATAAAATTTTTCTTTTTTTACTCTTTTAGTATACCAAAAAATTAAAAAATCTATTTATGGGCTTTGGGCCGGGTTTGGAAATGACCTCTAAAGCCTGGCCCGGGCCCAAAATTTTAAAGTGTGGACTGGGCCGAGCTTAGGTTGATGTCTTTAGTCAAAAGCCCGATTGGGCCCGGCCAGAACCCGGCCCAGCCCGCTTGACGAACAGGTCTACTTACAATGTACTTACCATATACCTACCAGATACATTCAAAAACTTTTTTCAACTGCTCAATATCTAATAGGAACCTGGTAGGAACCTGATGGAAACCATATATTTCATTGTTAACATTCAAAATATAAATTCAAACATCTAACTATCATTTTTCCAAGCACTTACTAGATAACTACCCAGATTCATTCAAAAACTTTTTTTACAAATGTTCAATATCTAGTATGAACCTTATATTTCTTTGGAAGTTTGTTCAATATCCACCAAGTTTATGTTTGTAACAGCTTTCTACATTATTTCATGAATTTACTAGTATTTTACCATATACTTACCAGGTAATTACCGGATACTTACCAGGTAATTACTGGATACGTACTAGGTAATTACCAGATACGTACAAAATACATTCAAAAACTTTTTTCATCTTCTCAATATCTAGTAGAAACCTGGTAGGAACCATATATTTCATTGTTATCATTTAAAATAGAGTTTCAAACATATAACTAGCATTCTACTAGATACATACTAGATAACTACCAGATTCATTTTTCAACTGTTCATTAGAAGTTTGTTCAATCCACCAAGTTTATGTTTGTACCTGGTTTTTACTACACTTCATAAATATATACCACCATCCTACCAAATACCTACCAGATTCTTTTGAATTAAAAACAAAAATCAAATATATGAAAATACTATTCTTACCAGATATCTACCAGTTACTTCCTATATATCGAATTGTCGAAAAAAAGTTTTCGAAAAAGTATATCACAATGGATAGCGTTTTGAAGATAAAAATGAGACGAATAAAAAACTTTAAAGCGGAATGTCGAAAAAATGAAAGGTTTGAAAGATAATGTCAAAATAAGATGAAAAAATTAAAACAAATGAATAATACGTGAACAGTAGCATGAATAGTGGTAGAACGTATTCTTTGATAATAAAAACTTAAAATTGAACAGAGAGTGTAATGAATGAAAAAGGAAGTACTGTTGTAAATATAAAACTTAAATAATATTTTTTAAACAATTTTCCTTTAATTTTTGTGTAAAGTTGTTTCGAATTTCTTTTATTAATTAAAAATAAAAAAAATTGGGCGTGTCTTTGTAAAATGGTGTATATATGTAGATTTTTTTATATATATAAATTGAGGCTTATTGTTTCAAAAAGTTAATAAATAAATGACTTCAAACATTAAATTATATCGTGATAAAGAGTAATATTATTCATTTTAAACTAAAATTTTGTACAATGGTTAATAGAAATATAATACATTTTAACGATATATTTTGAATTTTTCTAAAAGTTCAAATGTCTTTTTAATTAAAATAAAGTGATAAACTTTAAAGATCATAACAAAATAAAAAACTCTATGAAACTTACTTTAATTTGGATTTATATTCTTAAATAATATTGATAAATTAGGAAAGAAATGGTTAAAATACTCGTTGTAATATCATAGTCTGTAATGAAAAAAAAAACATTTATCAAATTTTTTTAAACTTTTGTTTTAGGAAAAAAAATTTCACATACATTGACCATTTTACAAAACGAAAAATCACAAGTCATGTTTTTCAAATTTATCCAATTTTTTTTTATAATGCTATATTTACACATTTTGCTCATTACACATCTCATCCATTGATTTTATTTATATCCAACGATGGTTGTGTAACATCAATTAATTAACAAAAAAACTTACTTTTTTTCATTTATTTTTTGATAAAAAAGGAATTACATAATAAAACAGTAAAGGAAGACTCCAACAAGGGGCTAGAAGAACGCATACAAAAATCAACCAGTATTTGAAACCGGGCACATCATAGTAACTGAAGCACCTGCTAAATCCTTGGAAAAAAATGAGTATTGGTTGGTTAATTGATGTGAGATAGCGAGCATCAGATCAAAAATAATATGAATGGATGAGACATGTATCATATAAAAGTGCATAAGGAATGTGTAAATAGAGCATTGTAAAAAAAAAGAATAGTGCTCTTTTTTTGAAAATCTATAGAAAGTTCTATTATTGTTTTTCTTTTTTAAAAAAACTCAATAATACTTATGAAGAAAAAGAAAAGAAAAGGAGAGTCATTATTTAGCAAACACATCCAATATATGAATCAAATCAACAAATCCTTGATATCTTCAGTTCATCACGCTGACTTACATATCTATGGCGGAAAGTTCAAATCTTCACATAGCATTATTTCCATGGCTAGCTTTTGGTCACATGATCCCATAATTAGAACTTGCCAAAGCCATTGCTAAAAAAGGCCACAAAATAACCTTCTTTTCCACCCCTAAAAACATTGACCGTCTTCCAAAACTCCCTCCAAATCTAACCTCTCTCATATCCTTCGTTAAACTTCCTTTGCCTTCGGTCGATGGCCTACCCGAAAACTCAGAGGCCACCTCTGATCTTCCATCCGAAAAAGTTCGGTACTTGAAAAAGGCCTTTGAAGAACTAAAACAACCCTTAACCCTATTTCTTCAAACTTATAGTGCGGATCTTGACTGGATTTTTTCCAACTGTTTGCCATATTGGCTTCCTCCTATAGTCTCTAGTCTTGGCATATCACATGGTTGTTTCAGTATATTCTTGGCCGCAACGCTTGCACTTATGAAGCCTGCATCAGTCGCGAAAGATGATCGTTCAAAACCAGAGGATTTTACACAGCCGCCAAAGTGGGTAAGATTTCCTACCAATGTTGCTTTTAAGATGTTTGAAATCATAAAGATGTTAGAGTCACTCACTGGAGAGGATGATATTTCCGACTTATTTCATACAAGTGAGGCTATCAAAGGTAGTGATATAATGGTTATAAGGAGTAGCTTCGAGTTTGAACCTGAATTGTTAAATCTTTTAGAGGAGATCCATGCCAAGCCGTTTTTACCTGTAGGTATGCTTCTTACAACTGAACATGACGACGAGGGAAAAGAAATCGAAACATGGAAGGAAATCCAACAATGGCTAGACAAACGAGAGAAAAAATCCGAAGTGTATGTCGCATTTGGTAGCGAGGCAAAACCGAGTCAAGTTGAGCTAAACGAGATTGCGGGAGGGTTGGAGTTATCAGGGTTACCGTTCTTATGGGTTCTAAAGAAGCGGCGGGGGTTAGCTGATATAGAGGTTCTTGTGTTGTCTGATGGGTTTGAAGAGAGAACTATAGGACGGATATTTGTTTGGAATAACTGGGCTCCACAGTTGAAGATTTTAAGTCACAAATCTGTAGGGGGATTCTTGACTTATACCAAGAAACGAAAACGATGGACGTTTCGATCGAAAAAGTGTAGCCGAGTCATTAAAATTAGTAGTGGTGAAAGAAGAGGGTCAGATTTACCGAAACAAAGCGAAATAGATGAAATTACTGTTTGCTGATCGGACTCAACAAGACACTTACATTGACAAATTTGTGGATGATCTTGAGAGGAATAGGGGCAGTAAGAACACCATCTAAAATTGTTGTTAAGAGTTGAGAGTCAACTTTTCATTTTGATATGGGTTGTTTTGATAAGTTAATGTATGCCTGATGATAAATTATGATTATTGTAATAAGGAAGAATCATTTTGTAGGAATAAAATCATTTTTTTTCTAAATTTATATATTTCCATTTATTTTTAAAAAAAAAATAATAGTTACCTTATAAAATAAACACTTTACACATGTTTTTAGATTTTATTTTACTACTTAAATATCATTTTGTTGTGTAATTATTCAATTTTATTGTATTAAGGCAGTGAGCGTGACAAAATTTATCGGTTATGTGGGAAAATTTCACTAGAACTATTTGTCATCATATTAAGAGTATTTACCCTTTTATGCACTTTTTGATCATCCCATTCATGGATGCCTCCCACAGCTGCATGAAATTTCCATTTGGGGTAAGCTTTATAATGGGGTAAATATTACTCTATTAAAAGAAATGTTGTTATTTTCAACGTTTCAAAGCTGAACTGAACTGGATTGAACCGAAGTTGGGGTAAGCTTTATAATGGGGTAAATATTACTCTATTAAAAGAAATGTTGTTATTTTCAACGTTTTAAAGCTGAACTGAACTGGATTGAACCGAAGTTGGGGTAAGCTTTATAATGGGGTAAATATTACTCTATTAAAAGAAATGTTGTTATTTTCAACGTTTCAAAGCTGAACTGAACTGGATTGAACCAAAGTTGGCTGAACTGAATTGAAATGGGTTGAACTGGACTGAACTTCTTTCAATGTAAATTTATAACTACGAATAGCTGAACTAGACTGAACTGAACCAAGCCGAATTGAAGTGATCTGAACTAAACTGTATTGAATTGCAGTCTAAGAGAACATCACCTTAATCTTGCCGGAGTCTATATTGCTAGATGTCATCCAACTTTTTGTTCATAGAGCACTATTAGTTCTTTGGTTAATTTATTGTCGGTTAACGCTTAATCCAATTTTTACGCTATTAAATGATGCCTCAACACAATCAATTTTAACATACCTATATTTATAATAATTATGATTCAATTTTCTTAGCCAATAAAAAATAGCGCAATTGATAAAATTAATGTACATCAAAGTGTTCTTACCATATAAGATTCATTGTGAGTCTCAAATCAAGAAACAATACGCTCCAATCTACCAAAAAAAATAAAGAATCCGAGATACTTTGATTTAAGATGTACTAAAGAAACAATTAAAAGATAAAATTTGTGGACCTATAGAGTGTTGAGCTTGATAACTTTAGAGAGCGCACAAGCGGAATTGAGCTCATCTAACACAAAACCAATTGGCTTGTGTTAAGGCTCAATCTACTCCACTTATATACCACTCATTATTCTTATATATTTTCAATGTGGGATACTCACATCTCCAACACTCCCCTTTAAGCGCAACTGGACATGGACCAATTGCTACTTGCCAAACATTCTTTGACCTATTTAACTGAGACTAGAGGTCATTATCGGGTCTAGTCTTCTCCGCTAGCCCAACTCCACCAGGACTTTAATACAAACTCATGATCACTTGCTGTCGGGCCATCATCTACTCAAGCATTTAGAGAATTTGTGGGCCTCGAGAGTGTTCGGTTCGATAGCTTGAGTGAGCGTATAAGCATGAGGTTGAGCTCATCTAACATAAAACCAATGGCCTTGTGTTAAGGCAAAATCTACACCAATGGTATATCACTCATCATTCTTGTATATTTTCAATATGGGAAATGTATAAGAATAATGAGTGGTGTATAAGCGGAGTGGATTGAGCTTTAACACAAGCCAATTGATTTTGTGTTAGATGACTTTAACCTTATTTATATATTCACTCAAGTTATTAAACCCAATACTATCGAGACCTATAAATTATTGGAATACTATAGAAGTGAAATATATTGACTCAACTCTACACTCACAAAACTTATAATAAACTCAAACAAATAACACACCTTTTTATTTTACAACTTACACAAATTATAAAAGGCAGACAATACACTCACAATTTTATTTATTTATTTTCACTCCACTCACACTCTACTGATTATACTTCACCTTCTTACACTTCTTACTCTCACACTGAAAAAACTAAAAAACCTATTCTTATTTATAACAAATTCTGCCCACACTTAAAATATTACAAACCATATATTCTAACTATCAATTACTACCACAAATACATTTTATTATTCAAACTAAAAATATCTGCCACTCAATTTTGATTTCCAATCAAGCAGATGTGGCAATTGTGGTTTGTGATTGGATAAGAAGATAGATCCAAGGGTAGACATGCTCATCAGCATACACACATCCTTCTCCACTTCCATTATTTGTCACATGTCTTTGTCTTCTTCTCTTTATTATTATTATTATTATTATTATTATTATTATTATTATTATTATTAGTAATAATATTAAATTAAATTTGATTTCCAACATGAATTCCCTACGATAAATAGTAATTACTAGCAACTTATTATTTCATCATTATTTAATTTTTCTCCTATTAATATAAATTTTTTTTTATAAATTGTATTGCTAATCTGAAATGATAAATAACATGATTTGTCTGTACTCAATTTTTAATGCATATGAAATCCTCTTTTTGTCAAAAATAAAAAAGGTAAAAAATCAAGTGTCTTTCCATTTCCTTTTAAAATATATATACCTATTCAGCTATATAAAAATAAATCAACGTCAAAATGGAATCCTGAGCAAGTCTTTGAATCAACCAATGCAAGTTTTTCTTCATCCCCTTCAACAATCTCAAAATTCCACATCAATGGCCGCCGGCGATTCAAAGCTTCATATTGCCCTATTTCCATGGCTAGCATTCGGTCACATGATTCCATTCCTAGAACTTGCCAAATCCATAGCTAATAAAGGCCACAAAATAACATTCATTTCGACCCCTAAAAACATAGATCGTCTCCCAAAACTCCCTCCCAATTTAGCCCCTCTAATATCCTTCGTTAAGCTTCCTCTGCCTTCAGTAGAAGGCCTACCGGAAAACGCGGAAGCCACCACCGATCTCCCATACGAAAATGTCCAGTACCTTAAAAAGGCCTATGACCAACTCAAACAACCCTTGACCGAACTCCTCCAATCTTCGGGTTCTACTATTGACTGGCTTTTTTACGATTTCATACCTTACTGGCTACCTCCTATAGCTTCTAGTATCGGTATTTCACATGGGTTTTTCAGTATATTCGTGGCTGCGGTCTTGTGTGTAGTCGTCCAGCCTGCTTCAGTAGCCATCGATGATCGTTCCGGACCTAAAGATTTCACCGTGCCACCTAAGTGGGTAACTTTTCCTTCAAAGGTCGCATTTAAGCTTTTCGAAATACGCAAGATTTTCGACTCCATTGTCCCGAATGCATCAGATGTTTCGGATTTATTTCGTTTCAACGAGACTCTTAAACACTGCGAAATAGTGGCTGTGAGAAGTTGCTTTGAGTTCGAACCCGAATGGTTGACCGAAATACAAAAGATCCACGCCAAAACGGGTTTACCCGTTGGTGTGCTCCCAACAACCGAGTACGATACAAGCGAAGGAACCGAAGCATGGAACGAGATTAAACAATGGCTAGACAAACAAGAGAAGAAAAGTGTTGTGTATATGGCTTTTGGGAGCGAGGCAAAACCGAGTCAAGTCGAGTTGAACGAGATTGCTTCGGGGTTGGAGTTATCGGGATTACCGTTCTTTTGGGTTTTAAGGAAGCAACGAGGGTTAGCCGATACAGAGGTTCTCAAGTTGCCTGATGGGTTCGAGGAGAGAATGAGAGGACGTGGAATAGTGTGGACTAGTTGGTCTCCACAGTTGAAGATACTGAGTCATGAATCGGTGGGTGGATTCTTAACTCACTCTGGATGGAGCTCAGTGATCGAGGCTACTATGCACGAAATACCGTTAATTTTGTTGACTTTTTTGGCAGATCAAGGGATAAATGCAAGGCTTTTGGAAGAAAGAGAAATGGCGTATCCAATACCGAGAAGCGAGGATGATGGTTATTTCAGTGGAGAAGATGTAGCAGAGTCTTTGAAATTAGTTGTTGTGAAAGAAGAAGGTCGAATTTATCGAGACAAAGTGAAAGAGATGAAGTTGGCATTTGCAGATGACTTAAGACAAGATAAGTACATTGCCATGTTTCTTGATTATCTTCAGAAACATGGGAGAAACAATAAGTCTATCTCATAACTAATTAATACAAGTAAAAGGTGGTATTTGTTATAAGCTCTTTTACATGCTGTTTGTGAAAATAATAACGTGAATTCAGATTCATGTATTTTATTCCAAATTTGTACCATAGTGTGCTTATTTTTTTTTAGTAATAAGGGGTGATTGATAATAAAATTTTCTAGGTTTTTCTCGTTAATGCGATTTTTCTAACTTATTGTTTGTAAACTATTTCTGTTAAAGTGTTTTACAATAATTAACTTCTAAGTAATTTATAATTCGTAGAACTTTTTAATGATTAAAAGAAGATGAGTACTAGAATTAAAATTGTTTTGTACAAATTTAATTAGTTAAAATTTCAGTGTATAGCTACTTAAAAATAAACTACAAAAACGAATTGTAACTTTTCATTCTTTTTAAACGAAAGTTGATGATCAATTAGTAGATAAGAACAAATATCTCAATTAAGTTGGCACATTTATCAGCCCCCAAACACTAACCAGAGCTCAAATATTATTAATAAAAAATAAAAGAAGTTGGATGTAGACAAGTCATTAAAATTAGGTGAAAATTACGTTTATACATTATTTCCATCAGTTTTTGAGGGTTGTAATTGATATTTTTTTATCCTATTATCTTTACCAATTGCAACTAGACCTATTCATGGCTGGGCTAGTCATTGGGTTTGGATCGAGCCGGCTTAAATGAGTCGGGCTTAGACAATTATTTTATTATAAAGTCCGGCTTGAGCACAAGCCTTCAAAAGTCCGAAGTTTTATGAGTCAAGCTTGATTTTTTATATAAATACCTAAATCCGGCCCGACGAATATAAATTATATTTGCTTTATATTTTTATAATATATTTAATAAATTTTTATATTTTAACCTACTTAATTTATAAAAGAATTCTACTAAAAAATATCATTGTATGCAAAATTTAGACATTTTTATGTAAAAATTCTTATTTTATTTCAGTTTAGTTTACAAATAATGAAAGAAAAATGAGATAAGGACCGGACTTAAAAATGGTTAATAAGCATAGACCAACCAGGCCCGAGCCCAAAATTCTAAATCATGGGCTTAAACCGGGCTTGATTTAATATTTTAACTTAAAAGTCCGATCAAGCCCGGCCCGAACCCGACCCGGCTCGCTTGACCTACCTCTGATCTGCCATCAGAAAATGTTCGGTACTTGAAAAGGGCCTTTGACGAACTAAAACAGCCTCTAGCCCTATTTCTTCATACTTATGGTGATGATCTTGAATGGATTTTTCATGATTTTTTGGCTTATTGGCTTCCTCCTATGGCCTCTAGTCTTGGCATTTCACATGGCTGTTTCAGTATATTCTTGGCCGCAGCAATTGCACTCATTAAGCCTACATCAGTCACGGAAGATGACGGTTCCAAAACCAGAGGATTTTACACAGCCGCCAAAGTGGGTAAGATTTCCTACCAAAGTTGCTTTTAAGACGTTTGAAATCTTAAAGATGTTCGATTTGCTCGCTGGAGAGGATGATATCTCTGACTTATTTCGTACAAGTGAGGTTATCAGAGGCAGTGATATAATGGTTATAATGGGTAGCTTCGAGTTTGAACCTGAATGGTTGTATCTTTTAGAGGAGATCCATGTCAAGCTGTTTTTACCTGTAGGTATGCTTCCTACAACTAAACATGAAGACGATGAAAAAGAAATCAAAACATGGAAGGAAATCCAACAATGGCTAGACAAACAAGAGAAAAATTTTGTAGTACATGTTGCATTCGGGAGCGAGGCGAGACCGAGTCAAGTTGAGCTGAAAGAGACTGCTGGAGGGTTGGAGTTTTCAGGGTTACCGTTCTTTTGGGTTTAAAGAAGTGTCGAGGGTTAGCTGATATAGAGGTTCTTGAGTTGCCCAATGGGTTTGAGGAGAGAACTGTAGGACAGGGATTAGTCTAGAGCAACT
The DNA here is from genome assembly GCA_947683365.1 of Euphorbia pulcherrima. Classification (NCBI taxonomy): domain Eukaryota; kingdom Viridiplantae; phylum Streptophyta; class Magnoliopsida; order Malpighiales; family Euphorbiaceae; genus Euphorbia; species Euphorbia pulcherrima. Next base: position 11,046,641 of record CANTUS010000006.1, on the reverse strand, counting down.
GGATCCCACAACTGAAGATTCTAAGTCATGAATCGGTGGGTGGATTCTTGACTCACTCTTGGTGGACTTCAGCGGTGGAGGCTATGTTGGGAGAGAATATGGAGAGAGCGTATTTATAAGAGAGATTAGTGGCTGAATAATACTTGTCTCTTGTTAAACTTGATGAAAGGTTACATATTTATACTAAAACAATGAGACTATTTAAACATCAGAATAAATATAAAATTAACTACGAATCTTAATGACTCTTAATAACCAACATAACTCTTGTAACCGTTGTGGCTCTTGGGACTCCGTAGCTGCTGATTCACTGAATCTGGACAACTCCTCATAATATTCATTCAATGCATAAATTTACTTCAGCACCCCCTCTTAAACTTATGTCTTTATAACTCCCAAGAGCGATCTCAATAGACTAAAGTCAACGAACTTCAGAGCCTTTGTGAAAATGTCCACAACTTGATTTTTGGACGACACATGCTTTAACTCAACTTCCTTATTATTGACAGACTCTCCGATGTAATGATACTTTGTGTCAATGTGCTTGCTCCTCTAATGAAAGATTGGATTCTTTACCAATGCAATTGCGGATTTGTTGTCAACAAACACTTCAGCAGCTTCCTCTTGATCAAAATTGAGACTTTTTAACAATCTCCTCAACCAAATAGCGTGACACACAAGATACTGCTGCAACATACTCACCTTCACATGTAGACAATGTGATAATTGCTTGTTTCTTCGAACTCCAAGGAAAAACTGAATTTCCAATAAAGAACACAAAACTTGTTTCTTTGCAACATTTATGTGATTCAAAGTTGGACACTCCATGTAACTACTCACTAGTCCAACACCATACAGGATATCTGGTCTTATACATGTCAAAAAACACAGCCTTTCAACCAATGTTCGAAACATAGTTGGATCAACTTTCTCTTCATTGTCATGCCTCGAAAGCTTTATTCTGCATTCCACAGGTATGGAGACTGAATTGCATTTGTCCATTTTGAACTCCTTCGAAATAACTTCTGCATATGTTCTTTGTGAAAGAAATATGCCTTCATCACTTTGTTGCACTTCAATGCCCAAATAACAGGACATCAGCCCCAAATCAGTCATCTCGAAGTTCTTTGCCTTCAACGCCTTGAACTCCTTAATCATTTTCTCATCAACTGCTGTAGATATCAAATCATCAATATACAAGCACACATACATCATTTTTCCACTTTTGTTTTTCTTTACATACAACCATTCATTTGAAAATACTCATCAATGCATGAGTACCAAGCTCTTAGAGCTTGTCTGAGGCCATGCAAAGCCTTCTTCAAGTTCAAAACTTTGTCTTCTTCACCTTTGACAATATAGCCCAAAGGTTGTTCCACATACACCTCTTCTTCAAGAGTTCCATTCAAGAAAGCTGATTTCACATCCATCTGGTGAATTCTCCATCCTTATTGTGCCGCCAAGGAAATAGTCAATCAAATTGTTTCTATCTGAGCCATGGGTGCAAACACTCCTTCATAATCAATACTGGCCTTTTGAGAATAGCATTTTGCAATAAGGCGAGCTTTATACTTCTCCATATTGCCTTTGAAATTTTTCTTCACCTTATAAATTCACTTGACACCTATTGCCTGCTTTCCCTTTGGTAATGAGGTAAGCTCCCATGTGTCATTTTTACAAATGGAATTAATCTCCTCATCCATCACTAATCGCCACTTGCCATCTTCTACGGCATCTTCAAACGTGACAGATTTTGCATCAGCATACAAACAGAATAATGTGGTGTTATCCACTTCTATTGTTGCTGCATAAATATCATCCAAATTCTTCATGCAAGGTTGCCTATTAGATGAGCTTGGTGAAGCCACATCAATAGCATTTTGTTGGTCATAAGTCACATTATGTAGTTCATATCCGTCATAAGTCACATTCTGCCTGTCATCGCATGTCGCATTCCGTCCGTTTAAGTCGCATCCACCTACAACTACATCATCTTCAAAGAAAGGAAGAAAATCATAATTTTTATTTTCTAACACATTCCAGTTCCAGAGACTTCCTTCATCAAATTCCATATCTCGGCTAGTGACACTGCTTCTGGTTTGAGGATTATAGAACTTATAACCCTTTGAGCTTGGTGAATACCCAATGAACACCATCTTTTTACTCTTGTTATCAAGCTTTTTCTCAACTCATCAACTACATGCACATAAGCAAGACAACTAAATACTTTTAAATAGGAAATATTTGGTTTCTTACCACTCCACGCTTCTTGAGGAGTCATATCCATCAACTTCTTCGTAGGACTTCTATTGTTCAGGTACACAGCACAAGCCACAACCTCTGCCCAAAACTCCTTTGGCAAGGCTTTGCTCTTCAACATACTACGTGCCATATTCAGAATGGTCCTGTTTTTCCGCCCCACCACACCATTTTGCTGTGGTGATCTAGGGACTGTCAGGAAATGTCTAGTGCCTGAATACTCACAAAATTGATTAAACTTTTGTGAGGTAAACTCTCCTCCATGATCAGTTCTAAATGGCAGAATCTTCAAGTTAATCTCATTCTCAACTTGAGCCTTAAACTTCTTGAAGACTTCAAATGCTTCACTTTTCTCCTTTAGAAAATAAACCCTAGTTTTGCGAGTATAATCATCAATAAAAAAACAACATATACCTGCTACCACCATGAGAACTTGGATTTATAGGACCACAAATATCAGTATACACCAACTCTAAAGGCTGAGATGTGCTAGAAAAGGATTCTTTAGGAAAACTCCTTCTCGATTGCTTCCCGTACATACAACCTTCAAAAAACTATTTGGGATGATTTATAAAAGGTAATCCGTTGACCATCCTCTTCCTAGACATGTGTTCCAAGCCACCAAAATTCAAATGACCCATTCTAAGATGCCACAACCATGCTGACTCGAAAAAAGAAGCTTTCAAGCATTTTGGTCTATAGCTGTCATTCTTAAACTTAAACATCTTATTCGCTGACATTGGAACTCTAGCAATCATTCTTCTTCCATTATGAACAATCAGCCCACTTTTCTTGTTCATCTCCACATGATAACATTTCATAACAAGCTGTCCAATGCTTAAAATGTTGGAATTTAAAGCCGAAACATAATAAACATCAGAAATAAATACATGATCTCCATTCTTCAGCTTGATAAGAATTTCTTGACTACCCATGGCTGGAACTTTTCATTTATCACCAAAAGTAATATTCCCTTTCAGGATTTCATCAAGATTGTAAAATAATTTTTATTACTAGACATGTGATTGCTAGCTCCGGAATCAAGATACCATGACTTCGTGATTTTCTCCGAATCTCCACTGCAAGACAACAACAAAGGCGCATTCTCACCTTCTTCAACCTCTACCAAATTTTCTTGATCATCATGGTTACAATCAAAATTGCATTCAGCTGCATAATTCTCATATCCTTCATAATTGTAACATTGAACATTGGATTTATCATGACCACTAAATCTCCCTCCTCTGGCTCATCCTCTAGAATTCCATTGAGGATTTCTACCTCCTCGACCTCTAGTTAAGATTTATTGTACCCAACCAGAACCTCTACCTCTTTCTTAAGACCAACCTTGACCACCACGACCACGGCCTCTTCCTCGACCGCATCATCTACTACTTTTCCTTGTGCAACTTGATACTTCTTTTCTTCTTTCTCAGACAATTTCAATTTTTCTTGAACCGTCTGAGTGATTGACTCTTCTATCTTTTTCAACCTTTCCTCATGGGCTTGTAGAGAATCCAAGAGTTGATCTAACCTCATATTCTCAAAGTCTTTCGACTCTTCGATTTTAGCCACCACATAATCAAATTTTACAGTGAACGAATGCAAAATTTTCTCGATCACTCAAATATATTCTAATGTCTCTCCATATCTCTTCATTTGATTGACAATCAACTGAACTCTATTAAAGAATTCCTTGATCTATTTAGAATCTTTCATCTTTAGATTCCTATAATCACTCCTCAGAGTTTGCAAACGAACTTTAATCACCTTGTCTTTCCCCTAAAAAGCGTTAGGGATGGCAATGGGCCGGATCCGGACTAGGTCCATCTTGGACCCGACTCGGATCCGTATTTACATGGTAGACCTGGATCCACCCCAGATCCGTTGGGTCTATAAATTTACTATCCATATACGAATCCAATAGACCAGATCTAAAACTGGTCTAAAACGAGTCTACTTGCATTAACATCATGATGGTTCAGGTGTGAACTCTTTATCTATTCTTTAACAAATCAATAGCCTAATTCAACAAATACAAGCAAAAAAATCAAACTTGTGATCACAAAATTCTACAATAAACTTTAATTACAAATGATAAACACAGACTATTTAAAAAGGCACATGAACTAAAGGATCCCATTTAAACAAACAATTGAGATGAATAACAATATTTAAAAAGGCACATGAACTAATGGATCCCATTTAAACAAACAGTTGAGATGAACAATTAGCCAATACTTTCGACTGCCTAACACCTTCTTGAATTGGATTACTGTGGGTCCTCTGTCTCTAGGCGTTCATAATGTCTTTGTTGTACTTGTTTTACTAATCCTTTCCCTTCCATTGTTACCAATAAAAAGGACAATACACCAAGATAATGGAGAGAGATCAGTCAAGGAATGGTTGAAAACTAAAATGGGTTGAGAGTTGATTAAAAAGTTGAATGGGTTGAGAGAGAGGATTAAGCAAAAAGTAAGTAGAAAGAGATGGGAGGAGCAGAGAAGAGGAGGAATGGGAGTGGGATGGGGTTGGTGGGACTTTGGGAATAGAAATTAGGGTTTTATATTTACATATATATAGATCCGGGTCAGGATCAGGATCCTCAACTAAAATCCGATCCAGATCCATACCCGTTATGTTGGACCCGGATCCGACGGGTATGAAATATTAAAATCCATATCCGTAAAAATGGATCCGGATCCATAGATCCGGACCGGGTCCAGGTTCTATTGCCATCCCTAAAAAGCGTTCTCCAGGATCTCCCATGCTTCTTTCACCTTAGAAGCAGTAACAACTTTCATAAACATATTCTTATCCAAACATATATGAATGAGAGAGAGTGCTTACTTGTCTTTCTTCTTCGTCCCCTTTAAAGGCTCCATCTGTTGAGCATTCAATTGCTCTTCATTCTCAGGTTGTTCATAGCATGTCTCGACCATATTCCCAAACATCTTGGGAACCCAGTAATGTTTCACTCTAAAGTACTAAGCATCATAATTATCTTTGGTTTTATCATTGGTTGTTCATCATGATTCTGAATTTTTCTGTTTGTCGCTCTTTGGTTTTTTTAAGTCGCTAACTGTTCGCTCACTGGAGCTCTGATACCACTTTATTGGGAGAGGTTATGGTGAGAGCGTATTTACAAGAGAGATTAGTGGCTGAATAATACTTCTCTTATTAAACTTGATGAAAGGTTACATATTTATACTAAAACAATGAGACTATTCAAACATCAGAATAAATATGAAATTAACTACGAAACTTAATGACTCTTAATAACCAACATAACTCTTGTAACCGTTGTGACTCTTGGGACTTCATAACTACTGATTCACTAAATCTGGACAACTCCTCATAATATTCATTCAATGCATAAGTTTATTTCAACAGGCTAGTATGTATGTAAGGCCATTGATTTTGCTAACATTTTATGCAGATTAAGTGATAAATGTGAGGCTTTTAGAGGATAAGAAAATGGCATATCCTATACCAAGAAACAGAAATGATGAAAGTTTTGTTCGAGAAAGTGTAGTAGAGTCTTCAAAATTTTTAGTGGTGAAAGAAGGTCGGATTTATCAAAACAAAGCAAAAGAGATGAAATTATTGTTTACTGATCGGAATCCACAAGACACTTATATTGACAAATTTGTGGATCATCTTGAGAGGAATAGGGGCCACAAGAACACCATAAAGTTGATGTTAAAAGTTGAGAGCCATCTTCTGAGGATCTCTTCTCTGAATTTACATTTGGTTTGTTAATATATTAGTGGATTGCTTGATGATAAATAATGATTATTGAAATAAGGAAGAATTATTTTATAGGAACAAAATGAGTTCTTTTTTTCTAAATTTATATATTTGTGTTTATGTTTCTTTTGCAAAATAATGGTACATTCACAATTGAAACTCTTATAACTCTTAGAAGATAGAGCACCCATTTCTTGCCTTCTAATTACCAACTCTAAAAGTACCCTCTCTTAGGTTGAATACTATAACTTTGGCACTAACCTTACGATGTTCCTTGAAAGAAGGTTAATGTGATCTTGAACTTTCTTTTAATGATCGCTTTTGCAAAAGATTTGAAATAAGCTATTTTAACTCCTAAGAATTAAAAAGAAGTATGATATTTATTGTTTTCTTGAGAGATTCATAGAGTTAAGATGATCGCAGTTAAGATGATCGCACTGTATGAAAGATTCATTGATTTCTTTAATGGTGGTAGAGGTCTTTATATAGGCTGGTTTGAAATTGTTCTCGTTATGACTTGATTTAGAGTCCTAATCCCAATCGTTGTCTCACAATAGATCTACTCCTTGAGAGCTATTGGATCATCCGTTAGATACTAATTATTCAGTTTGACTGATCAAAAGAATGTCAACTCTACCAAATTCTGCAACTTTCAAACCTTTATTTCACCTTTTGATACATTATAGGTTGACAAGTGTCAGATTTCAGGTTGTTGAAAGTTGCCAGTCTCCAAATTTGTCAACTCACATTTTTAATGGGCTTATCTTTTTTTGAGTTGTACCGATAACCTATCCTTTTGGATCACAAAAAGTAAGAGTCTATATTTAGTTAGTTTTCCTCATGTCAGTTGCATAAGGATCCAAACTTTCTGTCTTCTGAAATATCTACATGCTTTCCTTCTTGAGCAAGTCTTCATAGTCTTCTTGGGAATCAACTTTTCAATGTCTTTTGAATAACTATCTTCGAAGTTGCACATTGTCTTCCACAAATTTATCCCTCTTTCAAGAACTTGATTTCTTGTTATCTTCAAAACTAGCTTTCGAGAACTTGTCTTCTTAATATAGGTTCAAATACTTTACAAAATATATATTGTATAGCTATTATTGTCTATTTTTCTAATGTTTTCCTCTTGCTCTTGTGAAATATTTTCTTTTATATCTCTCAATATGATGAGATGTATTATTTTGGTTTTAGTAGGAAATTTAGGTAGATTTTTCTAGTTTGTGTTGCTGATGTATCATTCAAGATATACTCATTCAGGATATACTCTATACTATATAGAGCATATTTTGAATGATACATCGACAACAAAGACCAGAAAAATCTACCTAATTAGTCCTTCTTCTTATCATATAAAGCGACTCCATTAATTTGAAAAAATATAAAACTAAACTTTGTGTAAATAAAAAATTACAAACCTTTATAAAGGAGGTAGGATTGAAGGGGTTAGTTGGAGCTATTTAAAGTTCAGGGTGACACACGACTTAAACTGTTAAGTTTCTGGGGTATAAATACATTCGGTCAATTTAAGAATAAGTAGTTTTACACATGCATTCTCTTTTTTTTTAATGTAAAAGCCCAGCACGGTAAAAAATCAGCTCCATTTATTAAAAAGAAAAGAAAACAACCAAAAAACAGAGAAGAAAAGAAATAACATCCCTAAGATGTAAATAAAGTAGTTGCAAAGCTATAATAATGAACAACAAGTCCCAATAACAAACATAGTGTGATCCTTATGATCAAACATCCCTAGCAAATATGAAGAGATTATAAGTTCGAACGGTAGCGATGATGATAATATCATCGTAAAATTCAAAGCAAAGACATCAAACCGTCGAATTAGGTCAAAACCGAAATCCAAGACGATAATGCACATTCCAAGGAGAAGGCTGTCCAAGGAAGGAATACTGCCCGATGAATTGTCATAGGCCAGAAGAACTCCGCGCCATAAAGCTTCAGTTGAAGGGATGAAAGAGCGATCCCCATGATGAAAACTGCCGATCAAACAGCCAGTGAGAGAGGGCTAGAATAGCCGAAACCTCCAAAATAACACCTGGAATCGCTGGAGAGAGCAAAATAGCCGGAACCTCTAAAGAAACAACTGGAACAAAGCCGATTGGAAGAAAAGGCAAAGGCGGCTGATGACCCCTAGTCGAGACACCAACAAAATAGACGAATGTCGAACCACCAATCGAACACCGAAACCCAGCCAAACGTTGGTGGAATAAATTGGATGGCCAGATTCACCGCCTAATAGCTGAATAAAAGAACCGGTGAATCACCAATGCGAAGAAAACAGGGTAGCTAGGGTTCAGGAGAGAACCCTGGCCACCTAATCGCCTAAGAGAGAAGAGCTCTCTCTTCTGTAGCCAGACTTCATTGCCTAATCGCCGAACAGAAGAATCGGTCAATCGCAGGAGGGAAGACCCTAGCCGCCTAATCGCCTAAGAGTGAAGACTCTCCTCTCTGTACCGTTAATTTTAATACGAAACACTTTTATCCTACTCATGCATTCTCTTACTAATACATGAATTCACAAAATGAAACGTACCATTATTATAATACTTAAAACCACTTATGGATGAACAACATATATATGTGTAGGGGTGTTAACGACCCGAATCGAGACCAAACAGGGCAAGGCTCGGTTCGGCTCGTGAAAGAAAATGATCGGGCTAGGTTCGGCTCGAAGTTCAGTGAATTTAGAAAATTGGGGCTCGGCTCGAGCTCGCGAGCCTAAATGAGCCTACCAAATATGCCCTATTGCAACAAAAAACAAGAGTGTTGCCTACTAAGTGTTTCAAGTTTGATGATTAAAACAATTTATAGCAACTCTAATTAAAAAAGGTTGCATCAGTAACACTATATTTTGCTACATTTTTTTAAAAATCTCAAAAAATACATTTACGAAAAAAGGCTGAGAAATAAATAATTTTAAAAACTAAAACTAACATCATAATATTTTTTTTCTTAATCACTAATCAATCATCACTCTCATTTCGTACCATTTTATTATTTTTTTCTATGCATTTCCATATTCATCATCACCATTACAAAGAAGTAGAAAGTGATATCAACACTATTTTACAAATAATTACTGTATATGAATAATTATTACTCATAAATCATATACAATATATTTTTCACTAATTATCAAGTAGAGAAGTTATATGAACATATTTGCGAGCTTTCGAGCCGAACCTTAGAAGACTTGGTTTGGCTTGTTAATATCTCGAGCCGATCTCGAACTCGAGTCAAACTCTATTAAGTTAAACTATGACCGAACTTTTACTGAACTAAATTTCAAACTGTTTGTAAACTACTAAACTTATTAACAACCCTATATATGTGAACGAATATTGAGATTTTTTTTTTAAGAAAACGAGTATTGAGATTATCTTCCTAATATAAACAAACTCTATTAAAATTAATTCAAGAATGTCATATTCTTGAGTCAACACCCTATATACATCTACCTATATAATGAGCATTGTTGTGTAGCTCGACATGTTCCCATTTTGCTACAGCCTCATATACAAAAACAAACGTTTTAAAAAGGGCTAGACGTTAGTTGGACGGTCGATGCTTTAAATATTTAGGTGAGGCCTGGATGGGGTTTAGGTGGATTTATAAATTTTTTATTTTTTATAATTATTAATAGATAAAAGTATAAATTTAACTTAAAAAATAAATTATAATACAATAATATTTTATAAAAAACATAGTTGAGCATATAAAAACATAAGTCTTAGTTAATTTTTACATAAAAACACACCAACATTAAAATCTATTCCTTAAAAACAAATATCCTTACTAATTTTTTTGTGGTTTATAGCGTTCTATTTCTCGGTTTGAGATTCAAAATGAAAATATTATGGTGAGAATACTTGGTTGTACAATAGTTTTACCAATCGTGCTACCTCTTTTTAATTGAAAAAATTGAACTATAATTATTATAGGTATCAATATCTTCAAAATTGGGAAAAAAATCGAACTAGGCGGTGCCTAAACGGCAATATGTTGGCCCAGCGCCTGATAGCGCCCGAGGAATGAAAAGTCGGGGCGGCGAGTCCCAAAATAGCGCCTAGGTGGAGAGTTTTAAAATACTGCCAAAAACTAATAACTTTTAGGCTTTATTAAAACTAATAAAAATTTAATACTCCACTAAAATAATTAATGTATCCTTGATGAAAGACTCTTTCTTCTTAGTTACTACTATATAATTTCATCAAAACCTATAGTCTTTCCTAATTAATACAAGGGTAAATTAAAAAACAATTATAAAAGTTGCATTAATATTCTAAAATGACAAAAAAAAATTAAGGTAAAATCTCTAGAGCGACTAATTTTTAAAAACGGAGGGAGTATCAATATCACCCAATTCGCAGTAGTAGTCTTTACAAATTGTGCAAAGTTTGGATTCTTTGTAATTGAATCTAACTTTCCAAAACATTTGGGCTTTTTATTTAATTCTAGAGCTAGTATGTAATATATACTTTTTTAAATACTATTTCTTCACTCATCTCTAATTTTAGAATAAAGTTATTTTTGAAGGGAGTTTTAATCGGGAGAGTTCTCATGTAGTCACCTACCAACAATAAAGGAAATCCACTAAATAGTAAACAATGATAGATTACACAAAAATTGTGGATGAAATCAAATTAACAAAGTCAATTAAAATGTAGAGAAAGCAGTTATTTTTAAAAGAAATATTTTGTGATATTTTTATTGAGAAAAATATCTTTGTTTAAATTTTTTAATTATGGTTATTACATTTTAATTCTTTTATAAAAGAGAGTTATAAGTGTGATTAATTTCCTAACGGATTATATTTTTTATAACTCTTTGTAACTTCTCGAGGTTATGGTTTTACTTAAGTGTCTTAATTGTAATTAAGACACCAATGGCTATTTTATTAAATTTTGTAACAGCACTTTTATGGCCATAAATTCTTTTGTTTACCTATAAAAAGGTGAGCGGGTTTTCCTTTGAAAGCGATAGAGACAACAATATTTTCATACTCTTTTCTTTCCCCTCTTTTCTGGATATGTAAAGTATTTTTGATTCCTGTACCCAAGCTCAAATCGAGCTTGAAAGGAGTTATTTAATCCTGGAAGGAACGACGAAGTATTCTTTAAGGACAGAGTCTCCTACTCGACTCAACTCATCCTAACGCTTATAAATTTGTTCTTGTTGTTTCAATGATGTTCCAAGTAATTAAAATTGTTATTTACAACTTCTGAAGATCATTTTCAAATTCAGCATAAAGTGTTGCATCTTCTGAGTAAATCGTTGTCTAAGCTGTGCCTCTGGATCTAACAAGTGACTCCGGGCCTACTTCAACAGATTCTATTCACAGAAAGAGTTGCCTAAGTCGTTCCTCCGGATCTATCAGGTGCCTCCGAATCTACTGCAATAGATTCTGAAAAATAAGGTGTTGCCTTGATCCAGTTTCTAAGCTACGGCAACAGTAGTTATAAAAGCGTTGTCTCTCCACCAAGTTTGCCTCCGGATCAGTTTGCCTCCAGATTAGTTTTCCTCTAGATCAAAAATTTGTGGTTTTACGAAAATACCCTTTTCCAACTCAACATGACTAACTTTGTTATAAAAAAACCTTTAATTGCTAACATTTGATACCACAAGGGCCATTTTGAAAAAAATTTAACATAAAGGCCTTTTTAAAAATGGGTGAAATCACAGGAGGTTTTGAAGTTAACCCTATTTCAAATCCAACACTGAAATCTTCACTACAACAATAGAAAAAAAGAAACAGATAAAGATGCATAAAATGAACAAATTATGCAAATTTTTTTAAAAAAAACTAGTAGAGTAATATATACTAGAAAATATTAGTAACAAATAAAAATACTGAGACAAAAAAGATGAAAATATGATAGGAAAAGAGTTACCTCGATAAATAATAGGCAAAAGAGAGTGAGCTTGCAAAAGCCTCTATTTAACATCCTGAGTAGCTTCCACAGGCAGGATAAGAACATCCAAAACTCTGAATAAATTCAATTTTTGTCAGTAAATTATTCTAGTTACTGAGTAGCAAATCATTTACTTAAGGTTGCATTTCTAAAGTGCTTGCAATATATGTAAGGTAACTATTAGATTTGCATATTAGCATTATTCTACAAATATTCTACAGAAGGAAAGACAGCAAGGTCTAGAGGTAGACAATATTTCTGAAGAACACGGTAATATTTTATTAAAAAAAGAATTTTTTCCAGTTCTAGCTAAGATTCGCTACATCCAGTAACCAACATATTCCTTAGAAATAAGCTCAGTGGAATTTCTATTCCGATCGAGAAGGGGGTTTTCTTGCTCACCGTTTCATTGTGAGGGTGCCGTACGAAAGACATGGACCAATGATAACGGGGCTTTACCTAGTTCACAGCCACCTTACACCGACACTGGTCAGACGCACCATTCTGGTATTGGGAGACAACGTTACAATACGAGTTGGAGGCAGATGGACATCCCACACTGTGTAATATTGAGATATGAGGAAGCCTTAATCTTACCGGAGTCCGGCAACCAAAGAGACAGTAAAGATGGCACATGTGTGATTATTCACAGGGAATCGGATTTTCTGGATCATCTCAACCGACCCATTAGAAAGGAGAGTAATGCCTTTATAATGATGCAACTGTGGAAGATTCAAGGTGATGGCATGAACAATTTCAAGAATAAGAAAGATGCAGGTTTTACGGTGGAGAAATTGGCAATTTTGGGTTCTATTAATGCACAACGACAATGGAGTGAAATTAATGAGAGTAGGCCAAAGAAAGAAGCAAGGAAAGGGTGACAAGAGAAAAGTCAGCAGTGGCGTGTCTCAAGCTGATGGAGACATGAGTCAGTGGACCCCATGATAAAGGGTGAGGTGTCACAACGTTAATTTTACCATAGTTATATGGGTCCCTTATTACTTTCTAATTGAAGCAATACTGATAGCTATATGGGCCAGCTCTACTCTCATATATGAAATGGGTCAAGTCTACAAGCCCATTATAGGAATTCAATTGGTTAAATTCAAAATGAATTCAAACTCCACTTTTCGTAAATATCAGCTGCAATTCAATTAATTTAGCTGCGCCACCAAGGGTTCGTATGCTTCACAACAATTAGACAATTTCGAGATCTACAGGAAGACGGAGGGTTCATTTTAGATGAAGGAAATGGAGAGATGGTTTCAATTAAATCTTGTTGGCTGACGGGGGTGAAGAATAATTGTTTTATGGGAAAAGTATTATGGGGCATGAATGTAGGCCAGTGTTAATCACCAACAAGCAAGGGAGATCTACAAGGTACCAGTTCGAATTTTTATTATTTCTCTATAGCGAAGTGGGTTAAAAGAGGTGAATTTGTGGGGGACACCGAAGTAAGCCATAATGGGATTAAAAAGACATATACAACAAGTTGGACATTGTCGAGAAACAACAAAGTGTCTGTCCAATGGAAAATTGAGTTCTTTGCAACCACTTTGGATAGTAGCTTGGATATTGACATCTTACAACAGCAATTTTGCGGCATGATAAGACAAAGAAAGGAGCTGCAACAGACTGTGCTCGAGCTCAAAGAGGATGAATCTCCTATTCTGCACTCAATATATCTTTCTCCGATCTAGAGGACAAGACTGTTTGAAGGGGTGGGCAATGCTAGGAAATGGCAACTAGTGAAGGGTAAAATAGTAATATAAATAATGAGGAATGTCTTAGGGTTATTTAGGGATATATAAGTAGAATTACTAGGAGAAATAGAGATAGCTTTTTGGGAAAATTGTTATTTTGGATTCTCAGCCTATGAGTTAAAGGGGATTGCCCTGGGAGCAAAGGTTATCATATGTTCATTATCTTTCTTTTGTTCTTAATCTATTTAGAGTCTTAGACTACTTATTTAGCTTGTAATTCCTCTTTTGAGTTATATTTGAAGTTCTATTTCAATTTTCTGTTGTTTCCATATCCATTCTCTATCATTACACCGGTCCATAGCAACAATTGTTGAACACAAGATACTAAAAAAATGATATGTACTTGCCTTTTTCCAACTATTATCATCCCTGTGCAATTTATTTGTAGATGAAACAAATAAAATGGAAGTGCATAATTGAATACCATATACAGAAAATACAAGAAATAAGACATAGATTCCAAGTAAATGAAGGAGCACATTTCTCATGTGACACATGAGCAACCCAAGACCCCATATTACAAATACAATGACACCTATTGTAGGATCCATCCAAATATACCATTGAATGGAGTTCCTACATGTCATTCCTACAAACTGAAAGAAACTCAGGATTGGGATTCAACGACATAAGAACTCTTTTTTGTAATTAACCAAATGACTCCAAACCATTAAGTAAATTAACTTAGTAGTAAACTGCAATTTGCTTATACAATTTTTCTATTACATCTCATCATAAGACCAATTGCAACCATGTGATAAGTTATGAAAAATTATAGTTCTCATATAAACTGTAAACATTTATAATGTTAAAAGTCCCACAGCAGAGGACGTACTCATATATATTTGCCCTTTCAAGTTTAAAACCAATCATATAGGTCGCAACCTTATAGATATAGGATATGATATAAAAAAATACGATAAGAAAAACTGCCGTCAAAATTACCTCAGTAGCCATTATGTGCTTTGAGACATCAACAACTTTACATCTAAAGACGCCCAGCAGCCATGTGATATGAGATTTAAATCAATTTAAGATAAGATCAAGTATATAAAGCAACCAAGTAAATACATATTAGTTCTTAAATTTCTTCAAAAATATTAGTTTTTAAATGTCAGAATAAGCTAATATACCAGCTAATAAGATAAAATGAAAAAACAGAGTATAAAATTTTAAAATAAAATAGATAGCATATATTTTCTCAAATGTTTAGAATTAGCGACCTTATACAAATTGGAATAGGAATACAACACAAGTTCATATATGAATTAAGACTATTTAAACATGTTATCCCTTTCTTTCATTTTTGCTTTCACATATGACATTTATACTATGTTCAAGTAGCCTAATCAATTCTTAAGCTGGGTTTATTATGACTAAGCTAGCTTGTTAAATCTGTATCAGATAAGAAACTACGAAAGGAAGGAATGTAGCATATCACATTTTCATATATACATCGTATAATTCCATTAAGTACATACAATATTATGCAATGCTCATCTAGTATCAGAATAGGCAATTACAGCTCCAAAAAATTCTTTGTTATTTGTTCATAAAATGTAGATACAAAACATCATAGATAATAACAAGACAATAATAGCACCATGGTATTAAAGCAAAACATTAATGAAAATAGGGATGTACATTTAAATATATTCAGCAACAAAGCAAACCTTAAACTAATACAACGACAAGTGTACATTGATATATAAAGCAAATACCAATTCAATGTTTGCTGCAACAATTAACCTCGGTGATTGATTATAATTCTCACACCCAAATGATCATTTATCAGCATAGTAAAATCAAATGGTAAAATACTTAAAAAATCAAGCCAGAGGAATCAACTCCTCGGAATAAATATAAGTTATCCTATTGAATCACACATCAAAATGGAATAGAACGAGACAACCACAAAGTTATGATGGAAGTTGCAAAAGAATCTATAACAATTTGGAACAATATTCGGATCCAGTTAACAGTATAGAAAGAAGCACATATAGAATCTTCTTGATAAAATCAATTATGACGCCCATTTTAACTACACAAAATAAAACTCATCACCAGAAAAAACAAGCACATTTATCAGCTTCTAGATTAGCGTACTAGTTCCTGCACCACTACACAATTAGTACATAGGAACCAATGTACCACAGCTTTGAAGGTTTTTTCTATTCGCTCTGTACTAAAAAGGAAAAAAACTTCAAAGCTACTTGCTTCTTCACTCATGATAAGTGGGTCAAATTTCCACTGTATGCAGTTTCTTCTTTATGTTACCGCTAGTTCTAGATAAATGGTGAAAGGAAAAGAAAGAAGCAAACTTACGCAATGGTGGAACTTGTCCAAGGCCTTCTTTGCTTCCTCGATTGTACTCTGTTGATTATTGAGTTTTGCTTGTTCCCCACTCCAAGCATATTTTTAATTAGTTAATATTTGACCCCCACTCCAAGTATTATTCTAATTAGTTAAGTCTTTCTCTCCACTTCAAGTATTACATTAATTACAATATGCTTGCTCCCCACTCAAAGAAATAATTAATGTTTTTCCTTTCTTTCATTTAGACTGAAGCCTATAAATAGAGTTTTTCACTTTGTCATTTGTATTCATCTCAATCCAAAATCATCAAATAAAAAGTTAGTTCAAACAAAAAAAAGTGTTCTTGCATTTCATAAATATTCTCTCTATCATTTGTGTATTTCTTCTTTCAATAGAAACAAATAGAGATCGACCTAGTTTGGCAGTATCAAAAATCAATAGTGGTATCAAAGCGTGTTTCTTAAAGGGTGTGATTTATAGAGATGGTGACAAACGTGAACTTGCCTTCACCACCAGTGTTTTCCGGAGAAAGTTATGACTATTGGGTTGTGAGAATGGAATTGTATTTTCTTACTTGTGGTCTTTGGAGTGCTGTGGAAGAGGATTATGTGAAAAATTTGCCAAAAAATCCTAACGTACAACAGATTAAGCAAGATTCTGAGGCCTCGATGAAGAATTTCAAGGTGCTTTCGATTATTCATTCAGCTATTTTTGTAGACATCTTTCCTAGGCTAGTGGCCTTTAGAACAGCTAAAAATGCTTGGGATCATTTGAAAGAAGAATATGCTGGGAGTGCTAAGGTGAGAGGAGTGAAGTTGTTAACTCTCAAACGGGAGTTCGAGTTAATGAAAATGCAAGATGGAGAAAGTGTTAAAGACTACTCTTCTAGAGTTATAAATCTGGTTAATCAAATCAGATTACTTGGAGGGGACTTCAAGGATCAGAGAGTAGTTGAAAAGATGATGATCAGTCGATCTGAGAAATTCGAGTCAAAACTCTCAGTGATAGAGGAGACTTGTGACTTGGAAATGCTATCAGTGGCTGAGTTAATCAACAAATTATAAGCTCAAGAGAAAAGAGCTTTCATGAGAAGTGAAGCATCGTTGAGAATGCTTTTCAAACGAAAGGGAAGGATATTGCTACGAGTTCAAAAGAAGGTCCTTTTTCAGAAGTTAAAGGAAAAGAATTTTTAGCTTGTGCCACTTGTGGAAAAATAAATCATCTTGAAAGCAAATGCTGGAAAAACTTGCAATGTAGAATTTGCAAGAAGAATGGCCACATTGCAAAATATTGCTCAAAGAAGACGAACCATCCATCTCAGCAAGAAGGACAATACCAATAGAATTTACCAGCTCAATAACAACAATAAGCAAACTTCGTTGAGAATCGTTACCAACAAGAAAGCCATTTGTTTATGGTTTCTCAAGATCTTTATGTTCTTAGTACCAATATGTGGTACATTGATAGTGGTTATACTAGTCACATGGCAAAGGATCAGAGGATGTTTTCTTGCTTGGATCACAACTGTAGAACGAAGGTCAAGCTTGGAAATGGAGTGATTGTTAAAGCTCAAGGTAAAGGTTCTGTACCGATTCAAACCAAATAAGGTAAAAGCTGATTACAAATGTGTTACTCATACCTGGTTTGGATCAAAATCTATTAAGTGTGGCACAAATGCAAAATAATGGCTATTCAATTTTCTTTAAAAATAATTATTGCCAAATTTATGATGCCGGGAATGTTGAGATTGTTAAGGTGAAGAAGGTTGATAATAGCTATATTTTTTGCTTAAGACATGTAAATCATATAGCTTTGTCTGTCAAAAGAGATGAGACATGGGATGTAAGGTTTGATAAGCAAGCTTGTTGGGATTGGGAGAAAAAGCAGGTTAAGGCAAAGGAGATGGTGGAAAATCCACCTATTGCAACTTTTCAAGCTGAAGCAAGCAATGTTGTTCAAGATTAGCAGCTTGAGGACGAAGAAGATGTTAAATCTATTGTTGATAGTACATATAGGAAGACAAAGTTGCTTGCTAAAATTTATAAAAGATGCAACATGTCGGTTATTGAACCATCAAACTTTGATGAAACCTTAAAGTTCCAAGAGTGGAAAGTAGCTATATAGGAGGAGTTTGATGCGTATCTACTCAGTATTGGCTGCAGGAGGAGTGAAACTGAAGCGACGCACTATGTGAAAGGCTCCAATGATGGTGTTCAACTTATCTTATCAATACATGTCGATGATTTATTGGTGACATGAGGAGATTTCAAGCAGGTACTGTAATTCAAACAACTTATCAAGGCAGAGTTTGATATGTCTGATTGTGGAGAAATGAAATATTTTCTTGCCATGGAGGATCATCAACTTGACAAGGGCTAAACTTAGCTTGTTCAATGCAAAACTCAAGAAGGAGTGTTGATTATTGAGTTTTGCTTGTTCCCCACTCCAGGCATATTTTTAATTAGTTAATACTTGATCCCCACTCCAAGTTTTATTCTAATTAGTTAAGTCTTTCTGCCCACTCCAAGTGTTACATTAATTATAATATGCTCGCTCCCTATTCAAAGATATAATTAATGTTTTTCCTTTCTTTCATTTAGACTGAAGCCTATAAATAGAGCTTCACTTTGTCATTTGTATTCATCTCAATCCAAAATCATCAAATAAAAAGTTAGTTCAAACAAAACAAAAGTTTTCTTGCATTTCATAAATAATTTCTCTAATTTTCTTCATTTGTGTATTTCTTCTTTCAATAGAAACAAATAGAGATCGACCTAGTTCGACAGTGTCAAAAATCAACATGCTTATAGTCACAAATACAAATCCTTGACTAGTATCAGTTATCCCGTTGTATATAACCTTAAAATAATCCACAATAGATACCAAACCTTCAGTTATTAGTTAGGAGATAGGACAATAAAATAATAGCTATATTTTTTCTCGGTAGAATGGTTCAAAATTAGTTCAGATTTTATATTATTTAGCAAATAATTAGGGATTCTTGAATTAGTTAAATTTTAGATGATTGAGTATCTAATAGGCTCAATGTTTTTTAGTATTTTGTTATTTCTTAAGGCTTTGATTGGGAGCAAGTTTTCTAAGAATTATAAAGGACCAAAAATGAAAGGATGGTAATTTAAAGGATGGTATTTGATAGAAACATAAAGGATTGAATAATATTGTGATTGGGAAGAAGGGGTGTATTTATAAAGTAAAGCAAGTAAGTAAATTACTTAAATATCCTTCATTCTAGAAATATTTATATATAAATTAAAGTAGGAGGGTCAAAATTGTAAAAGTGCAAGAAGATCCCCTCAAAACCCACCAAATTGGGGGGAGCCAAAACTGGGTAAAAGGCTGTAAATGGGAGGATGACCTTCCTTTCAAATCCTGACAAAATCCATATGCACTTTGCTCCCAAGCAGGGGATGAAGACTCCCATCCCATGGAATTCCATTGAAAACCTGCTCCCAAGCAAAGCCTAAGCCTATATAATGAGGCTTCTTTGTTTGATTTAATTAACTCAATAAATATACAAGTTTGAGTTCAAAGTCTTCCATTTTATTTTGATAAAATTCCAACATTTTTTACCTCAGCAGTTTCAACAGTTACAGCCTATGCTTGCCAGATTAAACAAAAATCTTATCGGAAGACGAAAGAGTAGCATTGAATGGATGGAGAGAACGGACTATAGCGGCTTAGCATAAACTTTGGTGGCAGCGAATGAAAAGGATTTGAGCCGCAAGGCCCGCGATGGTGAGGCAAGACCTAGTTAGTTGTGGAGGTATAAAGAGAGAAAAGAGTGGGAAGAGATGGCAACAAAGCGGGTGAGCGAAAGAGGGATCAAAGTGAAATTGAAGAAGAGGGAAAGAAGAGTGGCTGCGATGTGAAGGAGAAAGAGAAGAGTAGCGAAAAAATACATGGAGAATAGGGATTAGAATCGATGAAGGCAAGAGAGCTCCAAGAGAAAGAGATAGTGGGGAAAAACATAAAAAGAAATAAAGATATTGGAACAAATGCCTACTTCTCTCTGAATGTTAATAAATTATAATAATTATTTTCTATAAACTTTTCTTTCCGAAATCGTCCCCTTTTCAATTAAAAAATACAATTGGGGGACTGAGAATACAACAGTCCCCTATGCCAATTGCGGAATTACAATCAGAGGCCATATTTACAAGTTATCCTTTACTATTTGTCTCTGAAACTCAAATTTTTTGTAGTGTAAACATGGTGATTGATGTAAATGAGTGGGTTATTGACTATGGAGTAACAAGGCATGTTTATGAGAATAAATAAAAAGGCTTTATAGTCATATACACCCAAGTTGGAAGTGGAGAATAAAGGTTCTCCTCAAGCTCATATCTTTAGCACATAATGAGGTTCTATATGTTCCCAATATTTGAACCAAATTGGTTTTAGTGAGCCTTTTTAGGCAAATATGGAGTGAATGTAACTTTTGAGTCCGACAAGGTTGTAATGACTAAATATATTGTGTTGTTGGAATGAGCTATATGAACCATAGAATATCTTTAATGTTTTTGAGATTGTTAATTATATTGCTTTCTCTCTTTCGCCTATTCAGTTAAATCGTGACATTTGCATTGTGGTAGTTAAGGTTTATGTTTTTGAGTAATTTTATTTCATAAGTTCGAACTTTCAAGTTTTGAAAATTGTGCTGAATCAAAATATTTATTTGTTGAGAAATAAATGAGGTTTT
The DNA here is from genome assembly GCA_947683365.1 of Euphorbia pulcherrima. Classification (NCBI taxonomy): domain Eukaryota; kingdom Viridiplantae; phylum Streptophyta; class Magnoliopsida; order Malpighiales; family Euphorbiaceae; genus Euphorbia; species Euphorbia pulcherrima. The sequence goes on along the minus strand of CANTUS010000006.1, from coordinate 11,025,903 downwards.
GATATGTTTTATGTGAATCAATATGTTTTGAATTAAGTTGTTTTGAGACATCTTGATTTCAAGTTTATTGGAGTTTATTGATAGCCTATTTGTAATAAAACTTTTGTTTTATGTTTGCTGGAAATTTTTCAGTTTTGAATGCTCTTGATTATTTATGAGTCTTCTTGAGATTTACAACTCTATTTTAAGTGATTCTTGTTTCTATGATTTCATGAGACATAGATGAAGATATGTTTATAAGGGATATTTTTCAAATTCTTTCTTTTAGTAGTTTGAAAAATTCGTTGAAGTTGAGATAATAATCTCGATTTTATGGAATTTCAGCTTTGAGCACAACTGATTATTTATGACATAACTTAAGATGTACAAATCAGTTTTATGTGTTTTTAGTGGAGTTAGAAACTTAAGACATATATGTTTTCATTAGTAGAAGAAAGTTTTGTTGAATAACTGCTTTTACATGTTCAAATTTTGTGTCGAAGTGGGCGCATGAAATATGGAACTGTGCAGAATTTTGTTAACAAAGTTTAGTTACTATAATGTGTTTTAATGGACATATCTTGGTGTGTTAAGCTTGGAATTTGATGAGAACATGTTATGCGTTATTAAGTATATATGTATATGAGTTTCATATTTAATATGTTAAATATATACTTGAGATATATTTGTTGGTGGAACTATTTGTTAAGATTTTTGTACAAATAGAATTTCACATGAGAAACCGATAAGACACTGTATGAGAAATGAGAGGATTATCATCCTAATTTGAAATATTCAAAAGTGTGGGGGTGTTTTATTAAGGTGGTTCTTATCGAATTTATGAAAAGAGATATATGTTCAAACTTTATGTTGGTGTGTTCATAAGTTATGTTGAACATAGTGATGTGCTTGGAAATAACATCTTTGAGACAAAGAATACATATTCTTTGTGAATGTTTCAATAAAGACTAGAGAAATTTCCATTTTTAAGTTTTGTTCCGGATGTTGACCTGGTTGCACCTATTTTTCAAATTGAGTTTGAAAATGATATACGAGGAAAGGCAACAGAACTTTGAAAAGAAAAGTTTGGTGAAAATTTCTCTAAGTGTTTGATTGAAGATGAACTTTTATTGTTGGCAAAACTATTTCATCTTTTAAATATAAGGTTTTGAATGAAACTTCTTATTATTTGAGTTTGTTTCTATTCTTTGGAATATAGAACTTGTGTTTTAGTTTATGATCCTCCGAAGCTAAATCGGTTGGTTGCAAGTGATGTTTATTTTCTACAAGAAAATCTTTGGTTTTATACTCTGATAAATATGTTTCTTCTATGTTTTTTGCCATATCTTCTTTTTACAATTGAGTTCACCACATGGGTGTTAAAATTGCCTTTCAAAATAAAGTTATATATATGGTGCAACTTGGGGTATGTAGAGTCTGGACATGGATGGAAAGATGATTAAGTTCTTGTGTGTTTTATTGACAAGTACCTAAATAATGCGTTGATAAGTTTGATCTTTTGAAGTGGATATATATGTGTATTACTAAGGAGATTAATGATATTTGTGTGATTATACGTGGATGATATAGCTATCTTTATTCCGAGTACTGATGTTGTCAATAGAATAAAGATAATCTTATTATCAATATTTGTCATGAAAGACATAAGAGAAGCCAATGTGATATTGAATATGAGAATCATAAGGATGAATGAGAGTGTCTTGTTAACACGAGAACACTATGTTGAGAAACTTCTTGAGAAGTTTGAGTTTCATGATGTAAATCATGTGAGTATCCATTATGATTCCATACTTAATAAGAGGAAGACAATGATGATCTAGTGCTTAAATCCAAGTATGCATTTGTGCTTGATGGGTTTCACACATCGAGATATAGCATATGCTATGTGAGCAAGTAGACACATAATCTAATCATTGATTATTGAGAAGCCATATTGAGGCTTAAGAAATATTTGAGAGGAACCATTAAATATGATACTCTAAATAACGAATTTCCTATTGTTCTTGAGAGGAACAATGATATTGAGTGAATCTTTGATTCATATAAGAAGAAATTCATTAGTGAATTTTCCATTGTTCTTGAGAGGAATGACATTGAGTGAATTTTTAACTCATATGAGAATAATTTCATTAGTGGTTATGTTCTCACATTTGGTGGTAGAACAATAACATGAAAACCAACTAAGCAAGCTATGTTAAGAGTTAGTTGCTTAAGAGTTGGAATAAAATGAGACTAAGTGGTTGGAAAAACCTTTTGAGTAAGTGTAACTTTAAAGTTAACACATTCAATGTATATACATTATCATTATTATTGCAAAATGGCAATACATATTGAGATATAAGACCTAAAATGACAAAATAAAATGTATACGTTTGGGACATTATTGAGATGAAAATTTATCCATTTAAGTCTAGAGTGGTTCTGATTAAATCATCTGACTAATATTTGAGAAATAAATTTTTGAAAAAAAATTATTTTCGATACATCCGAGAGTATGAGACTTAAGCCAAATTGAAATTAATGAAGGGTGGGAACCCAACCTAGATGAGTGGAGATTCCACAGAATAGGTTCACATGGGTACTAACAAGCCTTCCATTAGTTCTGGTAGCACTATAAAATTATTCTCCCAATCCTAGATGTGAGAAAAGTGCTATGTTGCATATCTTGAGATGTTGAGTCAAAAGGACTCTTAATGAGATTTCATAGCTCTTATGAGTGGTGTATAAAGTGCAATTTACACTTGATGATATCACCTATGTGAGTGTGAAGTGGGGCCGCTTCTATGAGATATAATATTGAAAATATCTATAGAGCACTTATGAAAGACCAGGCACGCGCATGACCTATTCGCGCAAAACCGCAATGAACAGAAATGTACTTAGTATAATGCGATATGGTAAAATCCCCATCTTACAATAGTGGTTATTTGGTTCATAGAAATTATATGTTTCACCAAATATTCCGTAAGTTAAATTTTATCTATCAAGTTTTGGTTCATAGTCCACAAGACACCAGTTCCATGCATTATAAGTCAAGCTCGAGATATCTAGAAAATTCTTTTAGTTAAGACTTCTTTAGAAAGTTGTGGGGGATTGTTGGAAAAATAAGAGATTTTTGTTACTTTCAAAATAAATATTTTGTGATATTTTTTATTGAGAAAAATATCTTTGGTCAAATTTTAACTATGCCGGTTACATTTTAGTTCTTTCATAAAAGAGAGTTATAAGTGTGATTAATTTTCTAACGGGTATATTTTGTATAACTCTTTGTAACTCCTGGCGGTTATGGTTTTGCTTAAGTGTTTTAATTGTAATTAAGACACCAACGACTATTTTATTAAATTTCGTATCATCAAAACTTTTTTGGCCATAAATTCTTTTGTTTACCTATAAAAAGATGAGCGAGTTTTCCTTTGAAAGAGATAGAGACAATAATTTTTTCATACTCTCTTCTTTCCCCTCTTTTCTGGATATGTAATGCATTTCTTATTCCTATAGTGAAGCTCAAATCGAGCTTGAAGGATTTATTTAATCATGGAAGAAACTACGAAGTATCCTTTACGGACAGAGTCTCCTACTCGACTCAACTCATCCTAACGCTTATAAATTCGTTCTTGTTGTTTCAATGATGTTCGAAGTAATTAAAATTGTTATTTACAACTTCTGAAGATCATTTTCAAATTCAGCAGAAAATGTTGCCTCTTTTGAGTAAATCGTTGTCTAAGCTGTGCCTCCAGATCTATTAGGTGACTCCGGACCTACTACAACAAATTCTATTCCCAGAAAGAGTTGCCTAAGTTGTTCCTCTGGACCTACTGTAACGGATTCTGAAAAATAAAGTGCTGCCTTGATCCAGTTTCTGAGCTACTGCACTAGTTGTTAATAAGGGTTGCCTCTCCACCAAGTTTGCCTCCAGATCAGTTTGCCTCCGGATCAGTTTTCCTCCAGAAGTGTTGCCTCTGATCCAGTTTTTGAGCTTCTACAACAATTTTCAGAAAAACGTTCACTCTGTCTAGAAGCAACTCCGGAACTAAATTTAAAGAGCAAATTTTCCAGCAAGCGTCAATATAGAAAATGACTTGTGTATTAAATGTTTTTTTCATAAAAATCCTACGAAAATCTACCGACAAACTACTAAATCATCAGGCACGTTCCTAGTTTGTTAGAGCTTATGTGCGAGATAAAAAAAATTGGGGCCCTTTCTATAAGGACGCCCGGACTTAACAGCTTATGATACTAGATAAATAAATGTAAAAAGTACTAAAAAGACTTTCAATTTTGAATGTTATAACAAAATATTAATGTTTTAAAGAATTTATGAATTGAACTTACAACATTTAACCAAATTTTATAGGAAAAATATCATTTAATTTAAATTTAATTAATATATATATATTTCAAACTGCAAATTAAAAAACTAACAAATTTTATTTTTGACCATTCTCAGGCCTTGTAAATCATTTTTCTTGGTTAAAATTTGACCAACTTCCCATCTTACTTCATCTACTTTTTGGCAATCCGCTGTCTTAATAGTGTTTCATGGGCATATTTCGTTACTACCCAATGTATAGAAAAAGTCGCCTACATTAGAATATTTATCATGAGACTAAAATATATAAAGTTATTTCTTTTTCTTATTGTACAAGAGATTTCAATATAATAAATTGGATAAACTTGAAAAACATACTTTATAATTTAATTGTTTTACAATAAATTTGTATTTTTTAAAAACATGCCTATGTTACCCATGTTAGCGAAATTTTCCGTTAACACCGTATAAAGTCAAAATTTGACTAGAGATATTTTTGGTAAACCTGAAATTTGACCAAAAGTCAAAACCTCCTTTCTCGATGAACCCTGGATCAACTCTAAAATTCATATTCCCAAAATTCATCCAACTCTAACTTCTTTTCCAGTTCATTTCTTCTCTAATTCAGAAGTGAAACACGAAATTCAAATCTCATCTATAATGTTCATACTAACCTAATAAATCCCGTAACTCAAAATGTACCGAATTTCCCAATTTCCATAGGATTTACGCAACACCAAAAGATCTTTCTTTGCCTTCCTTTCCCAATTCTCTTCCTGCTCTTCTTCTTCTTCTTCTACTCTACAATGGCTTTTTTGTCACTGCAATCAATTTCTTCTCCTGTCTTATTTGTTGTAAAGGAAGAAACTTTACCACTAAATTTGAAGACCTAGTTCCCCCTCGCCTAAATCATTAATTTCAACAATACCCAGATGTTATTACTCGGTTTTAAAGCCAAAGAAAATGATAGGCAGACCTGTTAAGGAAGAGGCTTTACAAGTAAATTTGAAGACCCAGTTCCCCCTTTTGCCTAATTCAGCAATTTCTACAATACCTGTACTTTTAGGCTTGGAATTTGCTTCTCTACATTTTGTTTTTTTGTGTGCCAGTAGCCTCTTGAAATGCCCATATGAATTGTCTTGATAAAGACGAACAAAACAAAGAATTCCATTGATGTGGAAAAACAAAGAAGAAGAAGAAGTAGTACAGTACAGAGATATCGAGCTGTGCTTTTATACAGCTCAAAAGTTAGTAAGCCTGAAAAGTCTAAAACGCCCTTAAGGGCCTAACGGCTAGTAACCGATTCTTAACTAACTTATTATTATCTATTTTACAACTAAATAATGAACATATATCAGCATCCCCCCCCCGCAAGGTGAGCACTATTGTATGCTAATCATTCCTAATCTGTTGATCTGTTTTTTGAAAGCTGGTGAGTGAAGAGCCTTAGTGAGAACATCTACAAGTTGGTTTTGGCTTGTGACTGCCATGAGATGAATAGTGCCATCTTGAACCTTTGATCTCACAAAGTGACAATCAATTTCAAGGTGCTTTGTCCTTTCATGGAAAGCATTGTTTTTAGCAATGTGAATGGCTGAAGCATTGTCACAAAACATGAGTGAAGGTGCCTTCTGTTTGACTTTAAAATCTCTTAGTAAATACACAAGCCACTGCACTTCTGCTGTTGTACTAGCCATTGCCATGTATTCTGCTTCAGTCGAGCTTCATAAGATAGTATTTGTTTTTTTTGACTTCCTAGACACCATTGAAGATATAATGAAAACACAGAACTTTGTAATGGATTTCCTACTTTCTTTGCAGTTACCCTAGTCTAAATCTATATATGCTTTGATTTGTGTATCACTTTCAGCTGAGTGAAAAAGGCCTTGGCTTGGCTTTCCCTTCAAATATCTAAGTATCCTGTGAGCTGCTATGAGGTGTGCTCCATGATGAGTTTCTAAATGCTGAGAGAGCTGTAGGACTGAATGTGTTATGTCAGGCCTGGTGTTGGTCAGATACAAGAGTTTCCCTATCAATTTCCTGTATTCATTGTTATCTCCAAGCTTCTTTGTTTCCTTGTAATCGACTTGATTCATAGAAATAGGAGTACTACAAGGTTTTGATTCCAAAAAACCATATTGAGCTTGAAGATCAAGTGTATACTTTCTTTGATATAAATGAATACCTTTGTTGTTTCTATCTATCTCAAGACCCAAAATAAACTTAAGTTTACCGAGATCTTTGATGCTAAAGCACTGATTTAGGTATTCCTTTATATTGCTTATTTCCTTTTGACTGTTACTGGCTAGTATTATGTCATCAACATAAACAAACAAAGCAATGTAAATATCATTAACATGTTTAATAAAAAGACATGGATCAGCAGAAGATTGAACAAACCCTTTTTTAACCAGTGAGGCAGTTACTGTTGAATTCCACTGCTTGCCTGTTTTAAACCATACAGAGATTTCTGTAATCTATAAACTACATTGGAAATGTTAGTGTTTACACCTTCAGGCAATTTCATGTAAATTTCCTCTTCCAACTCACCATGAAGAAAAGCATTATTAATGTCTAATTTCTCAAGGTGCCAATTATTTTGGGTTGCAAGAGCAAGGAGAACTCTAACAGTGGTTATTTTGGCTACTGGAGAAAAGGTCTCCATGTAGTCTATACCACGTTGCTGGGTATAGCCTTTCGCTACTAGCCTAGCTTTATACCTCTCAATGGTACCATTACTTTTTCTTTTTATTTTATAAACCCATTTGCATCCTATTGGTGTTTTCCCTTCTGGCAAAGAAACAACTTCCCAAGTTCTATTATTGTTTAATGCTTCTAGTTCAGCTGTCATAGCATATTTCCATTCATTACGTTTACTAGCTTTTATATTGTTTTTAGGCTCTATTTCAGCTAATAACAAAATTGAGAAATTTTTGTGTTGATCAGATAAATTTCCATAGGAAACAACTGATGATATAGGATATAGTCTATCTTTTTCAATGTAATGACAGCTTTTACCATTTACCAAATTACAATAATAGTCTCTGAGACATTGGGGTTGTCTGTGTATCCTATTTGGTCTACTATTTTCATTGATCATGATATCTCTAGTGTCTTTATTTTCTTTTGGTTTCATGACATCTGATTCTTTATTATCAGAATTGTCAGAAATAAAAGGATATACATTTTCATGAAACTTGACATTTCTAGAGATAGTGACATTATAAGTATCCAAAACATAGACTCTATAACCCTTAGTCCTATTGGTAAAACCAATAAAGATACCCTTCTATGCTCTTACATCAAACTTTATTCTCCCTCTATCTAATGTGTTTACATAGCAGAGGCAACCAAAGGAAGTTAGAGCACTATAATCAATTATTTTCATGTAAAGTTTCTCAAAGGAACTTACATTATTTAATAAGGGAGTAGGTAACCTGTTGATGATATGAACTACATGACCAATAAGGAAGTTCCAGAAATTGGATGGCAGGTTGCTTTGAATTTTTAAGCTTCGAGCTACCTTTAAGATGTGTTGATGCTTCCTTTCTACTAACCCATTCTGCTGTGGTGTTTCTACACAGGAGGTCTGATGTAGTATTCCATTTTTGGCATAATAATCAGTTAGCTTAAATTCTGGACCATTGTCTGATCTTATCACTATAATTTTTCTGTCAAACTGGGTGTTAACCATTGCACAAAAATTTTGAACAACATCTGATACCTCACCTTTAGTTTTGACCATGATAGTCCATGTGAACCTGCTATAATCATCTACAACAGTTATAAAGTATCTAAAACCATCCATAGACAACATAGTAAGGCCCCAAACATCCATACGCACAAGACCAAAAAAACTATTACTAACACTTTTAGAGACTAGAAAAGGCATTTTATTCTTCGTTGCTTTTGGACAAACATCACAAATGAAATCAGTAGGTACATGAATGTCAGGAAATTTTTTTATTTAAAATGTCTAGCCTAGAACTAGAAGGGTATCCTAATCTATAATGCCAGACTTCTTCTTTATTAGAAGTTACAGAAAAAGTAAAATTCATATTAAAAGTATTGAATTTAGCAGTATTTAGATGATATAGGCCATTATAGACTTTAGCTGAACCAATCTTCCTCTTGATCAAAGCATCTTGTATAACATAATTGGTAAGAGAAAACACTACTTCACAATGCAATGATGCCAACAATTTGGTTACAGACAAGAGATTATATTTGAAACACGGCACAAATAGAACATCATGCAATATGAATTCTGGACTAACATGAACATCGCCGACATGAGTTGCTTGCAATTTCAGGTTGTTAGGTAAGAGAACATTCCAGTTAGTAATAGTCCTAACATGCCTAGAATCATGCATAGAACCAGCTATATGTGTAACACCCCCTTTATTGGGAGTGCCACAGTAACTATAATCACCCAATAAATAACTCTACTCCACTATATAAAGTTCAATACTTATAGATTTAATATGTACAAATACAAATATAATGTTTTAAACTCCAAATTATTCTCCAAATATTTCTCAATGCCACTTTACATTTCTCACACTATCTAGTACATGCCATTATTCTACAAACCATAATATTACATTAAATTACAAATCCACCTCGAGTCTTTCCTTATATGCTCTTCAAGCTGATCCACCTATACCACTTTGGTCCAAGCTATCTACAATCTTCAGAATCTGCGTGTAGAAAATAAACTAGACGCTAAGCAATTTGCTAAGCAATTTGCTTAGTGGTGTACATAAAAGAAATACAACTTTGAACATTTTTTAACACTTTAAAATAGAAACAAAGTATGTTCATGAATCAAAACAAATTAAACAACTTTATAAAACCAAATCACAAAACTTATGTAGTAATCCTTTCAAAGTACAATTAAATTTATATCCAATTTTTCCAAACACTTTAAACATATATTGCCCAAAGTAAACAAGTCCTGAATAACAGAAAAATGGATGCGGGAGCGGACAAGTCCAAAGCCGAAGCTTCAATATCAATGTATCGATCAAGCTCGAAGCCGTAGCTTCAAAATCAATATATCGGTCAAGCCCGAAGCTGAAGCTTTAAAATCAATATATCGGTCAAGCCCGAAGCCGAAGCTTCAATATCAATATATATTTATCAGAATATCGGCCAAAGCCCAAAGCAAAAGCTTCAATTGTTTGTACAGTACTGTACCCCCCTTTATTGGCGCCAATCTACCCTGACCCGTATTCTACTCGTTTAATAAGGGCAATAAATCAAAGTAACATCTTAAAAATTCCAGTATAACCATCAATCATAATTCAACATAATTTCAGTAATCAAGAAATTCAAATCCTAAATTTTAAAGCATTAAACTTCAATTAAAACACAATAAAATCAACATTCAAATTTTCCAGAAATTTCCAGATTTCCATGACTTGACTACCCTTGCATTTTTCACCATAAAAAAATCATCCAATTGAACACGTTTCTTCTAAGCATAATTAGCCACATGTCTCAGATTTCCAAAGCCACCAGAATCACAGAAATCCAAATTGTATAACCAAAGTTATGATCAAAATACTAAACAGTGTACAAAGCTTAGATTTTCCGAAAACAGATTTCATGACTCAACTTCAAATGAAAATTTCACATTGAAAACGAATGAAATTCAATAAGATTTCTTCTAAACATATATTCCTTAGTTTCTGTAGATATCAATAGAATCAAGAATCATTGAAATCGGATTTATATAACAAGAAAAAACATTAAAACAAAACAGGTATACAAATCTGGAAATTTCCCGAAAAACCGATAAATCAAAATTTGAGACACAAACCTTTTTCTAGGCTCTTTCTAGCTCTCTTCTACCTCTTTTGCCTTTGATTTGCTTGCACTAGCTTCCTCTACAACAACCATATATAATTCTATCAAGATATTGTATAAATAAACTTCATAATACCATAAATATGTTTAATCTACCATGAATTATACTAATTAAGCTTTAATTTCATTAAAAAATCACTCACCTCAAATTCGGGTTACTATTTATCCGAATTTTAAAATCTGAAATCCTCTTCTTCTAACCTCGATTCAGTGAAATTGATGATGATAGAGGACTTAAGGATCGATTTCTAACAAGAATTTGAAGTTGAATCGAAGAAATTGAAAGTTTTTAGAGTAGTGAAATTTTTGGATAAAGGAAAGGAAATGGAGAAGAAGATGAAGGTGAAGGGGATGAAGGAGAGAGGGTTATACGTATAGGATTAGGATTATATGAATTTTATTTTTATTTTTTTTTCAATTTCCAATAATGCCCTTGAACAAATAATTAAATGCCCAATTCATCCCTCTTACTTAATTAACTCTTATTTCCTCATGCCATATATCCAATAATAATAATAACAATAATTACAAAAATAATTTCCATGATATTTTAATACCATAGTAATTTATTATAAGTAAATTTTAAAATTTTGGTTCGTTACAATTCTCCCCCTCTTATGAATTTTCGTCCTCGAAAATTACTTGAAAACAGTTGCGGATATTGAGTTTTCATTATATCCTCCGGTTCCCAAGTTGCTTCTTCAACCTTATGATTTTTCAAAGTACTTTTACCAATGGAATAGACTTGTTTCTCAATTGTTTAACTTCTCTCGCCAAGATTTGTACCGGTTCCTCTTTAGACGTCAAGTCGGGTTCGATTTCTACGACATCAGGAGATAAGATATGTGATGGATCTGACCTGTATCTCCTTAACATCGACACATGGAACACATTATGAATTTTATTGAGTGTCGGGGGTAGTGCCAACCGATAAGCTATCGGTCCAACCTTCTCTATAACCTCATATGGGCCAATAAATCTCGGACTGAGCTTGCCTATTTTGCCAAATCGCAGGACTTTCTTCCAAGGAGATACTTTGAGAAATACTTTATCCCCAACTTCATAAGTAATGTATTTTCTTTTTAGATGAGCATAAGACTTTTGTCTATCCGATGCAGCCTTCAATCTCTCTTAAATAAGTTTTACCTTCTCCTTTGTCTCCTAAATTAAATCCACTCCCACAATCTTGTTTTCATTAAGCTCAGTCCAATATATTGGAGTTTAACATTTTCTTCCATACAATGCTTCATATGGCGCCATTTGTCTGCTTGACTGATAGCTGTTATCATAGGAAAACTCCATGAGGGTCAAATACTTATCCCAACTTCCCTCAAATTCAATGATACAACTTTTCATTGTGTCTTCCAACACCTGAATTACTCTTTCAGATTGACCATCTATTTGAGGATGAAATGAAGTACTGAAATGAAGTTTACTACCTAAGGCTTCTTGCAGATTCTTCCAAAATCTCGAAGTAAATCTTGAATATCGGTCAGAAATGATTGAAATAGGCACTTCGTGTAGACGCACTATCTCATCTACATATAACTGAGCCAACTTATCAAGTGAATAATCCATCCTAACTGGAAGAAAATGGGCAGACTTTGTCAATCTATCTATAACTACCCACACTGCATCATGTTTCTTCAGTGTAAGTGGTAAAGATGTCACGAAGTCCATTATGATTCTTTCCCATTTCCATTCTGGAATTGTTATTGGTTGCAACAATCTAAAAGGAACTTGATGTTCAGCTTTCACTTGTTGACAAGTTAGACATTGAGCAACATAGTTAGTAATGTCTTTCTTCATTCCATTCCACCAATAATAGCTCTTTAAATTTTGGTACATCTTGTTTGCTCCTGGATGCATTGTATAAGGACTACTATGCACCTCATGTAGGATATTCTTCTTCAATTCTTCATTGTTTGGTACATATAGTCTATCTTTAAATATAGACACCCATCTTCTTGAACCATATAGTTGTCTATGATACCCACTTGCGTCCTTGCTCGAATGACCTTCAAGTCATCATCTTCATTTTGTGCTTGCTTAACCTGTTGTAGTAGTACAGGCTGAATCTTCAATTCTACAATTAAGGCTCCACTACTGGTAAGAGCTAACCCCATATTTATAGCCCTTAGTGCTATCATTGTCTTTCTACTGAGAGCATCTACCACTACATTAGCCTTTCCTGGATGGTAATCAATAAGACAATCGTAATCTTTAATGAATTCCATCCACCTTCTTTGCCTTAAATTCAACTCCTTTTGTGTTCGCAAATATTTTAAGCTTTTGTGATCAGTATAAATATAACATTTTTCTCCATAAAGATAGTGTCGCCAAATTTTCAAGGGAAAGACTATTGCAGTCATTTCCAAATCATGAGTAGGATAATTCCTTTCATGATTCTTCAATTGCCTGGAAGCATAGGTAATCACTTTCCCTTCTTGCATCAAAACGCACTCAAGACCACTATGTGAAGCATCACTATAGATTATAAAGTCTTTTTAGGCTCTGGTTGGGTAAGGATGGGTGCTTTTGTCAACATCGCCTTCAACTTCTCAAAACTTTCTTGGCACTTGTCATTCCACTCAAATTTTGGATTCTTTTGAAGTAGTTTTGTAAGCGGGGCAGCAATGACTGAAAATCCCTTCACAAATCTTCTATAATACCCTGCTAAACCAAGCAAACTTCTAACTTCCATAGGGTTCTTTGGTGGTTTCCATTCGACAACTGCTTCTATCTTTTTAGGATCCACTTTAATTCCTTCTGCAGAAACAACATGGCCTGAGAAAGAAACTTCTTTAAGCCAAAACTCACATTTGCTAAGTTTGGCATACAATTTATTTTCCCTCAAAGATTGGAAGACTATCCAAAAATGTTGATCATGCTCTTCCCGTGACTTAGAATACACCAAAATATCATCAATGAAAACCACTACAAATCTGTCTAAATATAAGTAAAAGACATGATTCATAAGGTCCATAAATGCTACTGGTGCATTAGTTAGACCAAATGGCATCACCAAAAATTCATAGTGCCCATATCTAGTTCGGAAAGCCATCTTTGCAATATCATCATCTTTCACTCTCATCTGATAGTAGTCCAATCTCAAATCAATCTTGGAGAAATATTTGGCACCCTTGAGTTAATCAAATAAGTCTTCAATCCTTGGCAATGGATACTTGCTCTTGACTGTCAATTTATTTAACTCCCGGTAATCAATACATAATCGGAGTGACCCATCTTTCTTCTTAACAAACAACACTGGTGCACCCCACTGGGATATACTCGGGCGTATGAATCATTTGTCTAATAATTCTTGCAACTAAATCTTCAACTCTTTCAGTTCAGCAGGCGCCATTTTATACGGTGCTTTGGATATTGGTGCGGTACTAGGCAATACATCAATTATAAATTCTACCTCTCTTTTTGGTGGCAACCCCGGTAGTTCTTCAGGAAATACATCAGGAAAATACATACCGTAGGAATATTCTACAATTCTAACTCACGTTTCTTCGATTCTATAGCAAAGATTAGGTAGGCCTGACATCCCTTCCTAACCAGCCTTGTAGTCTTCATAAAAGAAATTATATTACAGAGATAATCTGATCTTTCCCCTTCGATAGCTATTTCTTCTCCGTCAGAAACTTAAAGTGACATTCTTTTGTTTTTGCAATCCACCACAGCTTGATGTTTTGATAACCAATCCATTCCCAAGATAACATCGTAATCTTGGAAAGGTAACTCAATTAAATTTGCAAGGAAAAGTTGATGTTGGATCATAATAGGGCAATTCATGTACACTTTGTTTACTATCACACTGTGTCCTAAAGAATTAGTCACTTTAATATTTTCTCCTAATTCTTCTACATGAAACCCTTTCTCTTATACTAATGCAGTACATATATATGAATGAGATAAACCGGGATCTATCAAAGCATAAACATCATGATTAAAGAATGAGAATTCACCGACAATAACTTCAGTAAATTCCCGAGTCTCAGGCCCTCGGATTGCATAATTTGGGGCTTTTTTCCTGGTCTACCACTCTACGATGCTTGTTGAGCCACATTATATCCACTTAAACCACTAGCATTTACTCTTCCCCTTCCTCTTCCATCTTGCATTGTAGAAGTAGGAACTACTGCAGGTGCAGATGTACTTATCTGTCTTTGAGGATAATTTGCAATCAAATGTTCCCTCGAGCCACATTTAAAGCAGACTCTACCTTTTCCCCAACATTCTCCTGTATGTATTCTTCCACAATTAGAACATTGTGGAATATTTCCTCTACCTCCACCTAAAGATACACTAGCCGTTGACCCCCGTACTTATGGTTTGTCTCGGTGAAAACCCTCTGAAATGAGATTGTGTTTGTTCTGATGTTCCTTTCTATTTCTTACTTGGAGATTCTGAACTAACTGGACCCTGTGACCCCTTTTGAAATCCAGATCTTTTAGCCATTCTTTGTTGTATATCTGGATTGATCTTCTCAATGCCTGTAGCAGTATCAACCAAGTCATTGAACACCCTAATCCTTTGTGCAAGTAAATGCACTCTAATTTCATCATTCAGCCCATCCTCAAATCTCTTACATCGCTTTACTTCGCTATGAACGATATCACGAGCATACCTCTCGAGTTTGAGGAATTTAATTTCATATTCTGATACAGTCATTGATCCTTCTCAAACACAAGAACAATTTCCTCTACTCACCTTTGAATCGTTCACTAACATACTTCTTGTCAAATTGTTCCAAGAAAAATGTCCAAGTGATTTCTTAGGGGCGCCTTTCTCTTATAATGTTATCCCACCACCTCCTTGCTTGCTCTTTGAGTAGACCTTGCACACAATCTAATCTCTCTTCATCTATAAAATGAAGCCTAGTCATGCAACATTTAGTATGATCAAGCCAATCTTCTACAAATGAAGGATTCACTGTGTCCCCTTTAAAGTCATCAGCCGGAAGCTTCTTGATTCTTTGAAGAGGAGTTCTCTCCTCTCTTCTTTCAACATGAGGTACTATAGGAACTTGAGGGATTGGTATGTTTTGAAGTACTTGTATGATTACTTCAGTAGTCATATCATAAAATAAAGTAGCTTGTGCTGGAGTAGGTTGATTGGGAAAGCCATAAACTGGTGGAGGTTCATGTCTTTGTTCATCCCCTTATCTAATACGAACTGTACTCTCAACATCCTATTCCTCATTCTGGTTGTGACTGCTACTAGCTATTACTTATTCCTGAAAATTGGACCAAAGTGGATTAAACAACTAACATAACATATTTATATCCTAAATGGCAAGCACTAACTAGTCCTAGAATTGCCTTAACCTGGCTTTGATACTAACAGACATAACACCCCCTTTATTGGGAGTGCCACAGTAACTATAATCACCCAATAAATAACTCTACTCCACTATATAAAGTTCAATACTTATAGATTTAATATGTACAAATACAAATATACTATTTCAAACTCCAAATTATTCTCCAAATATTTCTCAATGCCACTTTACATTTCTCACACTATTAAGTACATGCCATTATTCTACAAACCATAATATTACATTAAATTACAAATCCACCTCGAGTCTTTCCTTATATGCTCTTCAAGCTGATCCACTTATACCACTTTGGTCCAAGCTATCTACAATCTTCAGAATCTGCGTATAGAAAATAAACTACACGCTAAGCAATTTGCTAAGCAATTTGCTTAGTGGTGTACATAAAAGAAATACAACTTTGAACATTTTTTAAAACTTTAAAATAGAAACAAAGTATGTTCATAAATCAAAACAAATTAAACAACTTTATAAAACCAAATCACAAAATTTATATAGTAATCTTTTCAAAGTGCAATCAAATTTATATCCAATTTTTTCAAACACTTTAACCATATATTGCCCAATGTAAACAAGACTTGAATAA
Organism: Euphorbia pulcherrima; assembly: GCA_947683365.1. NCBI lineage: Eukaryota > Viridiplantae > Streptophyta > Magnoliopsida > Malpighiales > Euphorbiaceae > Euphorbia > Euphorbia pulcherrima. Next base: position 11,009,790 of record CANTUS010000006.1, on the reverse strand, counting down.
TGGTAAAATGGATACGGGAGCGGACAAGCCCGAAGCCGAAGCTTCAATATCAATGAATCGGCCAAGCCCGAAGCCGTAGCTTCAAAATCAATATATCTGTCAAGCCCGAAGCCGAACCTTCAAAATCAATATATCGGTCAAGCCTGAAGCCGAAGCTTCAATATCAGTTTATATTTATCAGAATATCGGCCAAAGGCCGAAGCCAAAGCTTCAATTATTTGTATAGTACTGTACCCCCCTCTATTGGCGCAATCTACGCTGACCCGTATTCTACTCGTTTAATAAGGGCAATAAATCAAAGTAACATCTTAAAAATTTTAATATAAACCATCAATCATAATTTAACATAACTTCAGTAATCAAGAAATTCAAATCCTAAATTTTAAAACATCAAACTTCAATTTAAACACAATAAAATCAACATTCAAATTTTCCAGAAATTTCCAGATTTCCGTGACCTGACTACCCTAGCATTTTTCACTATCCAAACATCATCCAATTGAAGAAGTTTCTTCTAAATATAATTACCCACATGTCTCAGCTTTCTAAAGCCACTAGAATCATAGAAATCAAAATTGTATAACCATAGTTATGATCAAAATACTAAACCATGTACAAAGCTGAGATTTTCGTAAAACAGATTTCATTACTCAACTTCAAACAAAAATTTCACATTGTGAACAAACGAAATTCATCAAGGTTTCTTCTGAACATATATTCTTTAGTTTGTTTAGATATGAATAGAATCAAGAATCATTCAAATCGGATTTATATAACAAGAGAAAACATTAAAACAAAACAGGTATACAAATCTGGAAATTTTCCGAAAAATCGATAAATCGAAATTTGAGACACAAACCTTTTTCTAAGCTCTTCCTAGCTCTCTTCTACCTCTTTTGCCTTTGATTTGCTTGCACTAGCTTCCTCTACAACATGCATATATAATTCTATAAAGATATTGTATAAATAAACTTCCTAATACCATAAATATGCTTAATCTACCATGAATTATACTAATTAAGCTTTAATTTCATTAAAAAATCACTCATCTCAAATTCGGGTTACTATTTATCCGAATATTAAAATCAGAAATCCTCTTCTTTTAACCTCAATTCACTGAAATTAATGATGATAGAGGGCTTAAGGATCGATTTCTAACAAGAATTTGAAATTGAATCAAAGAAATCGAAAGTTTTTAGATTAGGGAAATTTTTGGATAAAGGAAAGGAAATGGAGAAGAAGATGAAGGTGAAGGGGATGAAGGAGAGAGGGTTATACGTATAGGATTAGGATTATATTAATTTTATTTTTTTTTCAATTTCTAATAATGCCCTTGAACAAATAATTAAATGCCCAATTCATCCCTCTTGCTTAATTAACTCTTATTTTCTAATGCCTTAGATCCAATAATAATAATAACAATAATTACAAAAATAATTTCCATGATATTTTAATATCATAGTAATTTATTATAAGTAAATTTTGAAATTTCGGTTCGTTACAACATGGCTACTAGCTCCAGTATCAACTATCCAAGCATTATTATTGAATGTATTTGATGTACATGTATAGGTGGAATTTTATGTACCTGTATTGGTAGAATTGCTATAATCCAGATTCTGCAAAATGCTCTGTGTATTACTGTGTGTTGTCAGGTAGGAAGTGCTAACTAAGTTTGGCATAACAGTTGCAGAGGCAGTAAGAATATTATGAGAAGGGTGAGCATTTCGAACTTGTTGTTACTGTTGTATGTACTGGGAAATTTAAGCCAACTACTCATTGGTGAAAATAGGATTTAGAGTAGGACTTGGAACATGATTTGAAGCAGAATTTCAGCATTGTACTGATTGTTTCCATTCCATCCACTGTTGATGTTAGAACTTTAAGCATTCCCATTCCAGCTATTATCAGTCTGTGCGCTTTCATAGACACCTTGGTCTAACAAGTCTTGATCCATCATTTCTTCTGTCCCATAAACCATAACTGCATTAGCCTTTGCTAACCTGGCTTTGATGTGAGGTGTATATCCAGTGCGTTTCCAATAGTTTACCACTAAGTGGTTCCCAGTTCAAAAGGAGCATTGCATCTTATTCCCATTGTTACTATACTATCTACCCCTTCTAAAGTTGTTATTAAAGCTATAATTCCTGGTAGACTGTTGATCATTAAAAGCATTTAAATTACCTTTCTTAACGAACTAAGCTGATCATTAAAAGCATTGAAATTACCTTTCTTAACGAACTAAGCTACCTCATCTACATCTACTTCCTTATTTAGCACTACATACTCCCTTTCATGTTGTAGAAGTAATGAAAATACCCTGTTCTTGTTAGGCAAGGGATCCATGGCCATTATTTATGCCTTAATACCTGAGAAAGAACCATTCAAGCCTCTCAAAAAAAAATTACCAGATTAGTTTCTTGAGTCATTCTAAGATTTTCAACAACATTGCTAAAACATCCCTCACACACACAACTGGGCAAAGGACTCAAACTGACAAGTTCATCCCAAAGAACTCGCAATTATGCAAAATAATCTATGATAGTCCTATTACCTTGTGAAATGGAAAAGATTTCTCCTTGTAAGTCTGCTAAACGATAATTATCTGATTGAGAAAACTGTTCTTTAAGGTTTTCCTACAATTTTTTAGCAGAATCAAAACCTAAAGACATCTGAGCAATAGAACTAGTTAAAGATTTGATTATCCATGACAAGACTATGTTATTGCATATTTACCAAGAATTGAATCGAGCATCAATAGGATTAGGCTTTTCTATTGTTCCATCAGCAAATTCTAACTTATTCTTAGACATGAGGGCCATCCTCATACCTCTCGCCCAGGAATTGTAGTTAGATCTATGAAGAAAGGGAGTAACGAGCATAAGGAAGGGATGTTCACCTTAATGTAGGTAGTAGGGGCTATTTTCATCAATTCTTGGCTGGTTGCGATTCACCATTATAGCTATTAGCTTGAAATTTGTATATCAAACAAGATTACTTCCAATTAAAGAAGCAAACAAAAAAGAAATTAGGTTTTTGAATTTTTGATTTCAGGTTGCTAAAGAAAGAAAGGAAAACCTTCCGATTAAGGAGCGAGAAAGAAAGAAAGAACGAAGATCAGATTCGCTCTAATACCATCTTGATAAAGATGAAGCAAAACGAAGAATTCCATTGATGTTGAAAAACAAAGAAGAAGAAGAAGAAGAAGTAGTTCAGTACAGAGATATCGAGATGTGCTTTTATACTACTCAAAACTTAATAAGCTTAAAAAGTCTAAAACGCCCTTAAGGCCCTTAAGGCTAGTAACTGATTCTTAACTAACTTATTATTATCTATTTTACAACTAAATAATGTACATATATCAACAAATTGGTTGATCTAATTTGATATTTCTTTAGCTCTATTCAAACACTAACCAACTTTCTTTTTGAAGATGAGAGTTCAAATGTTGATTTTAGGGTTAAATGATTTGGGGAAAAGGAGTTGAAGATGAATTCAGGTGTTTTTTAAGTTTACCCTAATATATGTAAAAATTGGCTATTTCCTAAATAAAGAATGATTTGATAATCTTACTTTATACAGTTAGAAAGTTTTATGAGGGCTTGTATAATTTCAGCACCACTATTATGCACATTTTAGATTGTTAATTTTTTTTTATGTGTTAAGCTGTTTCATATTTCTCTTATTAATAAGAGACATAAAATAAAATATTTTATTATATGCTATTCGTTTTAAAATATAAGGTTTAGTTTGGGAGAGATTAAGTTTTGTTGGTTTAGGTACTCGGGTTTGTTGGGGAATTACTGAAAATAACTTTGATAATCACTGAAGTCGTGATAACACTTTCAGATTGAAACTAATTTGGTGGTTTTGTCAAATTTTTGAGTCGGATAAAACTAGAGTAAAATCAAGAACTTAGAATGATTTTCGTTGTGAAAAATGTGAGCCAGCCTTTAGAAAATGTTGTGAGTGCCAGGTCTTTATAGGCATGAAAAGATCAGTTGCAACAGTTAAAAAAAAGCTTTGCTAAAAGTTGTGTCCATTCGAGTAGTTGCAAAGCTTGAAAACAAATGCGTTGTAAAAAGTCATGTCCATTTGAGCAGTCGCGACGGTACAAAACAAAAGGGTTGCAAAAGGCTATGTCCGTTCCAGCAGTCACGATGGTTCTAAACAGAAGCGTTGCAAAAGTTTGTGTGCTTTCTAGGAGTTGCGACAGTTCAAAATAAAAGGGTTGCAAAAGGTTTCCCCCGGACCTCGTAAGCTATGAATCGTGATAGAGCTCAAACAAGCGTGCAATTTGCGCTCTCCTAAATTGTTCGATGAAATATCACGATCAAATTGATAAACTAGTCGATCCAATTACACTAAAATACTAATAGTGTTTGAACCTATAAAACATGCATGGCAAAATTTCAAAATTTTATCTAAGTCCAAGGAACTTCTAAGCATGACATGATTGACAATATAAACTAGTCTATTATTATTTTAGGTCATAAAAAATTATATACCTAACAATAATTTAACCACTTACTGTTAGAGGAATTTTCTCTTTTGGACGATCCGAAGGATGTTCATGAGGATGATCCGGAGGTAGTTCCGAAGGATGATCCGGAGGCATTGGTGAGTTTTGAGGTAACGCCTTTCCGAAACAGTTGCAGTAGCTCAGAAATTGGACCAAAGGCAACTTTTCTCTGATCAAAATCTGGTGTAGTAGCTTGGAAATCAGACCAAAGGCAATGCTTTTTTTCTGAAGTAGTTGCTTAAAGACTGAAATTCTGTGCTGCGGATTCAACAACAAATAAGTTGAATTTGAATGTTCCTAGAAGCAATTTGAAGCTGAAATGAACAACACTTTGAAAGTAAATGTTAGAATGAATTGTGCCACGAAGGAGATGCTGTCCTTAAAGCATACTTTGTAGTTCCTTCCAGGATTAAACAACTCCATCAAGCTCAATTTGAACTTGGAAACAGGAATCAGAAATGCATGTATATATCCAGAAAATAGAGAAGAGAAGAGAAGGAAAATGTAAGAATCCAGTGTATTTCGAAATGAAACACCCGAAGCCTTTTTATAGGTAAAAATATGGCTGCTGAAAATCAGAGATTAATAAGCCATTAATTATGAAACTGAAGGGAGTTACAAACATTGATTCAAAATATAGCTATTGAATTTTAAGGCAAAGAGCTATTAAGCTTTTACTCTCATCAAAACCATCAGTTACGAGTGAGGTAATAAAATCTAAAAAATATTTTTTACCAGCCCACCTAGTCCCTCTTATAACTTAGCAAGCCCATATGGAACATCTCAATATAGAGTCCAAAATTCACTTATTAAAACTTATGTGGGATATTGGTTCTTTTGAAAGTAGCTTTAAACACTAGTTTTCCCAACACTTACCAGTTGAAGTGTGTCTAATGTCGGCGAAGTGACCCCTGGCTTGTATGTATAGACTTCAGAGTAAAAGCCCTCTATAATTGATCTACATGAGAACCACCGAACAAAACCTTCTAGAGAGGTAGAATAAAAAATCTATTAGAAGACAGCTAGATCTTCTTAATAATTTATTCTGGAAGAACTTCCTTTAATTTTCTAATTTAAACTAAAAATGTCTTTCGAGAGATTACTTGAGAAAGTCTTAAATAGTTAAAAGAAGGAAGAGAGAATGGGATGAAAAATAAGTGAAGAGAAGAACTCTATTTATAGTGGTTAGGGAAAATTAAAAGGAAAATTTAATCCAAACCTTAACCAATTTGAATTAAATAAACAAGGAAAATTTAGATAATCCTAACTAAAATAGAAATAGGAACCAACTCATAGACTGAGAGCTTGTCTAGGGAGGAAGCTCACTAGTCCTTGTAGGATACAGCTAGCTGGCGGCCAGTAGTGGCTTGGGCCATTCGTAGGCGCGTAGGCCTAGCGGCCTTACGTATACCGCTTATGGGCTGCGCATATGCACATGGTGATCGACATATGCCGCGCACCCGGTAGCCTGCGTAGGCCCATATAGGTCATGCGCATATGCAACCCACTTAAGCGTGGCATGCGGGCTATGTCCAACACTTCTTGCACAGTGCTATCTTGGCCCGCTCGCAGGCACTGAGCATATATTATCCAATAGTACATGTGCAGGCCCACTTGCGCAGGTTCCCTGAGTTCCGCCATTTAACATGTATTCCTATTTACCCTTTTTATTTAACCTCATTATGTTTTGGTTCACTGGTCTAACCAATAAAATGGTCCAATTATTTAATACTCTTCTATATTAGACCTAGTCTAACAATTCTTTATATGGCTTAGTCATAACTCAAAGTGTGTGACCTTATAGGGTCCCATAATATCAAGCTGCCAAAGTTTGACTTAACTTAACTTCCTCTCTAGGAATTGACTAGCTTAGAATACTAGACCGTAGTGGACTCCGATGACTTTGATCAGTCATAGTGGCTCTATAACAAAGGGCATATGACCCCCAATATTCGGATGGTCATGTGCCTGTGACTTAATACAAGTTATGCAATAATATCAATACAATTCATTCCTTCTATGAAAGGTTAAGTACCATTTAGTTTCTTGGACTCAGTTTAAGTGTTAGTCCACTAGTAGCCTTGGAGGCTACCCTAGTAGTTTAGTCTTGCTGCCAAAGTACACAACTCAGGCTTTTTAATGTGTTGACTAGTATCCCATCTTATCAACTCATACTCTGATCAGAAGTTTATGAGTGTGTCACTTATAAAAAGTGGCCAAGGTATAGCTTCCTTATATTGCTCTAGTAGAGATATAGATTCCATCTTGACTACTCAGCTTACCAAGAAATATATATTTACTATACCCCGTAATCATCCGTATCACCCAGTCTATAGGATGCTTAGGTATGATCCAAAATATAGAAACACCTGAACAAGGTAACTAATATCTCAGGTCTGAGGATATTCGTAGTGCTATTGCAATAAGATAAAACACCAACATAAAATATAGATTACCAAGTGTTGTCTTATATAGGTATCCAATGTATTTCCCTGAATACATTCATGTGTTAACCCAAGGCACCACCCTTCTGCACGAGAGATGTGCTGCTTGAATCTAATTCAAGGAGTATGGCGACATATGCTAGTCTATCTATATTCATCAATGTTCAGTCTTGATAATACTATGATTAGGAATATTTAGAGAAATCATAATTGCACACGAACCAGTTCTCACCCTACATAGTCCCAGCATGCTCTTGCAATCCATGCTATGATTTTTTCAAGGACTTTCGCAAACATATCAATGAATATATTCTTAACCAGTCATAATATATTTTCGCAGTCATTGATATAACAAAAGAATGCCTTTATTAATATAACTTGTCTGTACAAAATGAAACTGAGTCATATCACCCTAATTGCCTCTAGTATATCTAACAAGTTTGCGGTTCATTTTCAACTTCAACTGAGGCCTCTTTAAACTTAATAATGTGTATGTTTTGCAAAATGGTGCATGTGAAATTTGTGTTGCAAAATGAGGTCTATGGTTTCAAAATTTGGCAAACAAATGACCTCGGATATTAAATTATGTCACGACAACGAGTAATCTTATCTTATCCATTTTGAACTGAAATTTTGCAGTATGGTTAATAAAACTATAATACACTCTAGTGATATATTTTGAATTTCATTAAAATTGCAAATATTTTTGTTAATTAAAACACATTGATAAACTTTAAAAAATCATAACAAAATTAAAAAATCTCTGAACCTTACTTAAATCTGGATGTATATACAAGACTGGACAATTTGTAATTTTAATTTTAATGAAAAATTGGTGAAGATAGGAATTTGAAAAAAGAAAAAGAAAGTGAAAGATGAAATATTGGGGAGGAAAAAAGAATAAAAAAAGAAAAAAGTGAAGTATTGTGTGAAAATTTTTAGAAAAAAAAATAGAAGATGTTAGATAATGGTATTAGTATTTGAGCTTCCATGGTTTAGGATAACCACATTACACCTTTCGTAACTGTACATCATGAAAATTTTGTTTCAATACTACACCTATGTATTAAGGAAATTGTACGGAATGTAGAGATCGAGTAAAATATCTACATAATTATCCTCTACTTTTATAATTAACCATTTGTTCAGCTTTTAGATTTGTTGGTTCATATCATACATTCCTATCCAGCCCCAGTAGCAATAAAACATTCTTTTTTTGTACTTTTTTTTACTTTATCTTACATTTATCGCACAAACTATTGATTTTTTTATATGCCGCTTTAGAATTTTTTATTCATCTCGCTTTTATCTTCAAAAATAGATCTGATCAATGCAAAATATACCAAGAAAACATACGTAATTTGACTTTGGAATCACTTAATTTGGATTTAAATTGTGGAAATTATAGAAGTATTTTTAATTTTACATGTAGTTTTTGCCTGCTCCTTTTGGTTGATCCAGAAAGCCAGAAAAGGCAGAAAAATAGGTAGACCAGGCAGAATTGCAGATCAGTTGAGGGAAGGATGCCAAATCTGATATTTTGAAGTGAAAAATGACCAGAATAGCCATTCTTCTAGAAGGACTTCTATGTGGCTTGTTGAGGATGCCAAACTTGAGTGGTGGACTTATTTTTTAATATTTTAGTCTCCGATTGCACAAAACTTAATGGGCAAGACTTAATCTTCTAGAAAGGGAATCTTTTGTGTGGTATAAATATTTTCGGAGTATTTTATTGTGCAAGTGGACTTACTAGGCTCTTCCACTTGCCATTATAAATAGAGAAGAACTCCCCATTTTGTATTCAGCCCTTGTTGGCTCAAAGCCTTCATTGGTCCATCTTTATATTCTGTATTCTCAACTTCGTTAACATAATATTTATATTTTATGCTTTATTTTATTATTAATTAAGCCGAAGTAAGCAAAGCTAGCAGGCAAAATGGGCTAAATAGGGTTTGATTTCTTATGTCTTTTATATCTGACATTATATTGAGTTGATTCTGTTATGTAGACCTTGCTTAACTCATAAATCTGGCCAAACTTATGCATAGTGGCATTAAAAAGCACCGAAAGGAGAATTATGAACACAGAACTTACATAACTCACACAAGTATATAAATACTAAAGGTAGAGTAGATTTGTGCTATGAGTTTCTATTTAACTTAATAGAATGCTTACCTAAACTTAATACTTAAAGTGTAGCTTGCAAGAGGAGGTTCTCGGAGTGAAACTTTAAAGAATCTAGGCAATAAGTTGGTATGCTGAGCTTAGTGATTTTAGTGCAAGATAACTTAGATCTATGTACTGTAACATGCCAGAATAAAAGGGAGAAGTCAAAACTGTCTGTTTGCTTGTTGGTCATGGTTGCCTCCTTATAAATTTGTTAACAGTTTTATTTTAGAGCAACCATAATCTGTTTACAACAATCAATTTATTTTTAGCATTTACTTTCGAATCGTCTTTAATATTTTGGATTTCTAACTATTGATTTACCTCAAGATTTACCTACTTTCCTTGCTCCTTGTGGGAATGACACTTGGTCTTGCCCTATACTACTACCACAACCTAGTACACTTTCTAGAGTACTCACTTAGGGTAAGTAACAAGTTTTTGGTGCCGTTGCTGAGGATCAACATGTAAGTTTTTATATTTTTGAGTAAATTAGTTCTCTTGCAGCAGAAGACATGTCGAGCTAGCAGGGAGAGCAGAATGGTGTCAGGTATTAAATCTGACTTGTCTTGCTAAAATAGAAATAGAGGAATTTGAGAGGGAATAGACTAGGTAGGAAAGAAATAGAAGAAATTGGGAGAGATAAGAGTAGAAAATAATAGATAAGAACAGAGAAATGAGGGAGAAAAGTTCTGAATATTCTCATTGATGATTCTCCTCAATTATAGCTCTAATTCTTATAGTAATTCTACTAACTGTTGCCTGGACACCTGTCCACTAGCTGCCAAAATAGGAAAACTGTCTAGTACAACAGTAATGACCTACTAACAGCTATTTTAGGGAAATAAAGACAATTCTATCCTTCTTCTAGATGCAGTAAATAAATACATGGAAATAACTATTTAACCATAGTAAATTAACTACTAATTTAAATTGCAGAATAACTGAAATTAACTAACTCCTCCCTGCAGCGAAATCTACCCCACTTTCTTCTTCTTTCTTCTCACATACGTGACAATTCCTCCCCCTTTTGCACATTCTTGACCCCAAGAATGAATGAACTCTGGGAACTGCCCTTTCAGAAATTCCAAATCTTCCCAAGTGGCATCAATGCTAGGAAGACCTTGCCATCGAATGAGTAATTGGTAAACTAACTTGTCTTGGATCATAACATGTCTGGATTTGAGCACTTGAGTCGGTGTGTTGGGAATGAGGCCATCAACTTGTGGAGGCAGAGTGGTGATGGGAATCTGAGTAGAATTAGGCTTCTTCTTGAGTAGTGAAACATGGAAAATGGGATATACCCTTGCTGTAGCTGGTAACTGAAGTTTATAGGCTACTTTCCCTATTCTAGCCAGAATTTTGAATGGACCATAGAACTTAGCTGCTAGTTTCTGTGACCCTCTCACTGCTACTGAGTGCTGCTTGTAGGGCTGTAGTTTTAAGTATATCATCAAAAAAGACTAGGATAAAACTCCTTAAATAAGGTTTAAAATTTGCATTAATTAAGGACTGAAAAGTAGCTGGTGCATTGGTTAAGCCGAAAGGCATCACCACAAATTTATAGTGCCCCGAATGAGTTTTAAAGGCAGTCTTGTATATGTACTCTTCTCTCATCCTTATCTAATGATATCCAGGTCTCAAATCAATTTTTGAAAATAAAGTGGCCCCTTGCAATTCATCTATTAGCTTTTATGTTATAGGGACTGGGAATTTGTCCTTCATAGTAGCCTTGTTTAGCTCTCTAAAATCAACACAAAACCTCCAACTTCCATCCTTCTTCTTTACTAGCAACACTGGAGAGGCATATGGGCTATTACTAGGCCTTATCACTCCATCTCTAAGGATTTCCTCCACTAGTCTTTCTATTTCGTTCTTCTGTTGATGGGAGTATCTGTAGGACCTTACATTTATAGGGTCCGAAGTGTTTTTGAGTGGAATGGAGTGGTCATGTGTTCTATAAGGTGGAAGTTTAGTTAAGGCTTGAAATAAGTGGTTATATTTGTCTAGTAAAGGCTGTAGGGAGGCATTTTTAAGAGGGCTAGGGTCAGATTGTGGTATATTTGGTGTTTCAGCAGTGGATACCATTAGAAAAATTCTAGAAGTCACCCTTTTCCACCCTTTAGTTACTAGCCTGTTGAAAGACTTAATTGACATCAGTTTTAGGGCCATCTCTTCCTTTATTCCTTTCAAATTCACCTGTTTTCCCTCCTTATGAACTAATAACCTATTCTCTTCAAAGTCAAAAGTAACTGGAGTGTGGCTTCTCATCCAGTCAACTCCTAATATCGTATCATAGTCACCTAATTCCAGCACTCTTAAAGTGAATGAAAATCTAGTGTTTTGCATCACCCAACTACATTCATTACACTTAGAAGTCATAGATAATTGTTTGCCATCCGCAACTATAACAGGTGTGGGTTTAATGTTAATTAAAGGCAACTTAACTTCCCTAGCTAGCTTAGTATCTATAAAGCTATGGGTACTCCCACTATCTATCAAGATCATAATGGGTTTCTTGTTAATAGTACCTTTAAGCTTCATAGTTGTAGTAGAAATCCCCCTTCCAAGGCATTAATAGAGACCCGTATTTCCTCCTGCTTAGCCTCAATCTCAGGTTCTCTAGTGCCTTCCTCCATAGGTAGTTGTAACTCTACTTTCTCCATATCTGCCTCGGTTTTAATAGCCATTAGTTTCTAGCATTGATGGCCAAGAAAGTACCTATCTCCGCATTTTTGGCATGCTCTTAGGGCCCTTTTTTGGTAGTTCGGGTTTGGTGTATGGGTAGTTTTGGCTTCAATAGGTTTCAGAAGGTTTGATGTTGAGGGTTTAGTGTTTGGGTATGTGTTTGGCCATGTTTTTAGTCAGGGTAGGTTTAAACTGAGTTTTTAGTTTGATAGCCTCTAGGATGTTCTTCATGAGGGTTTCTTGGAACTTAGATTGCTTAATAGCAGCATAGACATCATTAGGCTCTAAAGCCCTTACAGCAGCTCGAATTTCTGGCTTAAGCCCAGCAATAAAACACTTGGTGTAATACCCTTCGGTCATTTCAGGATGCTCCCTTTCCATTCTTAGTTTTATCTATTCAAATTGCTCCTGGTGCACCACAGTGGTTCCCTGCCTAAGCTGGCTCATTTGTTCTACTACATCCTCTACTTTGATCTCCTGAAACCTCTTTTCCACTTCCCTTCTAAACTCATCCTAACAAATTCGGGATGATGAGTTATCCAATTTTTGAACCACCTTTCCGCCTTGCCATTCATATACAAGCCTGCCAATTCTACCTTTTTCTCCTCTAAGACTTCAAACAGCTGAAAGTACTTAAAGCACTTGCTGGTCCAATTTAGCATCTCTTCTCCATTGAAGGATGGCAACTCACGCTTAGGTAGGAGTTTGTTTAGGTAGGGCTGGTTGTGGTTTCGAGTTTCTGGGATGGGGATAGTTCCAGGTGAGTTACCAAGGACCCCTCTAGCTGGTATAGGGTGCTGTAGCACTAGAGATCCTGGTTGGTTCGAGGAAAGAGGAGTTGTGGGATTTGGGTGGTTTGTCATAGAGAGAGTTGAGGTATTAGAGTGAGAGGTGGTATTCAGGCGTGTCTGCAAGGTGGTTTGCAGCATTTGGGTAAAACTGTGGGTAAGGGAGTGAGATAGGGTTTGAGCTAGATTAGCCATGGAGTCCTTCTGCTCCTGCCTGAGACCATCTATAGCATCCAAGTGGCTCTGTTTAAGGTCATACAAGTCTCTTCAAACTCCATTGAGATTCCTTTCAAAACTGGCTTAAGTAGTTTCCAGTTTTTCAAAGGTTTCTGCATTTTTCTCATCCCTAGTATTGAGCCTTTCTATTAGTGACTTGATATGCTCTTCCAAGTTTCCCATATTCTTTTGATTGGCAGCCTTCTTTACCATGAAAGGTCAGGTCTGAGGATAAACAGCTCTGGTACCAACTTGTCAGGTATTAAATCTGACTATTCTTGCTAAAATAGAAATAGAGAAATTTAAGAGGGAATAGACTAGGTAGGAAAGAAATAGGAGAAATTGGGAGAGATAAGAGTAGAAAATAATAGATAAAAACAGAGAAATGAGGGAGAAAAGTTCTGAATATTCTCATTGATGATTCTCCTCTGTTACAGCTCTAATTCTTATAGTAATTCTGCTAACGGTTGCCTGGACACCTGTCCACTAGCTGCCAAAATAAGAAGATTGTCTAGTACAATAGAACATGACCTACTAACAGCTATTTTATGGAAATAAAGACAATTCATCCTTCTTCTAGATGTAGTAAATAAATACATGGAAATAACTATTTAACCACAGTAAATTAACTACTAATTTAAATTGCAGAATAATTGAAATTAACTAACTCCTCCCTGCAGTGAAATCTGCACCACTTTATTCTTCTTTCTTCTCACATACGTGACAAATGGCAAATTTCAGATCTTGTCTGCCCCTTCCAAAACTCAAGGAGTTTTCCAAATCTTCTTCATCAGGACACATGTCATGCATAGTGATACTAAATGAAGGAGAAAATTCTATTCAAATCAAACCCTCCATAATGTCGAACTTGTTCTATCGCATGCTCAATTTAAAGGATTGCCAAATGAAGACCCAAATGACCATCTTTATGATTTTCTCGAAATATGCAATCTTTTTAAAGTAAATCATGGTGTTTATAATGATATTCTTAGGTTAAAGTTTTTTCCTTTCTCATTGCAGGAAAATGCAAAATCATGGTTTAGATCTTTGCAATCGGGTTCAATTACATCTTGGGAGAAGATGCTTGAAGCATTCTTGACAAATTATTTTCCACCTTCCAAGGTTCCTAGAATTAGAAATGAAATCTCTAGGTTCACACAATCTAAAGACGAGTCACTTCAAGAAGCGTGGGAGAGATTCAAGGATACACTAAGATGGGTACCAAACCACGGTTTACCTATGCGGATACAAATGCAAACCTTTTACAATGGGTTGACTGATGAGCACAAAGTTTGACTAGAAACCCTTGCAAATGGTGACTTAGAAGAAATGGATCACTGTTGGGAAACAATGATTCGGGAGAACTGATCAAGGAACATATCCGGATCAGATTTGAAGAAAATAAAAACATAAGTATTCACAATTGGAGTAAAAAAAACACAAGAGTCTAAGAGAAGTTGTGAGCACGGGATTTTGCAGTCCCTCTCGTGAGACGATGATGATGTATGCCCGATTTTATTCCTTATGATAAAAATTCATTTTTGAAATTTTTATTACCGATATAAAATTCTTTACGAATCTTGTTTTTGAAAAAAATTCAATTTGGCATGTTCAGTAACGCATCCAGTGGTAGCTCAGACCGATGATTTTCACTCAAAAAATGATCTAGTCCAAAATACCCATTAAAAATAAAAAAAATAGCCTAATATCTGAGTTTTTTTTGTCAATATCAACCTTTTCCGGATTTCCTCTTCTTTTCCCCGATTTTGGGCATGAATCATGCATCTTTTAAGACCTGTCAAGAAGTCATCTATGCCGCTAGTGGCATCACTTCCATCTGCAGAACAGTTGTTTGCCTTTTTCATTGATATCCGCCGGATAAATGGACCAAAGGCAATTTCCAATGGATTTTAGCCTATACAATGGCCATTTCTCAGCCTTTTGAAGGGGTTGAAAATTTAACACTTGTAATCTTATAGAGATTTTGAGTATTTAGACATATTTAGTGGGATAAAGTTTAGAAAAGGTGAGCAAGGAGGATTCACTTCATCTTTTCTTGTTTTTTGGTCTACTAAACTCTTTGATATTAAGTAGATTTTTAGGTTTAGAATTACTAAACTTAGGATTTAGAGACTAAATCACCACTTACTTACCAAAATCATCAATTTGAGCTCCCCAGAGGTGTCAAACGGATCACGAAGAGGTGGATTTACGGCCCTGAGGTAAAAATTCTATGTCTTATAGCTCTTTGGCTTCCATTTTAATTATTTGTTGTTCTTTGCTTGCTGTTTGTACTTAGTTTTGGGTTTTTGGTCATTTATTGGCCAAAAACAGCTACTGCAATAAACTGAAGCCGTCAGAGGCATTTGAAGCCGTCGGCGGTAACAATCGTGCCGCCAGCGACATCTTTGATACCGCCAGTGGCCTTACTTGCCCCCAATGGTCCCATTTTCTTGTAGGACCCTTTCTTTATGGTATCCATAAAATCATGTAACCTGCCTATGTGGCTGAGATCGCCGAGAGCATTATCCATGCTGCCAGTGGCCTCAGCCACGCCGCCTGCGATATGGCTTTCTGGACAGCAGTTTTGTTTTGTTTATTTTCCGGCCTAGTTTAAATTTCGAAGCTAGTATATACAGTGCAACGATGAAGGCCCAGAACCTTCTGAAAATAGACCCCACCCTATGTGCCATTTTCCCTAATAATCCGGTTAAAACAACAATCAAGTCTAAAATATGGATATAACGGAATTTTTCCGCAAACGCCGATTAAATCCCATTTTTAGCCATCCAATTGGGCTCCATAAATTGTAAATGAAATATGCCATGTTCACACTAACTCGGGTCTTGTTTGGTTTGCTAAATATGCATGCTTCGTGATATATTTTGTACAACGTCTCGTATTTATGCTAACCGTTTTGCATAGGTAGATTTAGGTTAGATGTTTTCTAGGCCTTCGGGTATTTTACTTATTGCATAGAAAAATGTATAGGATTTGGAAAGCCATGTAATTATTTTATTTTCCGCATTTTTTTGGATAACTGTAATAATTATTTATTTACCGCTTTTGAATGCTTGGTAAACAAATAACAACTTATAAAGCCGAAAACACAATAAATAGGGTGGATTAAATCGATTAAGAAAGAATGATATATTTTAACTTGGCCCAATGTAAAATAGATAACATCATTCGAACTCGAAATCTCTATTTAAGGTATGGTCTACCACCCGGTGGGAAAATCATACCAAAATTTCCCGGTTGAGCTGAACTGGGTAACGACTCTATTTTAAGTGCGGGATTTTGATCTTGCATTCTTTAACACATAAATTGGACTTAAATTCAACATCAATTAATCAATCTTTTCATTACATTAAAATGTGGATCGATCCCTCAACATGCTTCATAGCGCTAGTTACTTTTCCACCCCCATGCTACGCATCTCACGCGGTCCTCGCGGATGGGAAAAAGGTCCGCTCACAGTGGTGACTCTTTTGGGGATCTATCTCTTTAAACTTGAAACTTAATTTTCAATAGGTTTAAAGTATTTTTTATGATGTATCGAAATCATTGGCCAAGTTAAAACTTCATTCTTTTTCATGACATTTTATCCTTACGCGTGTTGATAGATCGGTAATTTTTAGGTGCCTCATTTTTACCCGAGAAGCTCGCGAAAGTATCACTCATGACCTGTTTTGAATTGAGGATGTCTAGCAAGTGGATCACTCATTTTAACCAACACGTCAACTCCTATGATTGCGCCTATATGGGGAGTGGTTGAGTAACGTGGAATCAAGGTAAACGAGAACTTTTACATCAGCAACCCTATACCAAGGCCGCGCTAGAAAAAGCCTTAGCACTTTATCCCTTTAGGATCACCAAAACAATGAAAATAATTGGGACGCACTTCTTTTGCCATTACTGGTGAAGAGGCCAAACTCCATCCTTCCAAAGAGGCATTACGTGGGAGTCATAAGGTCGAAAAAGGGATGCTTTGTGTGCTATATGCTACGTGATCATTCATTACCCATACATCGGCTTTAAGAGCCAAAACTCAACTTACCGTTACTACTTTCGCTGGTGGAAGAGGTTTAGCAACATCTGTAGGACTTCTTTTATGCCCCCATTAAGTCATGTCATATCACTATACGTGACAAGGAGTACTAACGTCCCACGAATGTTGGAGGGATAAGCCATCGCATCATCACTAACCACATTTACGTGTAGCCATGCATATCATGCATCGCTTCCCAAAACATAAAGCATGCATACCATTCATACCATTTACAACCCATTCATGATATGACCCATGGTTCATGATCCTAAATAGTCTTCCTCCCAAGTCCGGACCTTGGCAATCAACCATGAATCTCCCTCATGATGATGACCTTGCCCTGATCGTGGAAAAAGCTAGTTCCACCCCTACAATGGGAATAATTCCTCCGCCATCTCTTAGCACAGAAATCGCCACTGCCATGACCTAATTTATCTATTCGGATCTCTTCTACAACACTATTTGGGAACAAATCTAGGCAACGGTGTAATTATCTGTCGAGCGAGCCCTATCAAGTAAGAATACCAGTTGGATTTTAGAATCAGACTGTCATACTCAGTATCAGAATGGATTTGTTTAGAATGGTTCAGACCAGGTTCTATTTAGTCCAATGGGGGCACAACTAGTTCGGTTTACTCAGCTTCCCATCCAGTCAGTTCCGACCCAGCCCCAGCCTAGTCTATTCCAACTCAGTCAGACTTCTGTGACCTAATCAGCTTTCTCTTTCTTACCTCAAAGCCCAAGGCATATGGCCCAAAGCTCAATCCTTCCCCCATTCCTCAATGATTTCACCCATCAAATCTCAGCTTTCCCTTGGGGATCGACCCAACCAACAGTGCCTCAACCGCTTTTTACTCCAAGTTCTCCACATTTTATCTCGGCACCTCTAGGGATGATCTACCATCAAAACCTTTTCAATGATGAAATGATGCTTCATCCCCAAATTGATCAACCAACTCCTTATCCCTACAATGGGTTTGGAATCCCCGGCTAGGTCATACAATCTCCTGGCGTGACACTGAAGCCGTGTATCAATCGATCAACGATCATGTCGTACATCCTCTAGGCATACCACATAAGGTGGAAGTTTTTTTGCGCTAATTGGTGACAGCAGATCAGAAAGAAAGGGAGCCCCAAGGAAATAGTGATCAAGCTTTTAAGGGTTCTAGCATACACAAGGTAGAAGGCTATAATGAACCAGGAACATTGCTATCTTAGGCTGAGAAAAGTCAAAAGGCCTCTCAAGAATCGGTCCGAACTACCATCATAAACCCTTGGATTTTATCCCTCAATGTGTTCTTCTCCAGATTGAGAAAGGATGGTTGCCTCGAATCCCTTTGTGAGTACAGGCACCCAACGAAAGATGAGAAGGAAAACTTTTGTGGATATCATGTCCAGCTGGGACACTGCACTAATGGGTACTGAACCTTGGACCGAGCCATACATGGTCTGGGAAGGAAGGAAAGATAGCCAAGCTGGATAGAATTCTTAGCGTTATAAAGTTCATCAACCAGGAAAGTATGACCATTTCTAGTTTACCTAAACAAGTGAATGGCCCATAGGAACTCACTAAGGTTTCGGTTCTAAGGACAGGGCTAGAGGAAAGAGGAAAATGTACCTTAATGATAAAGTTGAGAAGATCGAGTTTGAGCGAGCTAGGAAGATAAGAAAAGTATGGCTTAGAAAAAACAATGATACCCCAGCTATAGCTCAAGCTCTCGCTGCAGCCCCATCGACAGCCACCCAAGCTTTTCCGATGATTGTTGTAGTCTAGTCTAGCCACCCTCCTTTTTTTCTTAGAGAACCTCTATAAGCTACCACTCAGAACAATCTTTGCTAAGTTGAGGGAGGCTGGTTTTCTCTAGTCCCTCCATGAGTATAGGCCATCCAGACCTGAGAACGAGAATAACTTTTGTGCGTATCATGTTCAGGTAGGCCATCACACCGATAACTACAGAAACCTACTCAATGCCATACAACGTCTGGTAAAAGATGGAAAAATTGTTGAACCAGAGAAGGCCCCTAGCACTTTGACCCCCTACCAAATTTCAGTGATAAGTAGGGATGGTCGGTTCTCTCCTAAAGGCATGATCTTGCAAGACCCTCCACCTGTGAAGGATGATGATCTTTAATATGTAATCTTTAGATTTGTTTGCTTTGTTTTGTTGAACAATATCCTGTACCAAACTTTCAGCTCCATGAGCAACTTCTATTTAATTTCCTTGCATCATGTTTTGACCCAATTGATGTACACATTCATATGCATATACCCATGATGTTCTCAGTATCTGAGATACTCCACTCCATAAAATTAACATGAGTACAAATGTTGGTAATCATTTCCAATAAATTACACTCCCATTAAAAACATATATGAGATAATAAAAGTGCTTAAAATTCATGATAACGCTTTCGCTTAATAGTCACGTTTCTGAGAAGTAAGACTGGTCTTTCCTTGGAATAATTTAGCAACCTCACTTTCAAGCTAGCAAAGAAGACATACACTTTTTAAGCCCACCCATTTCCCACCCCCAAACTCCAAATATCCTCTACTCATTGGCCATCCTTTGCGTGGGGGCATATATGATTGGTGAATCCCGACCTCCATCAAATAAACACTATAGCCGAATCTTACACCAATGCCATTGCGAGGAAAATGACCAAGCTCGCAGAGAAACATATCTTTACCTAGCACAAATTAACCCGCTATAAGCACCTTAAGCAATGAAAATCAATTTCAAGGGGACAACCACCACCGGGAATGTAAAATATGGGAGCATCACAGATCTTCCCCACACAGACCGAAAGCCAATGGTACAGTTGAGGAAACTAATAAATCAGCAAATAAGATTCTTTCCAAGATGATAGCCGCTTATGGAGACTGGGAAAAAAAGTTACCTTTCGCTATTTGGGGATATCACACAAACATCTGTACCACAATTGGTTAAACCCCTTCCTCCTTAGCCAATGGAATGGAAGTGGTCTTGCCAGTTGAAATGCAAGAAAAGCTCTAAAGGAAGAATCTGAATGGACTCAGGTAGAATTTAAAGCAACCAAATATGATGGATGAATAGGGGTTAAGGGCCTTAGACAAACTCCAAATGTACCAGCAGCGCATGGCTCGAATCCACAATAGCCATGCAAAATGCCGAAAGTTTCCACTAAAATCCAGAGATCTAGTCCTAAGAAGTTGAAACCCTCTACCACCGATAAAAGGGGGCAAATTAGGCCTTACCAAGAAGGACCCTACAAACCACAGGCTAAAGGAGCAGTCAGAAAATCAAGCGAGCCAGTTAAGATGCTTTTTAAGCACCAAAACTCCCACAAACTAAAGTTCTTGTAATGTGGCCAACCCGGTGTCACTTGGAAGGTCAGAATGAATCGGGTGATCTAGTGTGATAGCCGAATAGATACTAAGAGCTTTAGAGAAACTGCAAAGGCACGATCGAGCGCATAACAACAAGTCAGGTACTTGATACCCTCGTCAAGAGTCGTAGACCCGGCATTGAGGCATTGGGAACCTTCTAACGCCAGCATCAAGGAGAAGTTCAGATCATGTTAAGAAGACTGTCGTATGGCCAAAGACGGTACTGAATGAATGGGGCAACCAAGGTCATGAACACGGATAAGAGCTAGTTCAATGACCTAGTCAACCAAGATAGACTTAAGCGTTATCAGGTCTAAAGAAAAAAAATAAATCAGAAAAAATTGGTACAACAAAAGAAATAAATGTGATAATCACCCGCCTTTCAGTCTTTTACTAATCGAGGCAAAAATTAGGGTGACACCTAATGGACAGTATTCTGCAAACTGGCCGTGCAAAAATTAGGGGTTGAGTCAATATCGCCCGTTGAACTGAAAACCCGAAAAGGGCGGTTCAAGTAAAAATTAGGGCGCAAGAGAAAAAACAGTGAGATGTTAACTTGAAAATCTATGAAGGCTGGTTAACATCGGGAGTTTGGTTAATGAAAATGATTACCAACATCTTATACTCAAAGTAAATTCATTCGATAAAAGTATTTTTTGTACTGAAACCTCTGTGCTTATGATTGTATGAATGCCTGGCGACCAAAGGAAGGAAAATCCACAAGTAAGCTTAATTGAATATGCCCCGAGCTCATCAACGATTTAATTTAAAAATTCGGATAGACTGAAAACATCTAGGTCTATGCAAAATTCAAAATAAGTCTGCTGGATTGAAAACTCAAAAAGGACGGTCCAGGCAAAAATTAATACAAGACTTGATAGATTGAAAACCCCTTGGGGTAGTCTATACAAAAGTTAAAGTAAAAAAAGACAAGCAAAAAATAATAAAAAAGGAATAAAAGAGAATAAAAGAGACGTCCGAATCTGTAAATCTGGAGCTGAAACTGTCAGCGGTATGAGCCAAGCCATCGGCGACATGGCACTTCCCTTGCGAATTTCAGACCTATTTTCATCAGTTTAGACTTGTAAAACCCCTATATTCTGTTTCGAGACATATTTTATGCACAAGACCTAAATTTTATTTAAACCAAGCCCGAAGGTGCAAATATTCCAAACATCCAAGCCTAAGGCTAAATAAATCAAATGCAAATCACCCAAAGTCAAAACCGCAAACTAAAACACAAGTTTAAAATAACCAAACCATAAACCAAGACCTCAATGTAACAAAGGTAATAATTGAACAAGAAAAGAATAAAATCTAAGGCTGCTTGCCTCCATCACTCGGTCGAGACAAAAACTCTATGCCATACACAAGATACTGTTTGCTGATGTCTTCATCATACTCTTCCATCCTACCCTCAGTCAATGAAAGGCTCCATAAATCTACAGTCTCGGTGGTAGGGCGTCGACCAGCTATTTTCTTCTTCCCTTTATGGCTAGCCTCGGGTTGAGGGGTGCAATCCAGGTTGAGCTTACTCCTCCTTTCATGAATGGTGGCATCCAATTGCTACTCTAACTCTCCAACCCGATGCCTGAGTTACTAGTTTATGGCCACCTCTTCCTGATACATTTCCTAGGCCCGATCAACATCAGACAAAGACATCGTCATAAATTCCTAAAAATAAAACAACAAAAATTGCATCATTTATTACAGTCATACATGTAATTTTTACTATTAAAATATCATGTGAACATGCATGTACCGTAGCAAATAGAGTCTAAGAAACCAGGGAATCTCTAAGGGTGAAGGCGTTCCTGCTATCCGCTCTTCTTCAACGTGTGTAACTTGTAAGATCCAAAAAGGTGCAATCAAGTGAATTATCTTGAAAAGAAGGATCGAGTGAGTGTTCTTAGGAAGCTTACATGTGTGGTTCCGTGAGGCGTAAAGTCCAACAAGTGAGTGCTTGGAGAAATCTCCCTAATTTGAAAGTCACCACTAGGGCCTAAAAGCATGAAGGACTTCTTCAAGGCTGTCGAGAGATGCCCTGGCACTATATCTGCGCCACCATGTACTCCCCAATCTCGTACCCCACTTGACTCAGGCTGGCTCCTCTTATTAGAAGGTGCCTAAAAACACAACAAAAGCCAAAGCAGATATAAGCATCAATGATGAATCAAAAGCAAATATGTAGAAAGATTGTGATGATTACCTCAGAGGAATAATATCCCTCATGAACCGGTATCTCTCGATACCACCGCTACCATTGCCATCATCCTCCTCATCGCCATCATCCTCTTCATCCCCCTCACTACTCTCGCCCTCACTAATCACCTCACCAGGGGCCCTCGATTCCCTTTTTTTTATTATAGAACGTGATCATATCATCGGGCATGGATATGGGGGCAAAGGGGAAGCAACTGTGATGTAAAGTAACCATAAACACCGGGGACACTCGCGACCACCCAACCATTTCCCTTAATAAAGTCAGCCGTATTGGCCTTGCCAGTATTGGTTAAGTGTGGCCACCATAAGCCCGTTGAGGGAGCTGGAGGCACAAGCCTAACAGAGGTCGAGACGTCCCTCCACCCATACACTCTCTCACCCAAGTACCACTTCAGAGATAAAGGGAACTTAATCATGAATCGCCTATCATCCATATCCTCCCTTACTTTGTGAATAGCCGCCAAGTTAGACACTTCCTTAAAAGGGTCCCTTTTCACTTGCATAGACCAACAAGAACAACCAATGTAAGTATAGTCAATGATATGCATTTACACTAACGGTTTGTTTAAATTTTAGATAGGATCAAAAGACTGCTTACCACGCCTATTTTCAAATTCCGCAACACTTCCCTATAACCAGTCTTCCACCTACAGAATCCCTTGACACTCCCAAACCAGCGAGTAAGAAAGTGAGCACCGGCTGGCACCTCTGTTAAGAAGGCCACTGCAGGAATGATCTCATACTCAAAAGCCTACGCCTGTACAACCAAAAAGTACGTTAGTTCAAGTTGGCAAAGAAAGCAATCAAAGGATCAAAAAGGCTAAATGCTAAAATATGAAAAAGACAAAATAGCACCATACCTGAATGAGTAGATGGTCCAATCGAAGGACCTTATCCTTCTTCCTAGCTCCGATGTCCAATCCATGGTATATTTGGACAAGAATGGCCCTCGGGCAATTTTTCTCTTGAATCGTCGCCAGATCCTCGACTGCCGAAATTAGCCCATAATTTACTTTACTACTAGAGACTAGGAAAAAAAGCACAGTCAGTAGTGAAATGACGAAGGAATGGATATAGGCCTCCCTCTATGACTTGGGCATCACCTTCTTCTTCTTCCAAAACTTGCTCAACTCTCCATATGATAAACACCCTAAATTGGGCTTCACCATGAATAGCTCGGTCACCCATTTGACCACGGGTCCACGGACATGGTGCTTTTCTATATCAAAATGAATGACCTCATCAGTCTAACGAAGCCCGGCCATCACCACAATATCTAACACGGTAATCATAACCTCGCCAATTGGAAGATGGAACATGTGGGTGGTTTCTGACCACCTCTCAGTTAATGTCATGAGTGCTGTGTGCGATAGTTTGGGCATTATGGTCGGTAAAATCTGGGCTAGAGCCCTAAAACCCATCATATCGATGGCGGCCCAAAGCACGGGATCATGCCTATTTATCACCTTTCACCACTTGCCGATGGTTTCCATTCCCTAGTGCACATAACAGTTGGGGCTATAAAAGACCAGGAAATCAAAAACCAAATTAGATAAGCAATCTGCATTACATTTTTTACACCACCCGAGCCCTACTGCGGTCTGTCGATATAACTAATGAAGCAGTGATATCGCTAGCAGCCTCAACCATACCGCTAGTAGCATCGTTGAAGCCAACGGTGATATCGTTGACATCACCAGTTGTTTGACAAGGTTCTCACGCTTTCTTACAAGCTTGAAGCCGCTGGTGGTATGAATCATATCACTGGCAGCATCGACTTCATAAGCAGAACCACAGAGGCTCAAAAGATCAAACCAAAATTATTAAAAAATGTAGTTAACCAAAATTGAGGCATAAAATTAGATAAAATCAACCCTATAACATGCATTCTAAGGTTTATACGCTCCTATTTCCATACCTTAAAAATTATAACGACAGAATTTTGAGTTTTTATAATCGAAATCACAAATAATCAAAATGAAATTACTGAGTTTTTACATGATTACCTGGGTATAGGAGAGGATCTTCTTTTTCTAGGATGAGATTGGTGATGTAACCGTAAATGCTCACGAATTCCTTTATGCCATAACCAAAGAAAATCGGACAAATTTTTTAGCCCCAGGATGGAAGAATTGTGTAAATCATCCTTAGCCTTGGCAGTCAATTTACCTTTCAGAGCCTTAGAAATCCTTTTCATTTTGAAGGTAAAAAGAGATAAGAAGAGATTGAGAAGATTTGAGTTTGAAGAAGAGTAGAGAGAAGAAAGGGAGTTTTTGTCTTCTAAAATAGCTGAAATAGGCGAAATAGAGGTTAATACCATATTAAACACCCATGCAGAATTTGAGGAGTTCAAATAAATCTGAAACTGTCCATCCATTCCGCCGTTGGCATCAGCCCAAACTGCTAGCGACACCACCTAGGCCATCGGTGGCATCAACTCTTCAAATTCAAATTTCAAATTCCTTTGACTAGTCAAAGCTGCCATGTGGCATCTCATACCACTGACGACATCAAACAAACCGCCAGTGCCATCACTTTTTTACCACCGGCGATATCAAATTCCCAAGGACATTATAGTTGCCTTTTCCACAGTTCAACAGGATCTCAGCTCAAAACCTCAAAATTCCAGGACTTTTGAAACCCTTACGCTATTAATTATTACATTTTTACTGTTGATCAAAGGGGCAAAAATATTTTTGTTTCACAAAATTTATCAACCAGTAAAAACATTATTTAAAATCTGTCTAATCTTGTACTACTCCATGCAGGTACAAACCACAATCGTAAACCTAATATACTCATTCTATATGTCAACCGGAGATTACGGCATGACCCTGTACATGCCAATCTTTAGATTCACCCCTAGAATGCCAACTGAAGGTCTTGACACAGTCTCTTTACATGTCATCCTTTAGGTTCACCCACTAGAACGCTAATTGAAGGTCCTGATAAAGTCCCTATACATGTCATCCTTTGTGTTCACCCCTTGAACACCAACAGAAGGTCCTGATACAGTCCTTATACGTGTCATCCTTTAGGTTCACCCCTTGGAGCGCCACTTGAAGGTCATCCTTTGGGTTTACCCATGGAACGCCAACTGAAGGTCCTAATACAGTCTATGTACATGTCATCCTTTGGGTTCACCCTTGGAACTCCAATTGA
The DNA here is from genome assembly GCA_947683365.1 of Euphorbia pulcherrima. Classification (NCBI taxonomy): domain Eukaryota; kingdom Viridiplantae; phylum Streptophyta; class Magnoliopsida; order Malpighiales; family Euphorbiaceae; genus Euphorbia; species Euphorbia pulcherrima. Next base: position 10,984,163 of record CANTUS010000006.1, on the reverse strand, counting down.
AGGTCCTCATATAGTCCCCGTACGTGTCATCCTTCCGGTTCACCCCTTAGAATGCCAATTAAAGGTCCTGATACAGTCCTTATATGTGTTATCCTTTAGGTTCACCCCCTGGAATGGCAACTAAAAGTCCTAATACAGTCCCCATACGTGTCATCCTTTGGATTCATCCCTGGAACGCTAACTAAAGGTCCTGATATAGCCTTCTTACATGTCATCCTTTGGGTTCACCCCATAGAACGCCAACTGAAGGTCCTGATATAGTCCTCATGTATGTCATCCTTTAGGTTCACCCCCTAAAACGACAACTGAAGGTCTTAATACAGTCCCCATAAGTGTAATCCTTTGGGTTCACCCCTAGAACGCCAACTGAAGGTCTTGATACAGTCCCCATATGCGTCATCCTTTGGGTTCACCCCTTGGAACACCAACTGAAGTCCTGATACAGTCGTTGTATGTGTCATCCTTTGGATTCACCCCCTGGAACGCCAACTGAAGGTCCTGATATAGTCTCCACACATGTCATCCTTTGGGTTCACCCCTAGAATGCCAACTGAAAGGTCTTAATATAGTCTCCGTGCATGTCATCCCTTGGGTTTACCAGTGGAACACCAACTAAAGGTCCTGATATAGTCCCCGTACTTGTCATCATTTGGGTTCACCTCTGGAACGCCAACTGAAGGTCCCTGCATTACCCCGTATATGTCGCCTTTGGGTTCACCCCTCTGAGATCACAGCGTGACCCTATACATGCCGCCTTTAGTTTCAACCGCCAACCTATCATCCCCAGGACTTCTGAAACCCTTATACTTTTTATTATTACATTTTTACTATTGATCGAAGGGGCAAAAATATTTTTGTTTGATAAAATCAATGAAGCAGTGAAAATGCCATCTAATAATTAGTCTAATCTTGTCTACTTGTCGCTTTTTGAAGGAACTACACTCCATCAATCCACAAAGCATAAGTCCGGCCAAGAGGCAAACCAATCCATAAAGCTCAAGCCTGACCAAGGGGCAAACTAGCCATCCACCAGGTATAATTCCTAAACCATTGCTCTTTCTTGAGATCATACTAACCTGTGGTAGCAGTGATCACCCGAGGGGCAGCCTGTGAGTGCGGGATTTTACAATCCCTCTCCCGAGATGATGATGACATATGCCCAATTTTATTCGTTATAATAAAAAAAATTTTAAAATTTTTATTACCGATATAAAATTCTTTACAAATTTTATTTTCGGAAAAATTCAGTTCGGCATGTCCGATAACTCATCCAGTGGTAGCTTAGACCGATGATTTTCATCCAAAAAATGATCTAGTCCAAAATAACCATTAAAAATAAAAAATATAGCCTAATATCTGATTTTTTTCGTCAATATCAACCTTTTCCGGATTTTCTCTCCTTTTCCCCGATTTTAGGCATGAATCAAGCATCTTTCAGGCCTGTTAGAAAGGTGAGGCCGCCGATGGCCTCACTCATACCGTCGGCGGTATCATCCATGCTGTTGGTGGCATCACCTCTATCTGCAGAACAACTGTTTGACTTTTTCACTGATATCCGCCGGATAAGTGGACCAAAGGCAATTTCCACCAGATTTTAGCCTATATAAAGGCCATTTCTCAACCTTTTGAAGGAGTTGAACACTTGACACTTGAAATCTTATAGAGATTTTGAGTATTTAGATAGATTTAGTGCGATAATAAAGTTTAGAAAAGGTGAGAAAAGATGATTCACTCCATCTTTTCTTGTTTTTTGCTCTACTGAACTCTCTGATATTAAGTAGATTTTGAGGTTAAGAATCACTAAAATTAGGATTTAGAGACTAAATCACCCCTTACTTCCAAAAATCATTATTTAAGCTCCCTGGAGGTGTCATACGGATTACAAAGAGGTTGATTCACGGCCCCGAGGTAAAAATTCTATGTCTCATAGCTATTTGGCTTCCATTTCACTTACTTGTTGTGCTTTGCTTGCTGTTTGTGCTTAGTTTTGGGTTTTTGATCACTTACTAACCAAAAATAGCTGCTGCAAGAAACTGAAGCAGTCGGAGGCATTTGAAGCCGCCGGCGATATCAACCATGCCGCCAGTAGCATCGTTGATACCGCTAGTGGCCTCACTTGCCCCCAGTGGCCTAATTTTCTTATAGGACCTTTTCTTTATAGTATTTAGAAAGTCATGTAACCTGCCTGTGTGGTTGAGATTGCCGATGGCATCATCCATGCTGCCGGCGATATGGTTTTCTAGACAACAGTTTCGTTTCATTTATTTTCTTGCCTAGTTTAAATTTCCGAAGCTAGTATATTTAGTGCAACGACGAAGGCCCAGAACCTTCTAAAAACAAACCGTACCCCATACCATGTGTCATTTTCACTAATATTCCGGTTAAAACAACAATCGAGTCTAAAATATGGATATAACATAATTTTCCCACAAATGCCGATTAAATCCCATTTTTAGCCATCTAACTAGGGTCCATAAATGGTAAATGAAATATGCCATATTCACGCTAGCTTAGGTCTAGTTTGGTTTGCTAACTATGCATGCTTTGTGATATATTTTTTACAACGTGCCTTATTTGTGCTAACCATTTTATGCACATAAATTTAGGTTAGATGTTTGCTAGGCCTTCAAGTATTTTACTTATTGCATAAAAAAATTTATAGGATTTGGAAAGCCATGTAATTATTATTTTAGTTTTTGTATTTATTTTTGGATAACTGTAATAATTATTTATTTACCGCTTTTGAATGCTTGGTAAATACAATAACAACTTATAAAATCGAAAACACAATAAATAGGGTGGATTAAACCGATTAAGAAAGAATGAAATATTTTAACTTGGCCCAATGTAAAATAAATAACATCATCCGAACTCGGAATCTCTACTTAAGGTATGGTCTACCATCCGATGGGAAAATTGTACCAAAATTTCCTGGTTGAGCTGAATCGGGTGGCGACTCTATTTTAAGTGCGGGATTTCGATCTCGCATTCTTTAACACATAAATTGGACTTAAATTAAACATTAACCAATCAATCTTTTCATCACATTAAAACAAGGATCGATACCTTGGCAGGCTTCACAGCGCTAGTTATTTTCCACCCCTGTGCTACGCATCTCACGCAGTCCTCGCGGGTGGGAAAGAGGGAGTCTGCTCACAGAAGTCATGTAAACACATATTGAAGACTTCAAACACCTAAGCCCATAAAGAAGGCATTTTGTTAGAGTTTGGAAAGGAAACAAACTTCTAACTTCTCAAAGACGGCATCAGGAGAAAGTTTTATTGAAGAGCATCCGGATAAGTTGAGTCTGAAGATATCCAAAAGACTCAATTATCAAGATGAAGGGAAATTATTTGAAAATCATCTTTCCCTCCACTTTTAGTCTAAAGTCAAAGATCCTTTTTGCCTTGAAGATTGAAAAAGAGATAGCTAGCACTCATTTCAGAAAAAGGAAAAAAGGACTGACACATGAAAGAGAAAAGGTAACAACCTTTTTAAAATAGACCAATGGGAATGACGCGTGGAGCTCACACAAAAGCAAAATGGCATAAAAGTTGGTAATTCACAAAAATACAAACAAAATGATTACTGGCAACTGTTTAGCCTCAATCCCAGAAATCTAAATGGGAACAATGGCTCTAAAAGTGCCACATCATACCTGATCAATGGTGAAGATTAAAGATCTACCTCAATGGTAAACAATGGCTACATTTGTGATAAAAGCCTATAAAAGGGAAGCTTCACAAGTAGAGAAGGAGGCTGATTGATTCACAAAAAGCATAACACAAGAAAATCTGCAATTTCAGTCACTAAACAAAATCCCTCCAAGAGCTAGACAAACGCAAATCTATTTTGTAAGAACTCTTAAGTGAAAACTATAAACTTGAAGAGTTCAAAATCTTCTTGAAAGAAAACATCTAAAAAATCTCATACTTTGGTGAGTATTGAGGTTGGGACTTTGCTTAGCGTGGGTGCTTGTGAGCGAGTGAGGGTTTTGAAAAGAAGAGGAAACCGCGGGGTTTGGTTTAGTTTGAGAAAATCTAGTTCGCTTAAATGCGGTGGCTTTATAAGCCAAAAATGTGATTATATTGAGAAATATATTTGCACATTTTATTAGGAAAAGATATTTTTAAAATAAAGTGTTTGTACTTTATTTAAAAATAAAATATAATCGCCACCCCGGTTCAGCTCCACCAGGAATTGTGGTATACTATCCCAAAATGGGATTGTTATACCAAAAAGGAAGTGAGATTCTAAGTTTGCACATGATAGGTACTCATATTATTCAAATTGTTTGAATATATTTTGGTATTTCGGAATATATGGTATTTTCAGCATTACAATGGGTTTATTTAAGAATTAAATTGAAGAAATAAAACAGGAATTATGATGGCATGAATAAATAGATATTTGCTACCGAGCTTTCAGTAGACCAACGCCAGAGCAACGATTTTGGCCCAGAAACTTGGATAGAGTTTCCTCATATCCTACATGTTTGTCCGTACTTGTGAGCTTATTTACATATATTATAGCTTAAGTGGCCCCAGTGGCTCACTTAACTAGAGACATGAAATGCAATGTGCGATAATAAATAATAATAAAATGAGCTTGAATGAGTTTTAAAGTTGGGCTTAGAGCCATTTACCCTCAGTTTATCTTTTCGTATATCCGGGATGACTTGAGAGCCGGTGCAGGACTGAAGTTGTCTATAGAAAATGGTGATTTGTTTAGAAAATAGATTTAACCCAAGTTATGGCTATAATCTTGGATTATTTCTAAAGGAAATGTGTGGATTTGAGTAAAACCTAGTCATTTTTAGATCAAAGATCACTATGAGACCTTGATCTAAAAACACAGAAGAGTGAGTTTATACCGAATATTGGTGATAGAACTAGAATTTGGGGGTGTTTTGACAGAGTTTCAAGGCTTTCGGGATTCCCAAAACTGAAAAAGGATGAAATGGGAATTTTGGAAAATTTTGAAAGTTTTCGTCTTTGTTAAAATGAGGGGGTGACCCCGTATTTATAATAGGGTGGTAATTAGCCAGCGGGCTACTTACCTATCTAAATGGATTTTACATCAAATCCCGTAAATCCTTGCTAGATCACGGTAGATTTGATTTTTTTTTATTATAGATGGGTAATTAGCCGGTGGGCTAATTACCTATGTTTGACCAAACTTTGACTTTTTGATTTTTTTCAGTAGAAAATGCTAAACTGAAGCTTCCCTGGAATGTGAATTTTTAAATTCCGGATGATAATTTGATCCTTTTTGGCTCTTTTGTCTGATCGATGAACGAAATAGGCATAATACCTCAACGGGCCGGAACGGACCTGTGCTAACAGTTTGCCCCTCGCATACATAAATTTCGTGCTAGAAATTGTGTCGTATGCGAAACAAACAAAACAGCGTGTGTGTGGAATGCAATGAATTAAAATATTTTTAATCGACTATGTAAAATTGATCGGGGGTCGAAATAAATATTTTTGGGTGCTTAATACAAGAATGACTATGTAAAAATAGCTTTTAGGCCAGCTCATTTTGTAAACAATGCTGAAAATGAATGAAAAACACAAAATTGCAAAATTTTTCAAAACATGCGTAGTTAGCCGGCAGGCTAATTACCTACATAATGGTAACTTTTATAGCCGTTATGCGTAAACGCATGCAACGCATAAAAGTGTGACAGTTGGATAGGTAATTAGCCAGTAGGCTAATTACTGGCTAATTACCTGCGAGATATAAAAACAGCAGCATGGCTCCCAATTTCTTCACACCAACAATTTCTCTTCTTTTCTTCTGGCGAGTTCTGCTTTCCTTCATCAAAGATTTTTGTCTCTTAGCTATTTCCAATGATGATTTCTTTCATCTTTTTCCCTTTTCTGCGCCTTCTATTTAGATTTTATGGGGTATCCATATGGTTCAAGCTTTATAATATTCGCTTGAATTTGCCAGCCGTCCAAGTGACTACTTGAAACGTGCTCCTTGACGATCAACAAGTGGAATTATCTGAGGTTCCTACCAAGGCTTTATACGGGCTTTTGTCGAATCGAATGTACCACGGGATTCGTCCTGGGGATTTTACTTTATCTGCTTTGAAGCCTTCTGATTACCTTTCTTGGATTCTGGTAAGCCTTACTGCCTTTGCTTCATTCTATTACCATTTTATCATCATTATTATTATTCATGATGTAATTATTTATTTGTTATTACATATATTTTTGGTTTTCTTGCTCTTTAATTATGGCATGAATGCAATGACCTTCGATAATCAGGTGATTTATCGAACACTAACGTATGATTAGTGTACATGCGTTACTTTTGCAGGTCACCATACATGAGGGCTGTAGTATTTCCCATTTTCAGTGGTACAAGGTGTTATCTCCTGATGCCAAAACCATTATTGATGGGATATCCTTGGGGAGGATGGTAAGGAGCTGCAAGTACGATAGGTCTCATAAGTATTTGTACATCCTAGCCTGTACTTCTATCCACATCTTGAGTAGGTGGTCCGATACTACCCACACTTTTCACTTCCATTATGGGGAGTACACCATCACTCAGCTGGATCACTATGCCATCACAGGTCTTCCCTTCCACGATAATGTGATCCACTTCAATGCATGCTTTACTTATGATAACTTCAATGTGGAGACCATTGAGGCTTTGATTGGCTATTCTGGAGATAAGCCTGGGCAAGTTTCTTGCAAGACACTCATGACCTTTTGGACTAGCGGGGATAGGAGGCACTTAACTTCTGCCTGAGAGGCTAGAGCTTTCTTGGCTGCTACTTTGTCATGGCTGTGCTTTCCTACTAGGGGTTCGATCGTGAATCTCCACATTCTACCTACTTTGATTGATCCGACCCGCTTTGATGAGATGCCTATGGTCAAGCCGCGCTGGGTCATCTGTATTAGGCCCATGATTAGTGTGCGAGGAGCAGGATTGGCAAGTTTAAATCTTATCTTCATATTATCTATGTAAGGGTTTAACTCCTTTTCTTTTTTTTGTGAGCATTTTTGTATGTCTTTTGGCACTCTAATTTCTTTTGACTGCTTGCAGATCTGGCTTTTCGAGATGGGGATTCTCCCGAGGACTAAGCTTGTGTGAGACAGTAATTATCCATTCTATCCTTATCTACCACATTACTGGTGCAGTTGGGAGATGGAGTTCCGTTCTACTCTTTGCGCTCGCATCCACACTCTGTCTTTAGAGCAAGTATACTCTATAGCTTCCTTGATTTGTTTTAATCACTATATTTGCTACAACTGTTTTATTAATGCTTGGTCACTCTTTCTCCTATCAGATCAAGATACAGCCTTGGGGGTACACTTTTCACTGGCCAAAGCTTGTGAGATTAGTCGGGGAATTTATGAACACCCAGCTGATTATAAAGACTCCCTTCTCCCTTGAGTGGTACCTTAGAAAGCGCATCCAAAATTAGCATCTTCCTCCTAGGTCGCGTTTTATTCCTCCTGAGGTGCCTAGATGAATCTTTTAACCTCGCAGCTCACCCGAGTTTGCAGGATTGGTTTCTGATGGCTTACCTAGCACCTTCTTGGAGCAGATTGGAGGGTATGAGGAGTTTTGCTGCTCGCAGCTTCTTGGATGGCCATAGATAGATCTCATTCCTATTGAGCCTCAACCAGACATTCACAACCCCTAAAAGGGTGATGCTCCTTTGACTCCCGCCCTAGCGGTCAAGCTAGATCGGGTTTGCCTGGGACTGTCCGAATGATAGTATCTTATTTTTCATTGACTTGTGTATCTTGTCTTTTCATTGTCATGCTTAGTTGGACTAACTTGTCCTTTCTTTGATGTCTTTGTAGGATCACCAAGGTATGAAAAGGCCTGCATCTACTTCTGCTCATGAGGGTAGTTCTTCGGCATCATCTATTCCACCTCAGAGTTCGGCGATGGTGGTGGGATATCTGGGGTTTTAGTATCAGCCACCTATGTTCCTGATGTATCATCCCAACTTGAGTACTTATACACTTATGATTCATCCTTATCTGGATCCTGAGCATCCAGTGGCCTTCCATCCGGTGGATACCACTCACATGAGCCTTCTCTGTTTTTTCTTCTCTTTTTTGTTTAGGATCTCATATTGTGATGGTTCTGACTCATTCTAATCTCTCATTCTTGTAGGTGCCTATTGCTCATAGCATCTCTGGTTGGGAATATATCGAAGAACAGCAGCGATTCCTGATGAACCAAAAGTCTGATATGGTGGTACATTCGCTATTTTATTATATTAATGATGATACATAGCATGTTTTGAAATGCATATGAATGTTCTATGTTAAAATATTACAGCTAGAGATCCGGCGGCTTCGAGCTCAGTTGGGGATGCTTAAGGCGAATGACCCGCAGCAGCAGCAGCCACAACAGGGACAGGGCGATCCTTCCAGATTCTTTCCTCAGAGTGGTCATCCTCCTCCTCCTTTTGACCCTTGTCATCCGAGTTCTAGTAGGCAGTGGATATGCTTTCTTTATTTGCTGTCTTTTTTTTTGTTTTTGGCCATTTGTAGAGCCCTTTTTTTGTAGGAACACATTTTTTATTTATGAAAGATTTTTGCATTACTCTCATGCCTTGTGCTTTCTTTTGTCGATTATCTAGTTTATCAGGGTAATCTGCCAGATATTGGTAGATTGCCTCATAAACTACGCATAGAAAACTACTACCTTTTGAGATCTCGACATGGAGAACTACATCCATTTTTGTGCAGATCTGAATGTTTATTTGAAGAACTCTGATGGTTGGGACTGCCTCAGTGTTTGCGATATATCGCATATGAACGAATATTGTCGCATCTTTCTCAAGGATAATGTGATCCAGGATACTATCAAATTTTGGGATCCTATTGACAACGTGTTCCATTTTAGAGATCATGAGTTGAGCCCTTTGTATAAAGAATTATGTGGGCTCCTAAGATCTTCAGCCGATATGCACCCGTCCATTTCAACACATCATCCCGAGTAATCTGATCTATTGATGAACCATTTTTAGTTACAACAATTTGATAGGCGTTGACTGATTTATAACAAGGGTTTGAGGTTGGAAGTGGCTTTTGACATAGTTAGGAACCTTCCTCTTAACGATGTAAGTTGGCTTCTGCTCATATGTTTACTCTTGCTGGGAGTCTTCCTTTACGAGGTTCCAATAATGGTCTATAGCTTTGCCTTCTTGACTATCGTTGATCAGATGTTAGAGGGGAAATCTCATGTTGCAATGATTTTGGCTAAGACACTGATCTTTGTTCACTCTTCCCAAAATGGGACTAAAGCTACTACTAGGGGTAGCAGACTTCTCCTTTAGGAAAATTGTATTTGAGCCTTTCTTTTTGCATGAACGGCCTTTTTAGGTTTTTGATTCATCAGGCTTGCCTTAATTTTTGCTTGGACTGCCTTTTTAGGTTTTCAGTCCAACATGCTATCTTTTTTTCTTTTTCTTTATCTCATTTTTTTCTTTTGTGCTTTTGCATTGCTTTTTCAGCTTTAGCTTTGGGACAAGCTTTCTGTATTATCCGTCCCTACGAGCATGGATTATTATCCGAAGGCCGATTGGGCACGGGGTTCTATAGTTCGCATCGGCAACTGCACTCACAAAGATTTTACCATTGAGGAGTCGGTTGAGTTTATGGGGAGTCAAGCCTTTGAGGATATTTGTTGGGTTTTCCCTTGGTGGGGAATCACGCATGTGACTACTGAATCTGATAGAGATGACGTGGCCCTTATTGGCCTTTCCAAGATTATCACATACTCTCCTGGTTGCTTATGTAGGCAGTATGGTCACACTCAGGGGTTCTTGACATCCTTGTGTACCCTAATTGGCTCTGAGCTTTCTTATACTCAGGTATATTATCATGAAGTGAGGTGGATCAATCGCTCTTAGGAGGAGATGAACCATTCTGTGCCTTTTGACATCCACCCTTCGGAGGCTTATTGTGTCTAGGCTACGAGTACTCGTGGACTGGCTACTCTTGAGGAGTGACTTATATAGACTAAGAGACTCCATAGTTTCTTTGGAGATCATTGAGCTTGTCATTATGTGTCTTTCATCTTAGTAGGAGAATAAAGGCTTCAGGCCTCATTGTTCGTCTTTGTAGTTTCCATTTCCTATTTGTAATGCACTTTTATGTGTAATAAAGATGAAAGATACTTTTTGAATGCGAGTTTTATTTAAATAATTCACAGTTTCCATTTAATGCACTCATACAGTATTTTTAACATAAACATGTTATTAGTAAAGATATTATTTAAATAGGAAGGACAAATAGTATTTATTTCCAAGAAATGGCCATCGTTGCCTAAGGTTGGATTTTACCTACGGCCTCACTCTTTTATTTTGGAGTCTTTATTTTTGCTCAAGAGCCCTTACTAGCTCTTGACAGACCTTTATAATTTCTTCTTTTTTATTTTATTTTATTTTTATTATTTTTACAGGAGATAGCTCTTTAGCTTATCGTGATTTAGTGGATTCATAAATTTATTGTCGTTCAGGTCTGAAATTTTGACTACCCCTTTACTGAGAGTCTTTCTTACTACGTACGACCCTTCCCAATTTGGCTGGAACTTCCCTCGAGCATCTGTGCGGGTTTTATAAGATTGCTTTAAGACAAGATTGCCCATTCTCAGGGGTTGATCTTATCCTTTGACTTTATGGCTGTAAGCCCTTGCCATGCGCTATTGGTATAATTGTAGATTCTCCAATGCAGTTAATCATTTTTCATTGATCAAAGTTAGTTCTTCGTGTCTTGCCTTCACCCATTCATCTTCAGGCAATCTTTCTTCAAGGGCTATGCTCAAAGATTTGATTCCCATTTCCACAGGCAAAACTGCCTCCATTCTATAGACAAGAGAAAAAGGAGTTTGACCTATAGGAGTCTTGACACTGGTTCTGTATCCCCATAAGGCATAGGGTAAATGATCGGCCAAATCTCGATAGTTAGAGATCATCTTGGAGAGGATTTTCTTAATTACTTTATTAGCTACTTCTACAACTCCATTGGCTTGATGACGATATGGCAAAGAGCGATGATGCTCAATTCCATGCTTCTCAATAAGATCGGTTGTTTCCCCTTGGAATTGTACACCATTGTCACTTACCATATAATGAGGAATGTCATATTTGGCGAAGATATGTCACTGAATAAATAGGGCCATTTTCTTCGCCGAGATGTTTGTGTACGATTCTACTTTAACCCATTTGAAAAAGTAATCGACTACTACTATAATAAAGCGATGGTCATTGGTCGAAGATGGCCTTATCTCACCGATGATATTGATACCCCAAGCTGAGAATGGCCAATGTGTCATCAAGCGTTGTAGTGTTGTTGGGGGCAAGTGGCTCTCATCTCCGTATATTTGACAAGCATGACAAGTCTTCACTTCTTGAATACAGTCAGCTAGCATAGTTAGCCAAAAGTATCCCATTCTTTGGATTTTCTTTGCCATCATGATGTCTTTCATATATGGACCATAGTCTCCTGAATGTACCTCTTTCATTACCCTCTTAGCTTCTTGTTGGGTCAGACACTTCAATAGTAGGCCATCAGAGGACCTCTTGAATAGATCTCCTTTCATCTAGTAAAACTATACAGTGAGCTTTCCTAAGCGTATTCCTATTGGAATCTATAGCCTCGGCCTGGAATTCACCAATTTTAAGGAACTTGATGATGTCAAAGTACCAAGGTTCTTCCTTATCCATGGTGTCTCTTCTTGTACGGATGTAGTAGGGAAATCGAGTCATTACCACAACAAGGAGTTTGATTGGCTACTTTTGGGGCCCTTCCCACATGGAGGCTAAAGTGGCCAATGTATCTACCATCTGGTTCTTTTCCTGGGGCATATGGAAAAATTCACATTCACTGAACATTGCGGCTTTCCTCCATATAGCATCTAGGTAAGGTCTGAGGGATTCCTTCTTTAGTTCCCAGTCTCCTGTAACGTGCTTGATGACCAAAGCCGAATCATTGATAATTTTTACTATTGGAAACAATGATCCAGAATAACAGATATTCCGGATTAAGTTTGAAGTAAACAAAACACCTAAGTACAAAAAGATCTAAGTTATTGCATTTGGACATATAACTAAGTCATTCAAAGTCCAAGACAAGTGAAGACAGTTACCTAAGCATAAATGGAAGCATCTGGTTAAAGTTTGAAAAGGAAACAAACTTTGAACCGCCCAAAACAGCATCCAAAAGAACTAACTAAACTAGCATCCGGAAGAAGATAGATTTAGAGATATAAAGTCTGAAGACATCCGAAAGACTTAATATATCAAGAAAAAGGGGAATAATTCAAAAATTACATTTCCTCCATTCCTTTGGTATACATGTCAAAGATCATTTTCCCAAAAGCAAGACAAAAATGACAGCTAGCACTTTTTAGAGAAAGGACAAAGGATTGACATAGGAAAGAGAAAAAGGTAACAACCTTTTTCACCTAGAGCAATGAGAAAGGCGCATGGTACTCACACCAAAGAGGTACTGGTATAAAAGTTGGTGAGTCACTAAAATACAAGGAAAACGATCACTGACAACTATTTAGCCTCAATCCCTAGGATTCAAACAGGTCAAAATCTCTGTCTAATGGATTGATCAACAGTTTTGGAAGCGGCACATATTACCTAATCAACGGTCAAGATCTGATTACAGCTCAACAGCCCATAATGGCTACATTTATGATGGAAGCCTATAAAAGGGAAGCTTCACCAATTGAGAAGGTGCTGGTTGATTTTAAGAAAGCATATACAAGAGAATTTGCTAGAAAGCAATCAGTTTACAAATCCTTCCTAGAACCAAACCATTTAAAAATCTGTTTGTAAGGATTCCCAATTGAAGCTATAAACTTGAGGAAGTCCAAAACAAAAACCTTTGAGAAAACCAAAGTGAAAAGAATCTCATACTTGGGTGAGTAGTGAGATTGGGATACAACTCGAAGTAGGTGCTTTGAGTGGGATCTCCTTGTAAGACACAGCTTAGGTTTAGGTAGAAATCTAAGTGGTATTTCCTATAAAAGACTAAAGGACTCAGCTAGGAGTTGGTGCTTCTAGTTGTATATCCTACATCCGGAAGGGGGTACCATTCGGAGATAAGTTCAAAGGCTTGATTCCTACCAGTTGGAAAGGAATCCACTAATGGATAAGCTTAGAGGAAGGAAACTCCTGGGACTGGAGCAAGTGGGGTCGAACCAGGATAAAATACTTGAGTTTGATTTTCTTACATTGTTCTGTGCATAATTATTTATTTATTTGCATCATCTGGATCCATCACCCGGATCATAATCAAACATGCTACACCAAGACTTTTCAAAGTCTGTTAATTCTATAAAAAAGGGTCATTCACCCCCCTTTGACCTAACTCAGACCCTCACAGGGACCAACAAGTGGTATCAAAGCAAGTGCTTAAAACTAGAGATCTAACAATCTCGAGCTAAAGGTCCATATTTTGATCCAAGTATCAAAATAAGTTTCCAAAACTCACAACTCCTGCCCAAGGGTATGTCCATTACCCATCCTCCACTCTTCACCAGCGAACACTACATGTTCTGAAAAAGCCAGATGAACAACTTCATTCAAGCACAAAGTATGCAAGCATGGTTGGTCATTAAAGATGGCCCATATGAGCCTACTCACAAAGTAGATGGGCTTACTACCTGAAAGCCCTCAAGTTTATGGGATGAGAATTATTTTAAAAAGTTGTGTAAAAATGCAAATGCTATTAATATGCTTCATTATGCTCTTAATGTAGTAGAATTCAATAGGATATTCGGATGTGAGACTGCACAAGAAATTTGGTAGAAGCTGGAAGTAACCTACGAAGGAACCAACAAAGTTAGAGAACCTAAGCTTGATTTACTCCAGTAAAAGCTTAAATCCTTTAAGATGGAGCCTAAATAATCAATTAGTAGTATGAGCACTAGATACACTAATCTAGTGAATAAGATGAAGAGGCTAGGAAAGGAAATCTCTAAAGTAGAGAAGGTAAAGAAGGTGCTCCGAAGTCTCACCAAGGAATGGGACAATAAGAAGATTGCCACTGAGGAAGCTCATGACTTAAACTTCTATAGTTATGATGAGCTCATTGGCAATCTCTTGACTCAAGAATTATCCATAGAAAGATATAGTCAACAAGAGAAGAAGCCGGATGAAAAGGAAAAGGCCATTGCACTTAAAGCTGACTCCGCTGGATCAGCCTCTTCCGGATCAGAAAAGTAGCCAAAAGAATTAAAGTACAGTGAAGAAGATATGGCTATGCTGGCCAAGTACTTTGAAAAATTCCTAAAGAAAAAGGATAGAAGGAGATCAAGAAGATTCAAATCAAGAAGGCCCAAGGAAGACATCTCAAGAAGGGATAAGCCAAGAAAGACTCTAGAAGAGAAGAAAGATTCGGAAAAAGATACTGCCTGCTTTGAATGCGGGGAAAAAGGGCACTTCAGAACCAAAGGCCCTAAGCTAAAAAAGGGAAAAGAAATATAAGAAGAAAGTTATTGCGGACACATGGAGCAATAATGAAGAGAGTAGCTATGCGTCTTCAATAGAAGAAGAAGATACTGCTCATTGTACGTTCGTGGCTGTTACTAATCCAAAACTAGAGAAATTCAGAATAAATTCATCCAAGTAAGATACTAAGCAAATTGGGGATTCAGAATCAGAAATAGCAAACACTGAGGTAAATTCTCACTCTAATTTTGTTTCTAACCTTGATCTTGTTAGAGCCTTAAAGGTGGTAATCCATAATGCGAGAACGAACACCAAAGCCATAAAATTCATACAACAAAAAATTCTGGAATTGGCTAAAGATGTTGAAGCAATGTCACAAGACATTAACTTAATGAGAACCACAAAGCATATGGATTTGGTGGAAGAAAACTTCCTGAGAAGTCAAGTTCAGATCTTAAGTGCTAACTTCACAAGGCTAGATAGGGAGCTAACCCTGGTGAAGGAAGCATCTGAAAGGAAACCATATCCTTCACAAAGAAGGAAAAATCAAGGGAGGCTAGGACCAAGTAATAAAAAAAATCGGTGCCCCCAAATCTTAAGGGAAGGAAAGTGAGCAACCAACCTCAAGCACAGAGATTCACAGCTACTTAAAAATGGAAAAGTTAAGGTTGTATCAAATAAGCAACCTACCAAACAAAGAAAGAATTACAGAGCAGAAGTTGTACCTCCAACCAGCTTTCGAATACATTCCGGATAGACCAATATACAAGAAGCTGGATATATTAGAAACTATAGAAAGGAGGATCTAAAGAAGATCCAGAGGAAGCAGGAGCTAAGCAGACCCATCTCAGGGTGTAGGTTCTGTGGGAAAAACAACCATATTACTAAATCATGTAGATTAAAGAATGGTTATTATGATGTTTATCCTTGGCCTAAAATGGTTGATAACCCGAGAGGACCAAAATCTGATTGGGTACCAAAACCCACTTGATCTATTTTACAGGTCTGCTTTAGATCCACAGAAGATTAACACACATGGTACATTGATAGTGGATGCTCAAGGCATATGACAGGTGGTGAGAAGGCCTTCATCACTTTAATTCAGAAGAGAGGAGGCAAAGTAAGCTTTGGAGACAATCAAAAGGCACAGATCATTGGGCATGGAGCTATTGGATCAAAAATACAAATAGAAGATGTCTCTCTAGTTGATGGATTGAAGTTTAGCTTACTCAGTGTAGCACAACTTTGTTATAAAGGAAGAAAAGTCACCTTTGATTCTAGAGGATGCTCAATCTATGATAGTAAGTCTAATCAATTCAGTCTTTATGCACCTAGAGTAAATAATGTTTACTATGTTAACAATAAAAAAGATAAAAATAATATATGCTTGGTATCTAAAGATGAAGAATCATGGCTATGGCACAGGAGGTTGGGACATGTTAGCATGAACCTCCTGTCCAAATTAGCCAAAAAGGAATTGGCTGTGGGTTTGCCTAAGGTAGCTTTTGATAAGGATCACACATACACTGCATGTCAATTAGGTAAACAATATAAGAAAAGCTTCCCTTCCATCTCATACATACCTTCCAAAAGAGTTCTTGAACTCTTGCACATTGATCTCTTTGGTCCAATAAAACCATTGAGTCTAGGTAAAAGAGAATACACCATGGTCATTGTGGATGATTGTTCTCGCTATACCTGGGTTGCTTTGCTGGCTAACAAAGATGAGGCCTTTGACCAATTCTAAAAAATATTCATTTGGATAGAAGTAGAACATGGCATAAGCATTGCACGCATCCGGAGTGATAATGGTGGTGAGTTTAAAAATAAGCACTTTACTGACTTTTGTGACTCCAAGGTGATTAAACGTAACTTCTCTGCCCCTTATACTCCTCAACAAAATGGAGTTGTTGAGAGTAAAAATAGGACCATAATTGATATGGCTAGAACAATGCTAAGTGAAAATTAATTGCCAAAGCATTTCTGGGGTGAGGCCGTAAACACAGCATGTTATATCTTATATAGAGCTCCCATTGGAAAGACCTTACAAAAGACCCCTTATGACATCTAGAACGGAAGAAAACCCAAAATTGGGTACTTCAAAGCCTTTGGATGTAAATGCTACATCCTTAATGATAGAGAGCAACTAGGAAAATTTGATCCTAAATCTGATGAAGTGATTTTCCTTGGCTACTCAACACATAGCAAAGCTTACAAAGTCTATAACAAATGAACTCAAACTATGGTAGAGTCTACACATGTAGATTTCGATGAGACTATCCATTCAAGCAAGAGAAATCCCACTCTAAAAGATCTAGTTCTAGAAGCTGAAAACTCTTAAGAAAAGGAGGAAGTCTAGATTCTAGATTCCTTCCAAATCAAGAAATACAAAGAAGAAGATGAAGGGATATCCATTGATCCAGAAGTACCCCAAGCTAATCTCAATACACATGAGATAAACTTCAATGATGGTCAAGAAGAGGAGGTTGAGGCAGAAGTGGAACAAGCCCCAATCCAGCATGAAGACCTACCAAGAGAAGTTCAGACTTGCAGGGATCATTCGATTACAGCCACTTTGGATAATGTCCAAAATCTAGTCAGAACTAGAGAATAACTCAACAGGATGATAAGCCATGCTTGCTTTGTCTATCTTATTGAGCCAAAGAAATTTCAAGATGCTGAGGGAGATGAAAGCTGGATGATGGCTATGCAAGAAGAACTATATCAATTCACCAGGAATGATGTGTGGGATCTAGTAGCACCTCCATCACTGGCACCAAATGGGTAGTCTTGAATAAGCTAGATGAATATGGAGTAGTGGTAAGAAACATGGCATGATTGGTTGCCCAAGGCTACAATCAACAAGAAGGAATTGACTTTGAAGAAACCTTTGCCCCTGTAGCAAGACTGGAGGTAATCTGGATTCTATATGCTTTTGCATCATTCATAGATTCGCACTATTCCAAATGGATGTCAAAAGTGCATTCCTCAATGGAGTTAGCCAGGAAGAAGTCTATGTGAAGTAACCACTTAGATTTGATGACCCAAAGCATCCGGATCATATGTACAAACTGAATAAGGCTCTCTATAGGTTAAAGCAAGCACCAAGAGCTTGGTATGAGAGACTTACTAATTTTCTCATATCCAAGGGGTATATCCGGGGGAAGGTAGACAAAACTATTTTCATTAAAAAGAAGAAGGATGATATCATTCTAGTCCAAATTTATGTTCATGACATCATCTATAGAGCAACAAATTAAAAGATGTGTGAAGAATTCAGCACTTAAATGCCGAAGGAATTTGAGATGTCCATGATAGGAGAACTCAATTTCTTCCTTGGTTTACAAATCAAGCAGAGTCCGGATGGGATTTTCATAAACCAATCCAAGTACACCAAGGAGATTTTGAAGAAGTTTGAAATGGACAAAAGCAAGCCTATGTCCACTCCAATAGGTTCAGATACAATCCTATCCAAGGATTGTGATGGAGAAGAGGATGATCAAAAGCTATATAGAGGAATGATTAGATCACTTCTGTACTTAACAACTAGTAGACCTGGCATACACTATGCAGTTTGCTACTGTGCTAGATTTTTAGCCAATCCTAAGGATTCACATTTAAAGGCAGTAAAGAGTATCCTTAGATACCTCCTAGGAACCATTGAAGTTGGGTTATGGTATCCTAGTAATGGAGAATTCACACTTTAAGGCTCCACTGATGCAGATTATGGCAGGGACACTCTTGAGAGAAAGAGTACATCTAGAGGCTGTCACTTTCTTGGAGATTGCTAGTGTCATGGTATACAAGAAGCAAACTTATGTTGCCTTATTAACCATAGAAGTAGAATATATGGCAGCAGGAAGTTGTGTGGCTCAACTCCTATGGATCAAGCAACAATTGGAAGACTATGGAGTTCAGTCTGAAAGTGTTAAGGTGATCTGTGATAATAAAAGTGCTATTGATGTGTCAAAGAATCCAGTACTCTATAGAAAGATGAAACATGTCAACATCAGGCATCATTTCATCCAGGATTATGTGATGAAGAAGGATTTTATATTGGTTTACATACTAATTAATGAGCAAAGGGCAGATATCTTCACTAAGCCATTAAGTAAAGATCAATTCAACATGCTAAGGTAGTCAATTAGTATGTCAAATCCAATTTAAAAGAATATGTGGAAGATAATTTGGCTTAGTCTGAAGTCCTATAAGTCAAGGAATCTAGAATAGAAGAAGAAAACTAAGTTGGCTTTAGATTCGGATCAAAGACCGCCAGCTCAGTAGATAGAAAGGACACATAGCAGTAAAAGCGTTGAAAAGTAACTGTACAAGTTTTGAATTTCAAATGTCTATTGGGTGTTTCACGCGCGGCAAAATTAAATGGCATTTTAAAGATAAATTGTTCCCATTCTCCGATTAAATGGCATCTACCTCTCTCCTAAAATTTAACTTGCCATATCATCAATCCAGCCAAAGTTAATGGTGTTTGGATTACCATTATACTTGTTTGATTCTTGTAATAAGAGTTTTATAAGAACCAGTGTGTCTCCTTGGTGTTCGGATTCACGCACCAACTCCGGATAAGTTGGGCAGTTGATCTTGAGAAAATCACTCAGATGTTGATCTTTAATGAGTTTTGAGTAGGGGGTCAGTTTTGAATAAGAAGTTGACTCCCAAGTAGTTAGTGGGAACTACTGAGTCTATATGCTTTAGATTGATGGGTATGAAATCTTCATCTTTGAGAGCAGATTCTTCAAATATGTTCTTTTGGGGAAGCATGTGAATTATATTTTTCAACATAATGGTTTCCATTTTAGATGTTGAAAGAAGTCAGGAAATTTAGGGTTTTGAGTTTGGATTTTTGCAGAGTAACAGCAGTAAGCTGCTCGCGTGAGGAAGAAGGGCCTACTTGTGTGTTTCTTGCAACAAGAGTTTTATAAGAACCAATGTATCTCCTTAGGGTGCTGCAATATGATTTATCAATAAGATGGATAGTACTACTCGAATTGATTATAGGCAGTTGAATTAAGTCGCTGTGAAAAACAAATATTCTTTACCTCGTATTAGTAATTTATTTGATCAATTACAAGGAGCCAGGGTACTTTTTATGATTAAATCAAGGGATAAGAAATTTGGAAAATCTAATATTAAACTCTTCAAAACATCTACAAGTTCCACAAAAATATAAGAGGAAAAAGGATAGCAAAAGAAGAGATAGGGAAGTAGAAGGAATTAAGTAACTATTTGAACTTGTTATCCAATTGTCTTGATATTGGAGAAAGAATTATGGTTCAAAATATAAAAGAGAATTATAATTAGGTCATTTGAGGTTATATAGAAAAAGTTGTAGTCGTTTTACTAGGCGTTGTACATGTGAAATGGGACAGATTCAGGAGGTGAAAGAAAAATTAAGTATAAATTGTATGCTAATCAGATGGTTACAAAATTTAAGTATGTTATAGTCACATGTATTACAAAGAAAATGAGATAAGAACCAGATCATTTGGTTTAGTATTGTAAGAGATGAATTTTCGAAGTCATTAAGGTAATGAAGGATATGAATCTGGATTAAGTATAGTTTTGAAAGAAATGAAACAATTCACTATGGGATTAAGTATAGTTATCACCTTGGAAAGACATATTGAGATTCATAAAGAAGGGAAAGCTAAATACACAGCGTATAGGACCTTATGAAATTCTTGATTAGTCTGTTTGTTTATAGATCGGCATTACCTTAAGAATTAGCTCAAATGCACAATATTTTTCATGTTAGCATGTTAAGGAAGTATTGATAAGACCCCACACATGTACTTGAGGATCAAGAATTAGAAATTTCACATAATTTAAGTTATGTAGAGGAGCCAATAGAGATTATAGGATATAAGACCATACAACTAGAAAACAAAGAAATACCATTTGTTGAAGTACTTAGGAGAAGTCATTTAGTGGAAGAAGCTGCTTGAGAAACAGAGGAATGAATTAGGAATTATTTTTTTTCATGATACAGATATTTAATTTCGAGTACAAAATTCTTTAAGAGGGGGAGGTTTGTAACATCCCATTGCTTACATCCATTACATGTCATAAAATTAGATTAATTACTTAATATTTTACATCTTAAATTTATAAGAAATTGATTAGTTGAAATAATAGTTATTTGTGGATATACAATATGATATGTTAATATTTGAAAACCGAAATATAGAACTATCGAATTTTATGAAATAAGTAAAGTATAGTTATATTATAGATATAAAGTGATTTAATAGATAAAATATTTGTATTGTTATTAATATTATTATTTCAGAATTAAGAAAGAATATAAAGGTATAGTTAGTGTATATATAATGTATGTTATAAAAATGCATCAGATACGCGAGATATATTTTATAAGTAGTTATTATTATTATTATTATTATTATTATTATTATTATTGTTGTTGTTGTTGTTGTTGTTGTAATAGTAGTGTATTAGGGAGGATATATTTGATATATATTATTGCGGTTAGATATGTATAAGAAAGAGGTGAGATTAGGATCGACAATCTCATCTCTAACGCCTCTCAAAATATCAGAAATATGCCATAAAAGAGAGAAGTGAGAAAAGAGAGAGAGAAAGAGAAAGAGAGGCACAGAAGAAGAAGGAGAAGGAAAGAATCAGGTAATTTGTTATATTTGTGATACAATTTTGATGATGTTAGAGACAGAATTAAGAAACATTGTAAAGTAAAGATTTATTCATCTATGTCTAAGGAATCCTTCTGTAAAATTTGGGAATTTTTGATTGAGTCAAATGATCTCTATGAATTTTTGAATTTAGACTGGTCAGAATTTCATTATTAATGAAGCAGGGTTAGATTCAAAAGCAAACTGTGATTGTTATACTAAATGGAAACTTTTGATTTTTTGATATATTATTCTTTGCATGTCTATTTTAATTAGGAAAAAGAATCAGGTTGATTAATGTTGTGTAGAGAGAGTTATGCTTGTTTTACTTTGATGTTGTCCAAGTTAAGCGGGACTGAAACATGTTTTGAAGAAAAAAATCTCTATAAATTGTATAAGGCTCTAAAAATTTTGAGGTTTTAGTATATTACAAATTTGTGTATTAGGAACTGAACAAAAGAAGAATCAAAGAATTTGAGTAAGTGAGTTGAAAGTTTTGAATTTTGAAGTGAAGTGAGGTCATAAGAACACTAGTTCTAAGTGCAGGCAAAACAAGACGGATTTAGAGTTTAAAATACAAAATTTGTAACAAATGGAAAAGTAATCAGAAAATTATGAAATTTTGATATGTTGTAAATTTACATGTTAAGAGTAAAATGAAATTAGAATCAGGTCATTTGGTTGAATAAATCGAGAGATATCAATTGTTAAAGTCAGTAAGTTCATATAGATAGGAATTCTAGTTTATATTAATCTTTATATATTTACAAAAGAATATAAGATGTATATATGTATGTTTGATATATATATATATGTTATAGGAGCTCAAAACAGTGAAGGGATTCCGGAGAATGGTCCAATTTGTTCCGAGAGAATTAGCTCGGATAATATGTGAGTGTAAACATGATATGAATTTATGGGTGAAATGTGTTGGTGTGTTATTTGAATGGATATGTGAGTTTTTATCTTGGTGTGAATTAATTTGATTGAGTGCTATTATAAGTGTGTATCGAATTTGTATGCATTGAGCTTAGTTGAACTCTCTAATATGAAAATGTACTAGAATTGTATTGTATGTAACTTGTGTGTTATAGTTAGTTATTAGTTATTGATAGTTAAGGATATGTGTACAAGTGAATGTCTGGAGTGATTGTGCGTATGATTTGTGTAAATTGTCTTAATATGAATTGAGTGATATGATTATTTTGATTTGAAGTTGTATTTGAATTATGGTATAAGTGTTGTGTGGTTATAATTGATATGAAATGTAAATTGCGTTGAGATGGTATTGATAATGTGAATTGTGGCTATAAGTGAATATTGGTGAACGGTTAATGTGAATTATTGGATAAGTATAAGTTAGTATTGTATTTGATTTGTGGAATTGATATGATATATGTACTTGAAATATTTGATAGGATTCAATTGGAATTCATATATGTACATGAGCATGAATAAGTAGAAAAGTAAAAGAGACGTTGTGACGTAGCCGATCAAACATTGCAATACATGTTCTGTTCAACTGGACCTATATGGTCAACCAATTGCAACATCTAACAAATAGACCGAAAGTTCAACCAATTGTTTATCTGGACCGAAAGGTCAATCAATTGTTATACAGGCTGACCAGCAAAATGAAATGTTATATGTTACATGTATCATGGGGCAATAGTTTGGCCTGAAATGTCACAACAAATAAATAAATGAATCATTCATAAGCATATTTAAATTTCTACATATTGACTTTTTGAATGTGTGCATACATGTGGTTTGATAAATTCATATATTGTTTATATTCACTGAGTTGCGCCTCATATAAAGCACTAAATTTTTCAGAGGTGATAAAGTTTGTAGAAGCTCATTACCTGTAGATATCATGGACAAAAGATTGGTTGGTTGTGTTCCATCTCGCTCTCTCTCCTCACATAACAAGCATATAGTATAGATCGGTGGTCGGGTTTTGGTTTTACTTTGTATAAGATTGTTTTGTAAAAAGATATAATATTAGAAGTAATTATATATATAAAGAAGTATAAGTATTTGAAAAAAAATTTATACGTTGGGATTACGATTTTGGTGATTAGTATATGGTATTGGGTTGTTTCAGTAGGTATCATAATATATGGTATTGGATTGTTTCAATTACGCCGTAATTTTTTGAAAATTTTCTGAATATGAAAAATGATTGTGTTCAGCTCAGAAATGATAGCGATGAATTGCAAGTGAAGTATGCCCCCAAAATGTGGTGCATCCGAATTACTTTGGGGACAAATTCTTAACTTATTTCCCCGAAGTACCAAGACTTCTCCAGTACGCACTTGCCAACCTGATTTTAAATCGAAAGGGCTCTCTGATCACCATCTCATCTTTCCAACACTGCATGCTTCAACATTGGGTGGAAAGTAGGGTTGTAAACATGCAGGTGCTGATCATCCATTATCTTAGGCAGAATAAAAACTCTCATGGTGCCCTAATAACCAGAATCCTTGTAGCAAATAAAGTCAATATCTTTGGATTCAAAGCTGTAAATGGAAAGGGAATTCTGGAAAACAATTTCAAGAAGTTGTCGTTTGGTGAAAAATGGAACGAGGAGAAAGCCAAAAAGCTAAGGGATGAGAAGAAGACCAGGGGTAGGAAGGTAGTTGATCCGGCTGAAAATGCCCTTGTTTCAAAGAAGGCTAGAGCCACCAAGCCAAAGGCATAACCGGATCTTGCCTTGGTTCCAGTGGAAGAAGTTTGTGAGGACACTCAAACCCTCACTTAAATGCTGAAGAAGAGCCCAGAGAAGCCTGAGCCAAGAGGGAGATTGATAAAAGTGACAGAAAAGAAAAGGAAAGCTGTAAAAATCCAGGTAGTAGTAGTGGATGATGAGGAGACAGAAGAAGAAGATTCGATGCCTAAAAGATGGCAGTTGACCAGAAATGGCTGCACATTTGATGAGGCAATGGCAGCCAAGAAAAGGCAAGCCAAGAAGCCAGCTGGCGTTATTATTGATGAAGGTGCTGCAAAAAGGGCTGAAGAGACTGAGTTGGCTAAGGCCAGGAAAACAAAGGGAAAAAATGTGCCTGGATCAAATGAGGAAGTCACTTCGGATGACCCTTAATATGATGTAATAAAGGAATCCATGAAGGATAATAACAGGAATCAATAAGCTTAGAACAGAAGGACTCGGAGATTCTTCCGGCGACTCTAGCCGAGGATCCGAAAGCTGACCAATTTGCATTCATGCCCAAAACTAGACCACTTCCAGAGAATTTACTTTATCTGGAGGCTGAGACTATAAATGAAGAAAGGCCTAAAAAGGCACGTGGAGAGGGTGTTTAGAACATTACCAACACACCTAGGAGAGCAGTTAAAAGTCATAAAAAGGCATGTGAAGGGACAATTGAGGGCATTTCTAATCATCCAGGGGTTGTGGAGGTGAAAGAAGAAGGAGTAGCTCAGAATAATTCAGAAGCGCTAGCAAATAAGGTAATTCCTGACACAGTCTCATTTTATATTAATACTGATGTTGTTGCTGCTGTTGAAACAACAGATACTAACCAGGATAACTTAGATACACATACTCCAAGTGTACCTAAGGAACAAGAGTCCAACCCAGAACATACCATTCTAGAGGAGGGATATGATCTGGGTTCCAAAGAGCACACTCCTAGAGTGGACTCAAAGGGCGAGGCTAGTCCGGGGGAATGATTAGAGAGAAGAAAGGAGGAGAAGAAGAGGAATCCACTATAGAAGAATCATCTGGATCAGATGAGACTGGAAGTAGCTCCAGATTTGAATCCCCCTATACTAGTCCAATCAGAATGCCAACGACTAGTATAAATCAAGCTAGGGCCAAAAAGATAACGACATCGCTAAAAATCATATAAGAGACTACCCTTAAGGAACATGAGGTGAGCTATATCAAACAGAGTCTCCAGAACATATGTAAGCATCTCAAGTCTATGAAGAAAGTATTAATTCTTCAATTCTCACCTCCAGATTTGAAGGATGAAATTGGGGAGCTAAAAGGGAGTGTATAGAGGATAGAAAAGAAAGTGGAGGGGTTTCCAATTGCTAATCAAGTGGCAGAGGTTTCTCTTGCCAAATTGTGAGCAGACGACCTTTTTCCCACTCTCGAGGACCGTGTAAGATGCGTAGCACGGGGGTGGAAATATAACGAGTGCTGTGAAGTGCCGAGGGATCGAACCTCATTTTAGCGTGATGAAAATGTGGATCGATTAATGTTGAATTTAAGTCCAATTTGTGTGTTAAAGGATGCAAGATCGAAATCCCGCACTTAAAATAGAGTCGCCACCCGGTTCAGCTCAACCGGGAAATTTTGGTATGATTTTCCCACCGGATGGTAGACCATAACTTAAGTAGAAATTCCGAGTTCGGATGATGTTATCTATTTTACATTGAGCCAAGTTAAAATATTTCATTCTTTCTTAATCGGTTTAATCCGCCCTATTTATTGTGTTTTTAGTTTTATAAGTTGTTATTGCATTTACAAAGCATTCAAAAGCGGTAAATAAATAATTATTACAGTTATCCAAAAAAAATAAATGTGGAAAATAAAATAATAATTACATGGCTTTCTAAATCCTATACATTTTTCTATACGATAAATACCTGATGGCCTAGCATTCATCTATCCTAAATCTACCTGCACAAAAATGGTTAGCATAAATACGGCACATATACAGGGTATATCACACAAAATGGCGCCCCCAACAGTAAGGTCGGGGGGGTAGCCCCGTATGAGGTCCCAGGGGTAGCGCCCCTGGCGGGGTCGAGGGGCAGTAGCCCCTCGTGGGGTTCTAGGGCAGCATCCCGGACGGGTTAGCATATAAGTTCCCTTTGAAAAATTCATTTTTCGAATGAATTTTACGGAAAAGTCCATTTTGGACACGATTGTTATTTTAACCAAATTATTAGTGAAAATGCTACATGTTATGGGGTTTGGACCATTTTCAAGGAATTCTGGACTCCTATCATTGTAATATATATCCTAGCTTTGGAATTAAAGTAGGTCGAAAAATAAACGAAAAACAAAATTGTTGTCCAGAAGGCCATGCCACCGGTGGCATGACAGAGGCCACCGAACGCATCATTGATGTCTCTAGTGGTATCAGTTATACAGGCAGGCTACATGACTTTTTAGATACCATAAAGAAAGGGTCCTGCAAGAAAATAGGGCCACTAGGGGCAATTGAGGCCACTGGCGATATCAACGATGCCGCTAGTAGCATGGTTGATACCGCCGGTGGGCCTCTGGCGGCTTCAGTTTCTTGCAACAGCTATTTTTGGGTGGAAAGCGACCAAAAACCCAAGACTAAGCAAAAACAGCAACTAAAACACAACAAATAACTATAGTGGAAGCCAAAGAGCAGTGAGACTTAGTATTTTTACTTTAAGGCCGTGAATCCATCTCTCCGTGATCCGTATGACACCTCCGAGGAGCTCAAATGTTGATTTTGGGAAGTAAGAGGTGATTTAAGTCTCTAAATCCTATTTTGGTGGATCTAAACCTAAATATCTACCTAAATATCAGAGAGTTTAGTTAAGAAAAACCAAGAAAAGATGGATTAAATCCTCTTTTCTTACCTTTTCTATACTTTATCCCTCTAAATCTAGCTAAATGCTCAAAATCTCTATAAGATTTCAAGTTTCAAGTGTTTAACCTTTGAAATGGCTTTTGATGGGTGTCGAATCCACCAAAAAAAATTCCTATTACCCTATTGATTGGATTTGTAGTGCTGAGTAAGGTCGAATCCACAGAGACTAATATAATCAATTCGATTCAAATCAATGACCAATAAAACAAAAAAACTAAAATAAATAAAAGAAGGGGGGGTTTTTGAATGGTTTGATTTTAAAAGAAAATAAATTGCAAAATATAAAATAAAAAAATGTGAATGTAAAAATTCTCTCGATTAAGGATTTTCGCAGTATAGTTGCAATAGATCATCGGCAAAAAGATAACTCTTGAAATATCAATTCATTGTCTTTAACTATGAAATAGCATAGCTAATTCTTTTTCTAAAACTAGGTTGATTGTAGATAGCTAAATCAATTCCCTCGATTATCCGACGCACTTGTACAAATAGCTGACAAGATTTAATCTTCAAAACGCATTATGATCTGAGGAACCAATCTTTGACTCAATAAATTATGATACCACAAATAATTAAATCAAACCGAACAAACCACGAAAACTTTGAAAGAAATCGTTTGTTACAAACTTTTCATTATATTATGATAGCATGGATATAATGAAAATAACAATATGCTGAAATCTTAAAAACACCAATTGATCAGCTCGAAGTAAATAAAAAGATAACAATTAGAAGCAAACCTGATTTTATTCGAAAACTAAAATTCATGAACGAATTAAGAACATACCTCACAACATGAAACTAGCTTTGATAATTCCTTAATCGAAAGATAAAAACTAGTTAAACATAATTAAAGAAAACAAACAAATTAAATTAAAAAAAGAAGAAGATGCAAAATACGTTCAAGCTGGAAATAGCCAGCCAAAAGATGTTGTTCATTGTTCTGATTTTCAGCCTAAATATAAGCTAATAAAAAGAAATCCTAATTAAGTTAGGATTGTAATCTCCTAGATAATTAATAACTAAAAGGGAAAAGATAATTCAAAATAAAAAGGAATAAAATGTATATCAGTTTCTAGTCTTTGTGTTCAAATAGGAAACTTTAAATCTTTAATTTGCTCTTTTCTTCAAAAATCCCGAAATTGACAGCTCATCTCATTACTGCTTAGCCTGGACTCTAGGATAACTTCCTAAACAGCTCTAAAATGCACCAAAATGCTTCAAACTTGCCAAATCAGTCCAAATACCATCCAAGACCTAAATAAGCACAAAATCTTCACATAATCAGCAATAAATCATTCGAAAAGTGAAAAGAAAGAACATTAAAACATGTAAGACTTGCAGGTTATCAAAGTTCCCCACACTTGCCTTTTGCTTGTCCTCAAGCAAATATTTAGAATCAAAGTAAACAACTTTTTGTTTCAATTAACACCCAAATTTGCCACAGCATAGAAATTGCAACAAAATTGAAAAGAATTCACTACAAAATAAATATCTAGCAAGGATTCAAATAGGTTTAAGCATCAAGTTAAAGTACAGGGAAGTTTGAAAGAAAACTTAAATGAGGATTAAAAAGGTTATGACATTCTTTAAAATTTTGACACTCGAACCCAAGCAAACCAATAAGAATAATCATAAACCAAAAATTTTTACGCTTCCATAACCTACTCAATCATGCCTGGAATCGAGAATAATATCGTGAAACTAAGTGGATCTTACTCGCCTACCCCCAGACGTCGGCTCAGGTGGCTACTAGCTCCACTTATAGGCATTGCTAGAGGAGTGTTTCATAGGCTGCAAGATTTTTTCAAACAGTTTTCTTTTTTTTTCTTGTTCTTTTCCTTTTTTTTCTCTAACTAAAATTAGTAGCATAAACATCAAAATAAAATGCACATTAGTTTAGGTGAGTTTCTGTGTCTAGTTTATAAGAAAGTCTTAACAAATTTAACCATCAAAGAAATCTTAATTCAAGTTCCCCAAATCTAATAACAAAATTGGCTTAAAACCGATTCAAATCAAACTTGTTAGATAAAAATTTATTTCATAGTGAATGTTTTCCAATTTATGGCTAAAACCAAGGTGGCCAATAGGTATTAATATGGCAAAAACTGCCACCAAGACAGAAAAATTTTTGTTGGGAACCTTCAAAACATATTAAAATCCCCTCCCCCACACTTAAAACATGAAATATCCTCATTTATGTCAAAACAGAAAGTGAAAAGCAAAGGACAAGGAAAGAATATACCCGAAATCGAGGGAGATGCGATGAGGTTCCTATGGGTGCTACTATTTGGGCTGAAAAAGCTAACTGATGGTGGAGATGAGAGTGAAACCAAGCTTGAAGAAAACTGAAATTTTACACTTATACCCTTTCAAACATAAAAAAACTACTAAACTAAAAAAACGAAAGTGAAAGCAAAAATAAAATTTTGGGTTGCCTCCCAAAAAGCGCCTTTGTTTAACGTCGTTAAGCTCGATGTCATTTTTGTTCAACTAGAATCCCATGCGATCTTTTCCGAACCAAGCTCTTTTATGCCAAGGCCTTTGATAGTTTCTTTCAACTCAATAGTAAACAAAAGATAAGAGAGATTAATGTCATCAACCAAAATTATCTCCAAACGCATCAACAATTAATCCTCAATATTATTCACATCAAAAACATCAAGGAATGGATCATTTAGCTCAATAATCTCAAGTTCACCATCTTCCTTTTCTATCTTGGGTTTCGACAACCTTTTTGGAAAAGGGAGTTGATAAACTTTTAGCTTTGTGATTTTCAGTTTTGATTCATTGTTAACATTAGAGCTTATCTCCTTTTCTGAATTGGTCTTTAAATTCGAATCTAAATTTTCGAAACTGCTTACCCTGGACTCCAGGTTAACAACTTCAATTTCAGATTTATAATTTACAAGCTCTTTCTCATTTGGAACGGTTATAGCACATGAAATCTGTTTCAAATTAACTTTAGCTTGAGTTGGAAGCATACCTTGATTTTCTAACTTACCTTGATTGATATTGGAAAATGTCTTTGGTAGGTTGCAAAATGCCATTGGTTGATGCTCATCACTAAAAAGAAGTGGACACATAACGAGCATGTGTCCACTAACCCCGCAAAACTCACAATAAACTACAGGTGGGGCTCCTCCTAATGCTGCAATCATCTCTTCGAGTGTCATGGCTGCAATACTTCCATGATCAGTCATGGTCATCAAAACAAATAAAACTAAATAGTATTAGTCCCCGGCAACGGCGCCAAAATTTGATGGGTGTCGAATCCACCAAAAATAAATTCCTATTACTCTATTGATTGGATTTGTAGTGTTGAGTAAGTAAGGTCGAATCCACAGAGACTAATATAATCAATTCAATTCAAATCAATGACCAATAAAACAAAAAAACTAAAATAAATAAAAGAAGGGGGGTTTTGAATGGTTTGATTTTAAAAGAAAATAAATTGCAAAATATAAAATAAAAAAAATGTGAATGTAAAAATTCTCTCGATTAAGGATTTTTGCAGTATAGTTGCAATTGATCATCAGCAAAAAAGATAACTCTTGAAATATCAATTCATTGGCTTTAACTATGAAATAACACAGCTAATTCTTTTTCTAAAACTAGGTTGATTGTAGATAGCTAAATCAATTCCCTCGATTATCCGACGCACTTGTAGAAATAGCTGACAAGATTTAATCTTCAAAAAGCATTAAGATCTGAAGAACCAATTTTTGACTCAATAAATTATGATAGCACAAATAAATCAAACCGAACAAACCATGAAAACTTTGAAAGAAATCGTTTGTTACAAACTTTTCGTTATATTATGATAGCATGAATATAATGAAAATAACAATATGCTGAAACCTTAAAAACACCGATTGATCAGTTCGAAGTAAATAAAAAGATAACAATTAGAAGCAAACCTGATTTTATTCGAAAACTGAAATTCAAGAACGAATTAAGAACATACCTCACAACATGAAACTAGCTTTGATAATTCCTTAATCGATAGACAAAAACTAGTTAAACATAATTAAAGAAAACAAACAAATTAAATTAAAAAAGAAGAAGATACAAAATACGTTCAAGCTGGAAATAGCCAACCAAAAGATGTCGTTCTTTGTTCTGATTTTCAGCCTAAATATAAGCTAATAAAAAGAAATCCTAATTAAGTTAGGATTGTAATCTCCTAGATAATTACTAACTAAAAGGGAAAAGATAATTCAAAACAAAAAGGAATATAAGGTATATCAGTTTCTGGTCTTTGTGTTCAAACAGGAAGCTTCAAATCTTTAATTTGCTCTTTTCTTCAAAAATCCCGAAATTGATAGCTCATCTCATTACTGCTTAGCCTGGACTCCAGGATAACTTCCAAAACAGCTCTAAAATGCACCAAAATGCTTCAAACTTGCAAATCAGTCCAAGTACCATCCAAGACCTAAATAAGCATAAAATCGTCACATAATCAGCAGTAAATCATTCAAAAAGTCAAAAGAAAGAACATTAAAACATGTAAGACTTGCAAGTTATCAGCCTTTATATGGGCTAAAATCCGTTGGTAATTGCATTTGGTACATTTATCCGGCAGATATCAGCAAAAAAGGCACACAGCTGCTCTACAGATGGAAGTGATACCGTTGGCGACATGGATGATACTGCCGGCAGTATGGGTGAGGCCGCCGGCAGCCTCACCTTCCTGACTAGTCTGAAAAGATTCACGATTAGTCCCCGAAATTGGGGAAAAAGGGAGAAAATCCGGAAAAGGGTGACAATGATGGAAAAAATTAGATATTATGAGTATTTTTTTTATTTTTAATGGGTATTTAGACTAGATTATTTTTTTGGTGTAAGTCATCGGTCTGAGCTACCATCGGATGTATTACCAGACATGCCGAACTGAATGTTTCCAAAAATAAAAATCGTAAAGAATTTACATCGGTAATAAAAATTCCATAAAAAGAATTTTTATTAAGAGGAATAAAATCGGGTATACGTCATCATCGTCTCGCGAGAGGGACTACAAAATCCCGTGCTCACACAAAGTAAATCCAGTGCTGGAACAGATTAATGCTAACCTAGTAGAAGCTAATCTTCGATAGATGAGGCTAATACAGTAGCCACAAATAATTGCGCTACCATCATGGATAAAATCACATCTTCCTCAACTGATTTGTCCATAGAACTGAAGGAGTATATAGATTCCAATTTTGAAAACTTATCAAAATTCATTTTGGAAAAAGAGGAGAGGCCGCTCTACCTAGCCTAAATGAATAGCAACAGGCAATATTGAATAAGCTAACAAAGTTCATGGAGGAAGACCTGCCCAAGCTATTCGCAAAACAGATGGAAAATATTAATGCTAAAGAAGATCTACATAAAGATATCATGACTATAAATGATAGTGTTCACAACTGCCGAAGAGGAATGGGGGAGGGAATTGAGAAAGTGCTCTCCAACCTGTCCAATCTATTATTATCCGGATCTTTCTCACCCTCTATTCCAGAGAGTCAGCTTATCCTAGTGCTTCAAGATCTCATTCAATATATTGGGGATACTGGCTTCTTTAGCCATAAAGGAATTGCTACCCTCCTTAAGGGTCTCTTCCTTTATTTTGATGAAAAAGAATGTGATTATACTCCAAATGCATCCTTATATCACTAAATCATATACCTAACTCTGGAAGGTCTTCTAGCCCCTGTATCTAGCTCTATCCACTATAGATACAATTATTGACCGTAGAAGAAAAGGAAATGTGGATTATTCTATCTACTCAAAGGCTTAGCAGCAAAGTTAGGATTGTAAAACCTATATGGTGATAGACCCCCAAGCTGATGCAAACAAAAAAGGGGAGAATAATGAAAGGGAAAATGCTACTAAGGCTAAAAAGGGGGAGAAAAGCAAAGGAAAGGAGAAAAAGGGAGAGGCATCCATAAAGAAATAATTTCGTAATAGTTTAGCTATTTTCTTCAATATAAAATCTATAATAGCTAGATTCCTTTTCACTTATGTATTTCTATATCATGTAATGCTAATCTTCATTGATGTTAACTATTGTTAACAGCAGAAGTATATATAGTGAAAATCTATTACAAAAATTGCTTCGAAAAGTACAATATGAAATTGTACTACAAAAACATCAGAAGCTAGAACTGAAAAATGTAGGGGGAGCTAGGGATGCTAGAATTATGGATGAGTACAAAAATTTTAAATGACTAAGCATCAAGAATCATACTTAGATCATAAAACCCCCTTTCCTTATGCTTAGATGCCTTAGGTTTTTATTTCCATAAAAATGGGGGAGATTGTTGGAAATAATGATCCAGAGCAATAAATAATATGGATCAAGTTTGAAGTAAAAAAAACACCTAAGCACAAAAAGACCTAAGTCATTGCATCCGGACATATAACTAAGTCATCCAAAATCCAAGACAAGTAAAGACAGTAGCATAAATGGAAGCATCCGATTAAAGTTTGGAAAGGATACAAACTTTGAACCGCCCAAAACAACATCTGGATGAACTGACTGCACTAGCATCCGGAAGAAGATAAATATGGAGATATTAAGTATAAAGACACCCGAAAGACCTAATATATCAAGACAAAGGGGAATAATTCGAAAATTACATTCCCTCCATTCCTTTGGTCTACAAGTCAAAGATCTTTTTCCCAAAAGCAAGACAAAAATGACAGCTAGCACTTTTCAGAGAAAGGAGAAAAAGACTGACACAGAAAAGAGAAAAAGGTAACAACCTTTTTCACCTAGACAAATAATAAAGGTGTATGGAACTCACACCAAAGAGGTACTGGAATAAAAGTTGGTGAGTCACTAAAATACAAGGAAAATGATCACTGATAACGTTTTTGCCTCAATCCCAAGGATTCAAATGGGTTAAAATATCTATCTAATGGATTGATCAACAATTTTGGAAGAACCACATATTATCTGATTAATAGTGAAGATCTGATTACAGCTCAACAACCCACAACGGTTACATTTTTTATGAAAGCCTATAAAAGGGAAGCTTCATCAATTGATAAGGTGCTGGTTGATTTCAAGAAAGCATATACAAGAGAATTCACTAGAAAGCAATCAGTTTACAAATCCCTCCTAGAACCAAACCATTTAAAATCTGTTTGTAAGGATTCCCAAGTGAAGCTATAAACTTGTGGAAGTCCAAAACCAAAACCTTTGAGAAAACCAAAGTGAAAATAATCTCATACTTGGGTGAGTAGTGACATTGGGATACAACTCAAAGTAGGTACTTTAAGTGGGATCTCCCTGTAGGACTCAGCTTAGGTTTGGGTAGAAATCTAAGTGGTATATCTTGCTAAAGACTAAAGGACTTAGCTAGGAGTTGGTGCTTCTAGTGGTATATCCTACATCTGGAGTGGGTACCATCCGGAGACAAGTTATAAGGATTGATTCCTACCAATTGGAAATGAATCCACTAGTGGAAAATCTCAGAGGGAGGAAACTCTGGAGACTGGAGTAGGGGGGGCCGAACTAGGATAAAATGCTTGAGTTTGATTTTCTTACTTTTTAATTCTTTGTATAATTATTTATACATTGCATCATCCGGATCCATCACCCAGATCATAATCAAACATGCTACACCAAGACTTTTTAAAGTCTATTAATTTCGGAAAAATGGTCATTCACCCCCCTCTGACCAAACTCAGACCCTCATAGGGACCAACATTTATTGTGTCTACTCTAAGAGTGACCAAGGCAGACATTCCAAATAAACAGGCTTCATATTCTGTCCCGTTATTTATGGTGAGAAATTCCAATCATTTTGATAGAGGTATGAGTTCTCCATCTGGCATAATGATGATGACTCCCAAGCCAGCCCCTCTCTTACTAACGGCGCCATCAAAGAACATGGTCCATTTTCCAGAATTTTGTGTAGCTATTGTGAAGCATTCATTATGGAATTCTAGGTTTTCCTATTCTCCTTCTTTGAGTGGTTGATTTTATAAAAACTCGGCCACCGCTCTTCCCTTGATGGTTTTCTTAGTGACATAATCGATATTAAAGTCCGACAGTAATAAGAGCCACCTTGCCAGATTTCTAGTTAGCGAGGGAGCCTGACATAAATACTTCATTAGATCCACTTTTGTAACTGCTTGAATTCTATAAGGTTGGAAGTAATGTTTGAATTTCTTGGTGAGCCAGACCATGGCAACACAAGTTTTCTCCACAATGGTGTATCGAGTCTCATATTCTAGCAATTTCTTGCTGAGATAATAAACTGTGTGCTCTTTCTTATCTTCGTGCTCTTGAACTAACATAGCCTATACAGATGTCTCCTTTATAGCCAAATAAAGAATGAGTGGTTTTCTGAGAATTGGCAGCTTCAGTATAGGAGAGTTCATCAGATAAGCCTTGATCTTGTTGAAGGCTTCATCACATTGGTCATTCCATTCTATTGGTTGGTATTTCCTCAAGAGCTTAAAGATAGGCTCACACGTGGTAGTTTAACCGTGCTATAAAGTGGTTGACGTACTATATGGACCCCAAGAAACTTCTCACTTCTTTCTCCATTTTTGGTACATGCATTTCTCTGATAGCATTGGCCTTATCAGAATCCATCTCTATGGATCATTTCCTAACCATGTATCCCTTTAGCTTTCCCGGCATGATACCAAATGTACACTTCTTCGGGTTGAGATGGAGATTGTATTTCTCTATTCTCATGAGGAATCATTCTAACATGACCAGGTGTTATTTTGGCGTATTGGATTTTATAAGCATGTCATCTACATAGACCTCAACTTCTTTGTGGATCAAGTTATGTATCAATGTTGCGACCGCTCGCTGGTAGGTTACCCCTGTGTTTTTTTGTCCGAAAGGCATCGCTCTAAAATAATAGCTTCCTCACTCTGAGATGAATACAGTTTTGAACTTATCTATTACGTTCATGAGGATCTGGTGATATCCCAAGAATCTGTCCATAAAGGAATACATGGCTGCTCTTGTCGCGCTGTCTACCAAAACATCAATGTGTGGTAGCGGGAAATCATCCTTAGGGGTATCCTTTTTCAAGTCCTTGAAGTTAACACAAACCCGATTGTCACCATTCTTCTTGGGTACATGAACCACATTGGATAGCTAGGTGGGATACTCAACGACCTCAAAAAAATTGGTCTTGATTTTCTTGGCCACTTCTGCTTTAACCTTTTTGCTCATTCTGGGCGTATTCTCCTCATTTTTTGCTTTACCGGCCGAAGTTTTGGGTCTGTGGGGATCTTATGCCCTGTGATGTGCCAATCAAGACCTAGCATGTCTTTATGAGACTAAGAGAAGGCTAAAACGTGATTTTTAATACTTTTATTAACTCTCTCTCTCTCTCTCTCTCTCTCTCTCTCTCTCTCTCTCTCTCTCTCTCTCTCTCTCTCTCTCTCTCTTGTTCGATGGGCAATTGATTAGAAATGTATACCATTTTTTATCATCTTTCGTATTTAAGTTAATTTCTTTTGTAATATCATTATTGATGTTAAAGATGCTAGATGAATGCTGGAATGGATGCATGAAATTGTAATAAAAAACACAGTCCAAGTAAGCAAATTTCTTCATTTTATTATCATCATAAATTACACTATTCATTTCAAATAAGTTGGAAATGGAAACAAAAGACTTACCATGATTGGTAGGGTCTGGCTTTGCAGCGATTGATTCTTTTATGGTAGCTAGCATCAATAGGATATCCTCAGCGTCTTCCTCTTCTACCTTTGCCTTGACCTTCAAGATCTTGACCATATCCATGATGGCCTAGTTCAAGCTACCCCCCTTGCTCCTTTCCTCTTCTACTATCTTGAGTTTTGCTTAAAGGTGCTTGGTTAGAGTTTCGAGGATTTCCTCTTCCTTACTGGGCTTTTTGGTCTTCTTTGTGAGTATTTATTCATTGAGCTTAGTCCGATCCGGAATTGCCCCAACATCTGGCTGGTGACCTGCTTTCCTCATTACATAAGTTATGGAGCTCTTACCATGCTTGCCATAGTTGACTATATCTGAGAAAATTTCAAATCTTTGAACTGTCCTTCCCTAGTGAGTGACGGGTTCAGGGGTTCCATTGTAGGGTTGATGTGATCTCTTTTGAGAGACCGTCTTGTTAGTGATTCTTTTGGATCCTATATAACCGATTCCTATGGGCTTCCATTCTCCTTCCCCTATATTAAAGGTCAGCATTCCCTGTTCATAGGCACCTAGTCCTTTTCCGGGAGTATGGTGCTTCTGCATGTAACCTTGAATCCAAGGGCCCCAGTGAACCTCTGGTTGCTTGTTTGATTCTTGATCGATTGTGGTTGTGGTAAATCCTTTCATATGGCTTTCTTCCATTTTCAGTGCTGCCACCCCTGACGCTTCGTCAGCCTCTAGAGTAACAATCTTTTTACAGGACGGGATTTTGATTTTCTGGTGAAGAGTGGACGGAACTCCTCCCAGAGCATAGAACCATCCAAGCATCATAGAGAAGGTCACCGGGATATCTATGACTGTGAAAAGTACTATAGATAAGATTTCACTAATGGTAAACTCAGCTTCAAATGTGCCAAGGACGGTCCTCTTGGAATTGTCGTAGGCTTTAATGACCATTGTGGATCTCTTCGAGTCCCTCTCGGTTAGTCCTAGGATTGGCAGAATGTCTTTCGGATAGACATTCAGTGATGAGCCATCGTCAATCATTATGCATGGTATGATGCACCCAAAAACACTCACCATCAAGTAAAGAGCATTGTTATAGTGAATGTTCGCATCGGGTAGATCTGAGCTTGAGAAAATAATGTCAGGGATAATAGTACTAGTCTCAGTGTTAAGCAGTGTGCAGACTTGTTCCGGTGATGCTTGGGGAGACATTTAGATGTCCATTAGCTTTTTAACAATAGCAAGCTTGTGATCTTCAGAACCAAGGAGGAGGTCCCAGATGCTCATCTTGGTAGTGGTGGCCTTTAACTAATCCACAATCGTACTTTCTATCCATTCTGAGGATTTAACAAAAGTAGGAGGTGCTGGAGGCTCAGCTCTTAGTACAGCTAAGGCTATTGACCCAGTAATTTTCCCTCCTCTGGTAACAGGACTAATAACCTAGGTTGGCAAGTTTTTTGTTTTGAAGACTTCAAATTTGTCTAAGTCTTTATCAAGTGGTATCTCCTCCAAGTCAGTCGGTTTGTTTATGAAAGATAGCGCTTTGGTGGCGAATGGCCATTGCATAAAGGGAACCTTTTTAGGCTATCTTTTTGGGATGAAAGAGTTCCCTTGTAGGATTTGGCATAGAATAGGGTTGGAGTCATATCTAATCATGTGAATGGATGATGAAGCCTCGTCGATCGATTCACTATTATCAAGCATGTCTGGTGCATCATCATAAGTGATTGGTTCATCGTCATATTTATTCATGCACCATGGATATTCCTTGGTTGATTCCCCCGATGTTAGGTAGATAGCATTGGTTGCTTCCCAATCCCAATACAACAATAGGTTCCTGTGTTTGTCCAGTTCTGGGGTAGAGTCTTCCGATGGATCGACCCATGTAAAGTAATCAATGAACTGGTTGGTTAGGGTATTCCAAAATGACTTTTGGTAAAATGTTAGCCCTTCATACTAGACTATTGCCTTCTCTCGGAGAGTTAAGCAGAACCTTTCGGGCCAATGGGCGTATTGAGTGTAAGCATAGTTCATTATTTGCACAACTTTAAGTACGTGGGGGCGTAGCCTTGTGTTTTTACTATAGAATATAGGATAAAGTTCTAACCAGTCTGGAATTTGGATTCGGTAACTGGCCCTAGCTAATTCATTTTTGGCACGAATTATCTCCATAATGTACTCTCAAGAAGGTTCTTGCCCCTCTTCTGGGATCATATTAATGAAGTGCTCACTACCTGAGTCAAAGTCCATGAAATCTTAGGAATCATCACTTGTTGCAGACCATAAGGTGCCTGGGGAGTCATGCTCTAAGGATGAGGCATAGCTCTTAGTATCAACGTAATCAACCATCATACCACTAGGGAAGGAAGCCTCGTACTCAAAATCTCCTGATAAGTGATTTAGCTCATTGCCTGAAAAGACCTCTGATTCGTACCCAAAGTTATCTACCTCACTTTCATCTTGTTGATTTGATTCATCAGAGTCTTTGAATTCTTCTACTTCCTCACCTGAATCCTTAAAAGGCTATTGCTCATCCCATGGTTGAAAGGCCCAATTTGGTGCATGCGGAACTGGGATATTGTTATCAGAATCTTCTTTTAGATCTTCCTCGGGATCCTCTTCGGGATCCTCTTCGGGATCTTCCTCAAGATCTTCTTCTTCTACTGCATTTATTCTAGCCTTGACTCCTGCAATAGCTATGTAAAAGTCGGAGACCATGCCTTATATGCTGGCAAATTTTTCCTCCGCTCAGGCACCATACGCCGTAATGTCAGCACGGATCCCTTCAAATGGGTCTCACAATTTGATGCTCACCTCGTTCTTATGGTACACCTCTAACACCACATCTGCGCGCAGTGTGGCAAATGGGTCTTACATTTCCTCATCTAGGTTCTGGCTGAGATACCTTTGCTAGTCCTCATGATTGCTCCAGGCTTTTTCAAGATCATACAGCTCTTGACTATTAAGGCCTCTTGGTCGGGTGCCCCAGTTACACGTACACAGACAGCCATCCACCTTATGTAGTATTATTTAAAGGATTCATTAGGGCGCTGCTTGACCCTCTTGAGGTCCTGTAGAGTAGTTTTGACCTTTAGATTGAAGGCATAATTTTCCAAAAATGCAGAGCATAGCTTCTTCCAATCAGATTCCCTGTTCGTTGGCATCCTCATGTACCATTCAGAAGTCGGCCCATGTAGAGTAGCCTGAAATAGATTGACTATATGAACCTTAAGGATGTTCATGCTAGTCATAATTCGAAGATACCTTTCCACATGCACATGAGGCAGCCTAGTGCAAGCATATGGGCCCATATAAGGCATCACAAAGTTAGCTAGAAGGGCTTCTGATTCCTTTGGTAAGAATCGATCAATGTCCATATAATGTATAATGAAGGGAGCAACAGATTTTTCTTTTATAGGAGACAGCTTCTCCATATCTTCCATCTTTGCCTATTATGTCACTATCTCAGTCTCTTGCTCTTAGGCTCTTCGAGCATTAGCAGCGCTCAGCCTTTCCCAAACATCACAAAATTCTAGGGCCTCTAGAATCCTTCGAAGGGATTGCCTAATGGCATCATCGTCTGCCATTGCGGTTTCAGGTTCTAGATCAGAGAAAAATCTGGCCAGAGATTCGACTGGTGGTGGGGGGTAAGACTTTTGGGCTTCCCGTAATACATCTTAACCTCCTTTTCTCTCGCTTCCAACCTAAAAATGCAAGAGATCAAGTGTTAGTAAGTGTATTAGGTATGGCTCTGAGCCCTGCTTACCTCGGCCCTCAGGGGTGCATAAGTGGATGAATAAATGAATGAGCGAATGAATGAATGGATGGATATGTACAAATAATAGGGGGTAGGGTGTAGGCTAATTGTTCGAGGAGCAATCGGTAAGGTTAGTATATAATATCTGTGGAACATCACAAACACACGATTCCAAGACTAGGGGGTTGAATCTAAATTTCATTCAATTCGATAGTTAAGGATGAACTGACTCGCTGGTCACTCGAGGGTTTGACTCTATGGTCTAAGATGAGCTAACTCGCTGGTCACTCAAAGGCTGACTCTATGGTCTAAGGTGAGCTGACTCGCTGGTTACTCAAAGGTTGACTCTATGGTCTTAAGTGAGCTGACTCACTGGTCACTTTTAACTTTATATTCTAAGTTGAGCTGACTCGCTGGACACTCAAAGGTTTTGACTCTATGGTCCATGGTGAGTTGACTCGTTGGTCACTCGAAGGTTTTGACTCTATGGTCAAAGGTGAGTTGACTTGATGGTCACTTAAGGGTTTGCATATTTTGGCTCATGTGCTAAGCCTAGGTAGATTCACTAGTCTTGGTTTATTTTGGCTCACGAGTTGAGCCTAGGCGAACTCACTAGTCTCAACTTATTTCTAGGTTCTCATAACCAAGAAATGAAATGGCATGGCACATATTAATGTCATGGTTGCATAAAGATGTAGTTAGTTTTCACACAATCATGATGCTTATGATGTCCATTTTCAGTTTATTTATATTTAATAAACCTGCACATGTAGCAAACGATTAGATCTCTCCTACCGCCCTTTTAACTCCAATGGGTTACTTCGCTTTAAAGCCAACAGGGGACTCAGCAAAGACTGCTCGAGCGCACTAAAGTTTTTGGGTAAACCTATAGGAAATTGCCTATGGTTCATTTATATACGGGTTTTGGTCTCAAGACTGTGTGTGATTGGGTACCCTGCACCTTCGTGTACCGAGTCCCAGTGGCCCTAAGTGAACCAAAGGAAACTTTTCCACATATAATATAATCGGGTAGTCTTGCCCTTAAGCAAGCAAGGCTCTCATACGTTACGCAAGGGGTGTGATCGGATCCATACCCCCCAAGCCCTAAGCAAACTTGGAGATACTTCATCAAAAGACACTTAAATTGGTTTTAGGGGTAAAAAATGCTGATTCTATGCAATCCTAAAATTCATCTAATATTGAAATTACCACATATTAAGTAATTCCAAAATTCAATTTGAATAATATTTTAATTATCATGTTAAAAGAGAATTTTTATAAAAATCGGGTTTTTATAAAAATAATTTTAGATCCCCAGCGGAGTTGCCATTGTGAGCGGGCGAGGGCTTTGAAAAGGAGGGATGTGCGGGGGTGCAGTCTGCCGGGTGTATCTGGTTTGGCTTGAGGAAACCGCGAGGTTTGGTTTGGTTTGGTTTGAGAAAATCCAATTCGCTTAAATGCGATGGCTTTATAAGCCAAAAATTTGATTATATTGAGAAATATATTTGCACATTTTATTAGAAAAAGATAATTTTTAAAATAAAGCCTTTCTACTCTATTTAAAAATAAAATAGATTCGCCACCAGTTTAGCTCCACTGAGAATTATGGTATATTGTCCCAAAATGGGATTTTCATACCGAAAAGAAAGTGAGATTCTGAGTTTGGACATGATAGGTACTCATATTGTTCAAATTGTTTGAATAAATTTTGGAATTTTGGAATATGTAGTATTTTCTGCATTACAATGGCTTTATTTAAGAATTAAATTCAAGAAATAAAACATGCATTATAACGGCATGAATATATAGATATTTGCTACCGAAACTTCGGCAGAGCAACAGCAGTGCTTGGGTTTTGGCCCAGAAACTCGGATAGAGTTTCCTCACATCCTGGATGTTTGTCCATACATGCGAGCTTATTTACACATATTATAGCTTAAGTGGCCCCGGTGGCTCACTTAACCAGAGAAATGAAATGCAATGTGCAATAATAAATAATAATAAAATGAGCTTGAATGAGTTTGAAAGTTGGGCTTAGAGTCATTTACCCTTAATTTACCTTTTCATCTGTCCAGGATGACTTAAGAACCGGTGCAAGACCGAAGTTGCCTAGAGTAAATGGTGATTTGTTTAGAAAATAGATTTAACCCAAGTTATGGCTATAATCTTTGATTATTTCTAAAGGAAACGTGGGGATTTGAGTAAAACCTAGTCATTTTTTGACAGAGGATCATTGTGAGACTCTGATCTAAAAAGGTAGAAGAGTGATTTTAGATCGAATGTCAATGATAGAACTCAAATTTGGGAGTGTTTTGACAGAGTTTTGAGGCTTTCGGGATTCCCGGAACTAAAAAAGGATGAAATGGGAATTTTGGAAATTTTTGAAAGTTTTCATTTCTATTGAAATGAGAGGGTAACCTCGTATTTATAATGGGGTGGTAATTAGCCGGCGAGCTAGTTACATATCTGACAGGATTTTACATCAGGTCCCGTAAATCTTAGCCAGATCGGGGTAGATACAATTTTTTTTACTGTAGATGGGTAATTAGCCGGTGAGCTAATTACCTATGTTTGACCAAACTTTGACTTTTTGATTTTTCAGTAGGAAATGCTAAATCGAAGCTTCCCAAGAATGTTGATTTTTGAATTTCGGATTTTGGATGACAATTCAATCCTTTTTGGCTCTTTTGTCTGATTAATCAGGCCAGAACTGACCTGTGCTAACAGTGCTTTAAGTGGTATATCCCTATAGGACTCAGCTTATGTTTGGGTAGAATCTAAGGGGTATAACCTACTAAAGAGAAAGGACTTAGCTAGGAGTTGGTGCTTCTAGTGGTATATCGTACATCCGGAGGAGAATAAATCTTCGAAGACAATTGTAAGGCTTGATTTCTGCCAGTTGGAAAGGAATTGCGCTAGTGGATAAAGCTTAGAGGAAGGAAACTCTAGGGACTGAAATAGGCGGGGCCGAACCAGGATAAAATCATCTTGTTCGATTCTCTTTAACTCTTTATTTTATTGCACATTATTTCAAATTTGCATCATCCGGATCCACTACATCCGGAACATATCAAATACGATACACAAGACTTTTTAAAGTCTGTAAATT
Source organism: Euphorbia pulcherrima (assembly GCA_947683365.1). NCBI lineage: Eukaryota > Viridiplantae > Streptophyta > Magnoliopsida > Malpighiales > Euphorbiaceae > Euphorbia > Euphorbia pulcherrima. The sequence goes on along the minus strand of CANTUS010000006.1, from coordinate 10,940,940 downwards.
CCGTAAAAGGTCATTCACCCCCCCCCCCCCCCCTCAGACCTTATTTACATACGAACAGGGACCAACAAGCCCAAAGCAATCTTTGCCCTCATTGATAAAGTGGTGAACACAAGTTTCAAATGGCATTTTGAGAAGAACTTAAGATTTCCAGAATATATGGTTGTCCAAAATCTTTCAAAAAAATTGAGGAATTAGCTGAGCAGGTAAATAGACTCTCAGAGCAACCAAAACTATTATTCTAGCAACCAAAGATTCCAACCCGGCAACCTCAAATTCCATTCCAGCAACCAAAATCTCCTTACCAACAACCATTATTTTTGTTTCAACAACCTGGACATTACCTCCAGTAATTTGTATCATCATTTGAGCCTGATAAACTTATCTTAGAAGTGATGATGATGGAGTTTATGAACCAAACTCGGACCCAATTCTGTCAACTATCTAATATGATGATTTCAAGAGATGAAGAGGTCATTCTAAGCAACATTGAGGAAAAAAGAGCAAACACGATTGCATATGGTAAGGTTGTTGATAATTCTAATATGCTTGTTGTTGATGATATTTATAATGTAGGGGAGGAAGCAAAGGAGGAGATTGAGCAACCAGATTATAATCTGGAGTAACCAAAATATAACCATGAGCAATCAGATTATAATATGGGGCAACCAGAATATCACCATGAGCAACTTGTGGATAAAATAGAGCAACCTAAAGTTCAGTATGAGATTTCTCCAATTCCAAAAGGAAGATGCTTTCTCAAGAGGAAGCAGTCTAATGGAACAACTAATCCAAATCTACCAACCGAGGATACCATTTCCCAAAAGAGCAAAGCAACATATTATGCATGAGAAGCTAAACAAGAATTTGCATGTGCATGATCAAGAGATCTTCAAAGAAGAGGAGCAACTTGTTGAGGTGGATTTTAAAGGGAAAATAGATTGATCCCTTATCCTTAAAGATGAGAAATCTATTTACAAACCTCACAACCATATGATGGGGAAATATTTTAGTGAAAATCAATCAAAAAGTAGATCATGGAGAGAAGTGGACATGCTACAACAAAAGATTCCATATATCAGTCTACCGTTCTCAACTTTCATTTATGAACCTCCTTGAGCAACTTGTATATATTAGTGTCTGCTTCAAACACCAATTGAAGCACTTTTGATGAGCCTAAGTTCATATTTCTGACTTTGTAAATATTTTATAGCATTTTTCCTTGTTTAGTATATTTTTAATCTTGTTCTTTGTCTTTTTTGTGTAGGTGGTCAACAAATTAAGTATGGGGAATTCTAAATTTTGGTTGCTTTAACAAATCTGAGCAGCAGTCAAACAAGCTGCTCTAAGATATCTTCCCTACAACATCAAAGTAACTTACCAATTCTTACCTCTCTCACAATCTGGTAACTCACTTCCACTTGCTAAACAATAATTAAATTCAAAAAATGTTAGTAGTTTCCACTTACCCTTTATGAATTCTGGTTGCTGCTGGTTAATTTTTGTTCATTACTTTGAGGATAAAGTAATCTGTAAGTGTAGGGGATGGTATATGATTTGGAAGATATTCTTATTGATTGCTTGTGTTATTTGGTAAAACTGCTGCTTTTGACTGCCCCTACTTGAGCATTTTGTTTGAACTTGAGTATTCTATATTTTTAAATGTATTTTTATGGAATATTTATTCTGTTTTAGTAAAATTTGTCAAAAAAATTTGCTTTTTAAGTATGTTTTTAGTAATTAGTATGAAAACTTTGATCTTTTGAAAGCAAATAGTCTTTTAAAAATACTTGGAATCTGGATGTTGTTGGTAAACTTACATTAGCAAGTTTAATAAGGTTGGTTAAGCAAGATAGGCTATAAACTTGGAACTATTTTTCAATAACTTTGGCTAAAATGAACCAATTAAAATTAACCCAGATTTTAAGCAAGGATTTGAGCCTTTTCTTATTTGTTTATGAACTATTGCTTGAATTCCTTACTGAGTGGGCTTACACATGCGTGCTTAAGCTAGAACTTGATTTGGGAGAAACTTGTTAGTACTTGTCAAGATCACATCCTTGATCACTTGCATAAAATGATAAAGGGATTAGGATTAACCCTTCTTTAACCAAAATGCCACCCGAAAACATAATTATCCCCTAGTTAGCCCCTTTGAGCCTTTAACCTTTTCTTTCTTACACATGATAATTAAAATCCAAAGCCTTTTCACTTTGATTTTCCTTTCTCACCCTGAATATTTACCAAATAATTTTCTTAAAATAGAGCAAGTTTGTAAAATAGTTTGATTGTTAACTTATGTTTTCTACAAAATTCTTTTCAAGGAAAACTTAAGAGCTTTCTTCAAATTCTTTGCAATTCTTATTTTTCCAACCTCTTATAGTCATATTAGTATATTATTTGAATAAAAATAAAAAAAATAAAAAAAAGTGATAAAGACAAAGAAGTTCATATATTAATGGCAACAATGTAAAATCTTGGGTACTGAAATTTTGCTTTGGAGCAAGCTCATATCTCTCTTCATACATCATAAAAGCTTGTTAGGTACCTTAAATAAGGTCTTTTTGTTATTGCTGGAATGATTGCTTAGTTTTATTCTTATCTGCTTAATTGCTATGATCTTTCACTCTTATTCCTTATGCTTAAACTTTCTTGTATTGCATGAGTTATGATACAACTTGCTGCAAGTTCATTAATGTTTGCTTTGGTAAAATCCCTTACACACAAAAACTTTTCTTGACACACCCAACCCTAAGCCGACATTACAACCCAAATAAAATTCCTTTTAATTGTGCTAGTGATAAAAACTTAATGGTGTAGATAGGACCGATAATCAACCCCATGCACTTAAGTATGTTGTGTATAGCCGAGGAGTAAATTCTAAACACTCACCCTTAAACACTTTGAGTGAATTGAGTGAAACCTATTGGTAATGCAGTTTGGTTTCATGATGGAATTAATTATTGAAAAACTAGCTCTAGTTTGTAGTCTTGACATGTTTTTTAGACTAAGTTTCTTGCTAAGCGTAGGGGCATTCATCTCATTCTTTAATCCTTGTATTTTTTGCAAACTATTATGTTTTTATAAGAGATAAGTTGATTGCTAATTATTTTTTTTTTGTTTTCTTCATTTTTGTGCTTTTATGTTTTTATGTCTTTATGTTTTGCTTGAGGACAAGAAAATGTTTGAGTGTGGGGGTATTTGATAAATGCAAAATATACCAAGAAAATATAGGTAATTTGGCTTCAGAATCACTTAATTTGGATTTGAATTTTGGAAATTATAAAGGTTTTTATAATTTTACAGGTTGTTTCTGCCTGCTCCTTTTGGTTGCTCCAGAAAGCCCGAAAAGGTAGAAAAATAGGCAGAGCAGACAGAATTGCATATCAATTGAGGGAAAGGACGCCACATCTGATACTTTGAAGTGAAAGATGATCAGAATACCCATGATTCTAGAAGGACTTCTATGTGGCTTATTGAGGACGCCATACTTGAGTGCTGGAATTAGTATTTAATATTTTAGTCTCCACTTGTTCAAAACTTAATGGGAAAGACTTAATCTTCTAGAAAGAGAATCGTTTGTGTGGTCTAAATATTTCTAGAGTATTTTATTATGCAAGTGGACTTTCTAGGCTCTTCCACCTGCCATTATAAATAGAGAAGAACCCCTCATTTTGTGTTTAGCCCTTGTGGGCTAAAAGCCTTGATTGGTTCATCTTTATATTCTGTATTCTCAGCTAAGTTAATATAATATTTATGCTTTATGCTTTATTTTATTGCTAATTAAGCCAGAGCAGGCAAAGCCAACAAGAAAACTGGGTTGAATTGGGTTTGCTTTCTTCTCTTTTATTTCTAAGATTATATTGAGTTGATTGTGTTATGTAGAGCTTACTTAACTCATAAGTCCGACCAAACTTATGCATAGTGGGATTAAGAATCACCAAAAGGAGAATTATGAACATGGAACTTACATAACTCACACAAGTCTATAAATACTAAAAGTAGAGTAGATTTGTGCTGGGGGTTTTCATTTAACTTATTGGAATGCTTGCCTAAAATTAATGCTTAAAGTGTAGCTTGCAAGAGGAGGTTCCCGGAGTGAAACTTTAAAGAATCTAGGCAATAAGTTGGTATACCGAGCTTAGTGATTTTAGTGCAAGATACCTTAGATCTATGTGTTATAACATGCTAGAATAAAAGGGAGAACTCAAAACTATCAGTTTGTTTATTGGTCATGCATGTCTCCTTATAAATTTGTTAACATTTTTATTTTAGAGCAACCAGAATCTGTTTACATCAATCAATTTATTTTCGCCATTTACTTTCTTATCTTCTTTAATATTTTGGATTTCTAATTACTGATTTACCTCAAGGTTTACCAACTTCCTTGCTCCCTATAGGAATTAGACTTGGTATTGCCCTATACTACTACCACAATCTAGTACACTTGCTGGAGTGCTCACCTAAGGTGGGCAACAAGATCCACAATGATATACTTTTTGAGTTTTTATTTTCATAGATATGTAACATATGATATATCGAATATACCAACGTTATAGCTGGTGCGAAATAAACCAAAGAAAAACACATTATATCAGCAATATACCATGTTTATACCAGGCGTGATTAAACAAAACTTTAATTTGTTATCTTATACTAGGTTTATACAGCTATTTTATGAAAGAATTCAAGCAAAAACAACTTTATACTAGCATTATACCAGGTTTATACCAGGTGCAATTAAACAAAATCTTACACGAAAAAGTCATTTATACCAGGTTTATACCTGGTGTGAAAAACAAAACAAAACATTTGCATCTGTTTTATGAAAGAAATCAAACAAAAACCATATTTATACCAGCATTATTTAAGGTTTATACAAAGTGTGAAGAACCAAAACCATAAAAAAATTATTTTATGAAAGAAATCAAATTAAAACCACTTTATACTAGAATTATACCACTATTATATCAGGTGTGAAAAACAAAACCAAACATAAGCATCTATGTTATAAATGAAATCAAACAAAAACCACTTTATACCTGCATTATACAAGATGTAAAGAACCAAAATAATAAGAATCTATTTTATGAAAGAAATCAAATAGAAACCACTTTATACCAGAATTATATCAACATTATACTAGATGTTAAAAACAAAACCTAATATTGAGCATCTATTTTATGAAAGAAATCAAATAAAAAAACCTTACACCAGTATTATACCAGGTGTGATTACACAAAACATTAAACATCTATGCTATTAAAGAAATCAAATAAAAACCACTTTATAACAGCATTATACCAAATGTAAAAAATAAAACTAAACATAAGCATCTATTTTATGAAGGAAATAAAAAAGCCACTTTATATCAGCATTATACCAACATTATACCTGATGAATAAAACCAAAACCATAAGAATCTATTTTATGAAAGAAATTAAACAAAAACCACCTTATAACAATATTATACTAGGTGGCAAAACAAAACCAAACATAGGCATATATGTTATGAAAGATATCAAATAAAAAAACTTTATACCAGCATTATACTAGGTGTGATTAAATAAAAACATTAAACATCTATGTTATAAGAGAAATCAAACAAAAACCACTTTATACCAACATTATACCAGCATTATACCAAGTGTGAAAAACAAAACCAAACATAAGCATATATTTTATGAATGAAATCAAATAAAAACAATATTATACCAACATTATACCAGATGAAAAAAAAACAAAATAAAACATAATTATCTATTGTAGTAGAAGGAGGAGTTTGGTTTCTTTCATTTTCAACAATTGAAATTAGGTTAGGCTTAGAATCATGTATTTGAATTATAGTTTTTTTTTTCAGTTTCATACCTTAGATTATCTTCTTTAATTTGTTGAAGTTGAATTTAAGACTTGCTTCTATTGTCGATTTCTGAACTGAAATGGAGAGTTACGGTGAAATCATGGAGATGAAACCTGAAATGGTGTGTTATCTGAAATTATGGAGATGAGGATGAACACTAACGTTTGAAAGCGCAAGAGGAGGTTAACTGGAACATATAGAAGTTACGGTTTTTGAAGGAACATAGATAAGTTGTTAATGATGCTTATTTTAGATATAAAAGCTATGCCATAAAGTTCTTTTTTGAAGCAAATGCCCTAAAATTCTTGCTGAGCGCTTAGCCTATTTGTGTACTTTTCCCTATATATTATTGTAGTAAAACCCCAGGGGGCCTGTGCCACTATTGGCTAAGCTGTGGGTTTGTCCCTGCGTATATATATATATTCTTAAATGGGCATTTTACCTACATGCCACAAAATGAGCTTATGTTTGTTTAAATGCCAGCTCATATTTGTTTAAATGCCAACTTAAAGCTTTGCTTTAACAAAATCCTCAATAAAAGTTTCAAAATTAGTAAAATACCCACAACTGACAAACACTACTAGAATCACATTGTAACAACCCCCTCTCGCCTAATTAATTTGATTTTTGCAACTTAAAACAACTGTCTCACAAACAGTTAATTTTTTCGACACGAGCCTTTAGAATATTGTACTCTTCTTATTGTTATCTTTAAAACAAAATCCATATTGAATATTTTTTGTGACAAATATTATTGCAGTCTTATACCAATTTTACCACTTTTTCGTAAATTCTTATACATGGTATAAGAGTGGTGTAACGTCTTTATAGCACCAATTTTCCATTTATTTCTAGGTAAATAACATAAAACATAGCAACAGTGTTCTCTTTAAAGAGAAAAAAGCACTTATACCTAGCATAAAGGTAATAAAAAGCTGGTATAAGACTGCAAAAAATCTTTTTTTGCTCCAAAAATATTTATGATGAATGTAGTTTTAAAGATAAAAATGAGAGAAACAAAATATTCTAAAGGCTCATGTCGAAAAAATTAACGGTTTGTGAGATATAGTTGTTTTAAGTTGCAAAAATCAAATTAGACCATGTTCTTTTCAACTTCTAAAAGTTGAACTGAACTGAATTGAACTGAAGTTCGCCGAACTGAACAGAACAGAACTGAAGTGGGCTGAACTGAACTGAGCTTATTTTAGTGTAAATTTATAACTACGCATACCTGAACTGAATTGAACTGCACTGAACTGAACTAAACTAAATTGAACTGAACTATACTGAAGTTAACTGAACTATATTGAATTGTAGTCCAAAAGAATAGGGCCTTAATTAGGAGAGAGAATGTTGTGTTCAATGGCCATGAGCTGTTGAGAGAAAGGGGGTAAAACAACAAATGAAATCCTAAGATATAGCGAACTGAGAAAATAAAAGAAATGAGGGTAAATAAATAAAAGTTCATATAAAGCGTGGCATTTACATGTATTTTCCTTCTTAAATAATAATATTATATTATGAGAATATTGAATTGATTAAAAAACTTGTACGAACATCAGAATTTGTAACCAAAAAATTTTTTTTTTTCATTTTTTCTAACTATTGTTTTGGAAAAAAATTTTCAGTGACACGTTTTGGAAAACAAGCAAACCCCAATTAAAAGTCATATTTTTCTTGTTTATTCCAAAAACATAATGCCTTTTATTTTTTAAAAAATAAATCTTCAGAAAGTTCAGTGATTGTTTCCTTCTAGAAAAAAGAAGCTCAATAATATCTCAAAAAGAAAGAGAAACGAATAGTCATTATTTAGCATACACATCCAATATATGAATAAATCAACAAACAAGAGCTTGAGAAAGGCACCGAAGAAAGTCCAATTCTTTAATATCTTCAGTTCATCAAGCTAACTTACATAACTATGGCGGAAAGTTCAAAGCTTCACATAGCACTATTTCCATGGCTAGCCTTTGGTCACATGATCCCATACTTAGAACTTGCCAAAGCTATTGCTAAAAATGGCCACAAAATAACCTTCATTTCGACCCCTAAAAACATTGATCGTCTTCCAAAACTCCCTCCCAATCTAACCCCTCTCATATCCTTCATTAAACTTCCTTTGCCTTTAGTAGATGGCCTACCCGAAAACTCGGAGGCCACCTCTGATCTTCCATCCGAAAAAGTTCGATGCCTGAAAAAGGCCTTTGACGAATTAAAACAGCCCTTAACCCTATTTCTTCAAACTTATGGTGCGGATCTTGACTGGATTTTTCACGATAATTTGGCTTATTGGCTTCCTCCTATAGCCTCTAGTCTTGGCATTTCACATGGCTGTTTCTGTATATTCTTGGCCGCAGCGGTTGCCTTCATTAAGCCTACATCAGTCGCGGAAGATGACCGTTCAAAACCTGAAGATTTTACACGGCCGCCAAAGTGGGTAACATTTCCTACCAATGTTGCTTTTAAGATGTTTGAAATCTTAAAGATGTTCGAGTTGCTCGCCGGAGAGGATGGTATTTCCGACTTATTTCGTACAAGTGAGGTTATCAGAGGCAGTGATATAATGGTTATAAGGAGTAGCTTCGAGTTCGAACCTGAATGGTTGAATCTGTTAGAGGAGATCCATGCCAAGCCGTTTTTACCTGTAGGTATGCTTCCTACAACTGAACATGACGACGAGGGAAAAGAAATCGAAACATGGAAGGAAATAAAACAATGGCTAGACAAACAAGAGAAAAATTCTGTAGTATATGTTGCATTCGGGAGCGAGGCAAAACCGAGCCAAGTTGAGCTAAACGAGATTGCGGGAGGGTTGGAGTTATCAGGTTTACCGTTCTTTTGGGTTTTAAGGAAGCGTCGAGGGTTAGCTGATACAGAGGTTCTTGAGTTGCCTGATAGGTTTGAGGAGAGAACTGCAGGACGGGGATTAGTCTGGAGTAACTGGGCCCCACAATTGAAGATTCTAAGTCATGACTCGGTGGGTGGATTCTTGACTCACTCGGGGTGGACTTCAGTGGTGGAGGCTAGTATGTATGAAAGGCCTTTGATTTTGCTAACATTTTATGCCGATCAAGGGATAAATGCGAGGCTCTTAGAGAACAAGAAAATGGCATATCCTATTCCAAGAAACGAAAAAGACGGAAGTTTCAATCGAGAAAGTGTAGCGGAGTCTTTGAAATTAGTAATGGTGAAAGAAGAAGGTCAGATTTACCGAAACAAAGCAAAAGAGATGAAATTATTGTTTGCTGATCGGAATCGACAAGACACTTACATTGACAAATTTGTGGATTATCTTGAGAGGAATAGGGGCGATGAGAAGACCATCTAAAATTGTTGCTAAAAGTTGAGAGCCAACCTTTCATTTTGATATGGTTTGATATGGGTTGTTGTTTTGATATGTGAATGTATTTCTGATGATAAATTAATATTGTTGTAATAAGGAAGAATCATTTTAAAATGATTTTTTTTAATTTATATATTTTATTTTTGTTTATTTCAAAGTAATAGTTACTTATTAAAATAAACACTTTACACATGTTTTTAGATTTTATTTTATTACTTAAATATCATTTTGGTGTCTAACTTGTTGGTTTCTTATAAGACTTCTTCAATGTTATTGTATTAAGGGAGTGAGTGTGACAACTTATGGGTTACGTGGAAAAATTTCACTAGAATTATATATCATCTTCATATTAAAAGTATTTGCCCATTACTAATAAGGGTTGGTCCAAATGGTATGCGGTATAGTATCACTTAAGTAAGGTCTCGAGTTCGAGTCCTAATGAATACAGAAAATTCTTATTGGAAGACTCACCCGACTGACCCTCCGTAGCTAGGTGCGTGACTAGGTCGGATTTGGATATAGTCGAAGCAAAGCTCCGATGAACCAGATGAGTAACGGAAAAAAAAAGTATCTGCCCATTTATGCTAATGAATCAGAACTCCACACACCCCATTTATGGATGCTCCCACAGCTGCATCAAATTTCCATTTGGGGTTAAGCTTTATAATGGGGATAAATATCACTCTGTAAAAAATATGTCTGCTTAATCTGGCCTGAGTTTATATTGCTAGTTGTCGTCGGACTTTTTGTTTATAGAGAGGCTTTTAGTCCCTTGATTTATTTACTGTTGCTTAAGTATCATTTAATCCAATTTTTTACTCTATTAAACGGTGCAACAAACAATTAATTTTAACATATACCCATACTTACAATATTTGTAATTCAATTTTTTAACCAATAAAAAATTTATCAATAATTATTTATTCTATTTTTAAAAAAACCACAATTAATATAAAAAGTTTTTATTTTAATCAGTTTAATGTATTTTATAAACCGATTTAATTATATTTTAAATATATATTTTAATTACAATTTTAAATTATGATTTTGATTTTTTATATATCTGAATAATATATAAATTTAATTAACATTTCATTATTAGCTTAAACTCAGTAAACTTAAAAATTACACTGAATTGATATAATTTTTTTTTGCATTTTGTGTTTAAAATTCTTAATCTTACGAATGTTACTCTTTAAATATGTAATTTTCATATATTATAAAATAATTTTTTTATTACTTTATTAAATACAGTTTAATCTCAACTAAATTCAATTTATTTCAAAATTAGCTACATCTTATTTCACCATATTATATTTTTAGTTATTGATCATCTTGTGTATTATTTAATTTGAAGTATTCATTTATGAATTATGAACATTAAATATTATTAATTGTCAATATAGTATAATTTATATTAAATGTATAATGTTAAATTATTAAAAATATCAATATTTTAATATGTTTTTAGAAAATTCAATTCGATCACTGATTTAAACCGATTGAACCTAAAATTTATGACCCGATCCCTTCACCGGTTCAAGGACCAATCCGGATCTAACAACCATGCCTGCGATATATGATTTAGAATGAAGTAGTAAAGAAACAATTAAAAAAATAGAGGGAGTAATTACTTACATTTTATTATTTTATCATTATTTAACTTTTCTAGTTTTGATATAAAAAAAATTTACAAAATATGCAGCTAATTTAAAATAACAAATAAAAAGAACTAAACTAACAAGATAAAGCTACAATTAAAAAGAATACAAGCAATGAATACTCGGGAAGTGCTCAAATTTTTTGTCAGTTAATAATGCAAGAAAAATCAATAAATTATGGCTGTTCAAATCTGAAACTAATTACTAAATAATATACTGTACATAAAGTTATTGGGATACCGCATAGTAGAAATTATTGTGCTCATCTAACCGAAAAAAACTAATTTATTGTATCAATAAGCGTTTCGGAATTTGGGTCGGTGTAAAAAACAAAATAACAATATAGATAATTTATGAGTTTGAAGAATATTGGATTTGATAGCTTGAATGATATATAAGTAGGTTTGAATATATTTAACACAAAATCAATTGATGTGTGTTAAGACTCAATCTATACCACTTATATTCAACTCTTTTTAATTATTTATTTCCTACGTGGGATATCTCCAACAAGCGATACATCCCTTTTAAATCTTTCTACTTTTTGCTAGTAATAATTAGGACTATAAACGAGTCAAGTTGAGCCGAGCTTCGGCTTGTTCATGTTGGCTCACTAAGTTTTTATCGAGCTCGAGTCGAGCTTTGAGCTTCATTCAAGCTCAGAATTCATGTTCACGAACGGTTCATTTAACAATTTGTTTATTCACGAGCTGTTTATGAACATTTAACGAGTTCATGTATTTTATGTACAAATAAAAATAAAAATAAAACTATCAAATTTATTACATTAGATTTCATACTTATATCATCTTTTAGTTATTACACAATAAATTATTAAAAGTTGTTAAATCAATATTTTTAAATTAAATGATAAATAAATAGAATTAATATTATAAAAAGTTTAAGAGTATATGGGAGGAGGCTAAATTTTTTAATTTTTCTAATTTTTTATATATATAAAATACGGTAAACTTTAAAGGAGTACCTTGTGGTTTCACTCTTATTTGTACAATAAGGTCTGAGAAATTGTTTTTTGTAAAATGGGGTCTCTAGTTTCAAAAATTTTGCAAATTGGGGGCCTATGGATTCAGAATAGTGGTGTTAACATTGAATATTTTTAACAATTCAACATTCATATAATTTAACCTTATTATTTAAAAATCACCCGTCATGATTTGAGTAATTTTCGGAGTTTTTTTTTATTTTTTATGATTTTTTAAAGTTTGTTATAATAATTTAATTAAAAAAATTTATACTACTAAAAAAAGTTTACAAAATTTCGCCAATGTGTATTGTATTTTTAATGATCATCCCGCAAAAATTCAGATAAAAACAAACAAAATTACTCTTTTTCGTGACATAATTTAATATTGAGAATCCTTTATTTGCAAATTTTTTGAAACCACATACCCTGTTTTGTAAAAAAAATCCCTCAGACCCCGTTTTACAAATAAGTGAAACCACATGATACTTTTTTTAAGTTTACCCTATAAAATGAAAATAAATGTTATTTTTTTTATATAAAACTTTAATTAGCTTTTCAATATACCATAATATAATAACATAAATTAAAATTTTAAGCTGTTTTATACATTTGATTTTTTTGCTTCATTTTCCTTAAAACAATTGAATATAATCAATGTTCATTTTAGTTTGTTATTAAATGATATATTCTATTTTATAATGAGATTCTAAGAGTATTAAACTTAGTGGAAAAATGGCTAGTTTAACCTCAAAGGTTGAAAGTTTGACCCCTAGAAAAAAACATGTCTTTTCTATAGCTGAGTCAAAATCATGAGAATGATTATCCCATGATTTTTTTACAAAATAATATATAATTGTATTTTTATTAGAAGGGTCCAATTTATCTGCTTCATATCTTATTTTGCCTAGGGCCCATAAAATGTTAAGGTTGAGCTTGCTTGTACAAGTATTTGATGTGCAAAGATTATAATGAATGTAATTCACGAGCTTTTAAGGGGCTTGTTCGTGAACTTATTCACAAGTGTTGGTATTTTAGTGTAATTGGATCAACTAGTTGACCAATGCGATTGTAATATTTCATCAAATAAGTCAGGAGAATGCGGAGTGCACGCTTGCTCGTGTTCTACCACAATACTTAGCTTACGGGGTCAAGGGAAATCTTTCACAACGCTTCAGTTTTGAACCGTTGCGATTGCTCGAATGGACACGACTTTTTGAAACTCTTATGTTTTGAACCGTTGCGACTGCTCGAATGTACACGACTTTTCATAATGCTTTTATTACCGTTGTGACTGCTCAAATGGACATGACTTTTAGCAACGCTTTTTCTTTGAATAGTTGCAGTTGCTTGTTTCAGGCTTATAAAAACTTGGCATGACAACGTTTTCTGTAGGCTGGTTCACATTTTTTCACAACGAAAATTCATTCTAATTTCTTGATTTTTACTCTGATTATATCCGATTGAAAAATTTGGGAGAACCACCAAATTAGTTTCAATTTGAAAGCACTATCACGACTTTCGAGATTTTCCAAGTTATTTTCAGTAATTCCCCAACAAAGATTGAAACTAATTACTGAAAATGACGAATGGAGAATCTGCAAAGGAAATGACAAGCAAGTTTGCGAAACTGGACAAGTTTGAGGGTCAGGATTTTCATAGATGGCAAAAGAAGATGCATTTTCTATTGACTACACTGAAGGTTGTGTATGTTCTGAGTACTCCTATGCCAGAAGTTGTTGAAAATGAAACAGTAGAATAGACTACAAAATGCTGCAAATGGGAGAATAATGATTACATCTGTCGTGGTCACATCTTGAACGGCATGTTTGATTCCCTTTTTTATGTATACCAAAATGTTGAGTCTGCAAAAGAACAATGGGATTATCTAGAATCAAAGTACATGGCAGAAGATGCTTCAAGTAAGCAGTTTTTGGTTAGTAATTTTACTAACTATAAAATGGTTGATTCTGTACCCGTTATGGAACAATATAATGAATTGTTAAGGATTTTGGGTCAATTTGTCCAACATGACATGAAAATGGATGAATCCATTTAAGTTTATGGATTTACTTATACAGGACTTCCTTCTACTTTTAAAGGTTATTCAGATGCTAGTTATATTTCTAGTGAGGAAGATAGTTACTCCACAAGTGGGTGGGTATTCCTTCTTGGGGGAGGTGATATCTCTTGGGCGTCAAAGGAACAGACTTGTATCACTAATTCAACAATGGAATATGAGTTTTTAGCTTTGGCAGTAGCTAGTAAAGAAGTTGAATGGCTGAAAGATCTGATTTATGAAATACCATTATGGCCTAAACCAATATCACCTATATCTATTAGATGTGATAGTGAAGTTTCCTTGGCCAATGCTTATAGACAAGTATACAAAGGCAGGTCTAGAAATTTACATGGGAGACATAGCATGATTCAAGAATGCATCATGCATGGTGTTATATCATTGGAGTTTGTAAAAACTGAGCGTAATCTAGCCGATCATTTAATCAAAGGGTTAAGAAGAGATCTTGTACACAAGTCAGCTAAAGGGATAAGATTGAAGTCAATCTAAAATCTCTAATGTTGAGATACCTAATTCTCAGGTGCTAAATTCAATGAGGAAAGCTTAACATCTAGAGATTGGAATATACTAATAATAGTATCCTAAGTTGTGTGTTCAGACCTGCAAGATAAGAGAGATTGAAGTTGAACTTCTTAATAGCTTTTTTGAAAATTGTATATGCATGTGCAAGAATAAAAAGGTTACCTATATGAGCATGAAGTTTAGCCAATTCAAGAAGTTTGAGTCTTGACTTCAATATGCTTATGAAGGATAAGGATACAAGGCTAGTAAAAAATAGTGTTAAGTAAGAACATGTTAGAATGTTGACTTATGAGTATATTATCTTCATGTATTCAAGATGAATAACTAAGGTTCAATTCAGAGTGACACCTTGGTTATTCAAATATTTGGAATGTGTAATAAACTAAGATGAAATCATCACGATATTTCATTTATGCATAAGTTTGTTATTTGTCATGATTTTGTTTAGTTAATCATGGATTACACTAAAATGGGGGAGGATTTTTGGTATTTTAGTGTAATTAGATCAACTAGTTGACCAATGAGATCATAATATTTTATCGAACAAGTCAGGAGAGTGCGGAGTGAACGCTTGTTCGAGTTATATCATGATACTTAAATTACGGGGTCGGGGGCAACCTTTCGTAATGCTTCTATTTTGAACAGTTGCGACTGCTCGAATGGACACGACTTTTCGCAACGATTCTGATTTGAACAATTATAACTACTCAAATGGACACAACTTTTTGCAATGTTTCTGTTTTGAACCATTGTGACTACTCAAATGGACATAACTTTTTGCAACGCTTTTTCTTTGAACCATTGCAACTGCTGGTTTCAGGCTTATAAAAACCTGGCATTGGCAACGTTTCTGCAGGCTAGTTCTCATTTTTTCACAACGAAAATTCATTCTAAGTTCTTGATTTTTACTCTGGTTTTATTGGATTGAAAAATTTAGGAGAACCGCTAAATTAGTTTCAATCTGAAAGTGTTATCAGGACTTCAGAGATTATCCAAGTTATTTCCAGTAATTCCCCAATAATGAGCTTCTAATTGAGCCTGTTCACGAGCTTTCGAGCGCTTGTTCATGTTTAGTTCATTTATAAACAGAGCCTAAAAATTATGTTCACAAACATTTCATTAATAAATCAAGCCGAGTTGAGCTTTTATCAAACCGAACACCGAGTTATTCATGAATGGCTCGGCTCATTCAGGCCCGACCCTCGGGGTGGGCAACGGGTGCCACCGCCTATGGCCCATAGCCGGAAGGGGCCCAAAATATGTTTTTTCTTAAAGATTGAGTTGTTATTATTTAAAAGATTAAAATAGACATAAATTAATATTAGTAGAATTAGTTAGGTGCTTATTAAAATTGTTAGAGAGCAAGGGTATTCTTAGTTTTTACAAAAAAGTATGTTTTAGTTTATTATTTTTTTTTGAGGGCCCCATGTTACTACTTTTAATATTGATTTGCCTAAGGCCCCAAATTATGAGGGCCGGGCCTCGGCTCATTTTCAACCCTAGTAATAATAATAGCAATAACAATAATATTGGGATTTGTCAAGAGGGGTCACTTTTTCCAAATTAATTACAAATTTATAATAACAACTAAACATTATTCATTTTTCATTTTTTAACATTTAATATACATATTTACGTTCTATATAAGGCCTTGTTTTGTCATTAATATTTTCCCCCTTTTTATGCATTTTTTCTTTTCATCAGGTGAGTTCTTCTTCTTCTTCTTCTTCTTCTTCTTCTTCTTCTTCTTCTTCTTCTTCTTCTTTTTGATTTTCGCCATTGATTGATCGGTTTTTTTCTATTTTGCGCCTACATTTTTTTTATTCGTTCAATCTTAAATTGAATTGTTTCGTGGTTTTTTGATTTCGTTCTTATCTCATTCTTTTGATTTAGAGATTTGTAGTTCATTATGTTGTCTCTAATGGAAGATTTTATTGTCTTGATTCATTCTTTTGATTTCATTTTTTTGTAGTTTGTTATCTCTAATGGAGGATTTAGAGTTCATTTTGTATTTTTTTTAACATTTTATCTGTTGAAATTGAAGTGCACACCATGTGTTTGATAAAATGCTAAGTTGTTTGTTTTTGTTATTAGACATTTATTGAATATCTATTGGACTTAAATTGGGCATATATTAGACAATCAAGAATGATCTGTCTTCTCGCATATATTTAATTGAAAGCTCCAAATATGATCATAACCGAGTATCCTCTATGTGTGTCAACAATACCTTCTTTTTTTGGTGATGCTAAAGGTAATCTACTCTTAAGCTTTTGTTCCTACTTATTCTTTCATTGTTTTGCATTCTATTATTTCTGTTGTTAGTTCTAAGATCACTATCAGATATCTATTTGTTACTTATTATTTTATAGTTCTTAGCTTGTGTTTATTAGATGTTTTGTACTTTATTTGCCATGTATCTGTTAGATCACTATTGTATTTCTATAGTATAACTATTGTATTTTTGTTGTCATCTGCTTGTTTTGTATTTTGTTCATTAGATTATTGTTGTTTCTTTTTTTCTAGTTGCTGGCATGTTTTCATTAGAATTTACTATCTGTTTACTATGTCTCTATTGGTTGTCTATAGGTTATCTGTAGGTTATCTTTAGATTATTTATTGTATATTAGTTTCCTTTATTTTTGGTTTGGTTTTATTAAGTCATTTTTTTTACACATAGGCTCTGTCGTTGATGGGCATATTAATTGTATTGTCCCTGTTGGTGAAGATGAGATTGATTATGATCCTTTGATTTCTACTGCTCAAGAAGATTTGAGCGACGATCATGATCTTAACGTACATAATTTATCTAAGATTACATTAAATGAGCTTTATATTGTGTTGAAACTGATTCAGCAGAAAATTTTGTTCTTGAAGTTGTCATTACGGACCCAAATGTTGATTCTTTTAAGATTAGTCAGGTTTTTAAGGACAAGGATATACTTGAAGATGCTATGAGTTTTTATGCCATGAGGAATAGTTTCCATTTTATGGTTGATAAATCATTCCTGAAGCAGTTTTGGATTAATTGTGTTTCTACAAGCTGTCCTTGCTTTTTTTAGAGCTTCCAATAGATAGAACAAATGGTTTTTTATTGTGGGGAAATTTTCAGATGTGCACACGTGTGATATTGATGAAAGGAACGGTAAGAAGAGGCAGACTACCACCGAGTTAATTGCCACCTGCTGCCGTCGATACATAATTGGGTTTTACCTGATGATGTTGTTCAACATATTGTTCTTCCTCCCGATGTTAAGCCTAATGTAGTTAGACCGAAAAAAGAAAGGTACCTTTCCGCATGGGAAAAATCCAAGTCTTCTGTGAAATGTAGTGCTTGTGGAAGAATTGGTCATAATAAACGATCTTGTCGAGGCAAGAAATAGTTTTTTTTTCTTTGTTATGAGTTTGAAATAGCTATTTAATCTTTGATCTCTGTATACTATAATTTTCAATAAGGAACTGAACATTGATTTATCTTTCTTTCCATTTATTGAATAATAGTCATTTTTAGTTACTGTTTCTTTTTTTTACTTTGTTTGAATTAAGTCGTATGATTTTGCTGTCTAATAATAAATGTTTGATGTCTATAGGATGTATAATCCTATTCTATAGGATTTCTATAGGCGTTGTATATAATCCATACTGATATCAGTGTATTGCTGTCATTCTTGAAATTTTTTCTAACTTTCTGTTTCACATGTTGAACATATCTGATATCTACTATAAGTGTCATACTTTTTCAATTGAATTACGAAACAGATATTGTATTCTGGTAGAAGAAGACAATTTCATATCTTGTAAACTTCAAATATGCTCAAAGGGACATCAATTCCAACTACTTAGATCCCTAATTACACAAGATTTCTAGAATTCAAACATAATTAATCATCAAAACTATCTCTATTGACTGTCTATTCTGTCGATATATTGCTCATGGCTCTCAAGTTTGTTTTTTAGATATTCCCTTCCATGCTTATATAAGCTCAAAGCTAGCCAATCGTGTTCTGTGGATTTGGCCATCAAACTGATCTAGGATTGGTTTCTACTCAGTCATATACTCCTAAAAGCTCAGCTGTGAGCGGGTGAATGTTTTTGCGGAATAGTTATGCATGCAGGGTGTGGTGCGCATGGCATGATTTGGTTCGGTGCCGTTTGAGGAAACCTCAACGCTTGGTCTGGTTTGAGAAAATCCAGTTTGCTTAAATGAGGTGGCTTTGTAGGCCAAAAATGTGATTATATTAAGGAATATATTTGCACATTTTATTGAGAAAGGATATTTTTGAAATAAAGCATTTTTACTTTATTTAAAAATAAAATAGAGTTGCCACCCGGTTCAGCTCCACCGGGAATTGTGGTATACCGATCCATGATGGGATTTTTATATCGAAGAGAAAATGAGATTCTGAGTTCGGACATGATAGGTACTCATATTGTTCAAATTGTTTGGGTTAATTTTGGAACTTTGGAATTTATGGTAATTTCTGCATTACAACGATTTTGTTTAAGAATTGAATTCAAGAAATAAAATGGGCATTATAACGGCTTAATAAATGAAAATTTGCTACCGAAATTTTAGCAGAGTAACGATAGCGCTTGGGTCTCGACCCGAAAACTCAGATAGAGTTTCCTCACTTTCTGAATATTTTATCCGTACCTGCGAGGTTATTTACACATATTATAGTTTAAGTGGCTTCAGTGGCTCACTTAATGAGAGAAATGAAATGCAATGTGCGATAATAAAGTAATAGAAATGGATTTTAATGAATTTTAAAGTTAGGCTTTGAGCCGATTACCCTCAGTTTACCTTTTCGTCTATCTAGGATGACTTAAGAGCTGGTGCGGGATTGAAGTTGTCGAGCCTTGTGATTTGGTTGGAAAATAGATTTAACCCAAGTTATGACTATAATCTTAGATTATTTCTACAAGAAATGTAAAATTTTGGTCGTTTTTAGAGCGAAGATCACTGTGGGATCTTGACTACAAAGACCGGAGATTGAGCTTATACCGAGTGTCAGTGATGAGGCTCGAATCTGGAAGTGTTTTAATAGAGTTTCGGGGCTTTAGGGACTCTCGGAATTGAAAAAGGATAGAAAGGTAATTTTAGAAATTTATAAAATTTTTCGTCTCTGTTGAAATGGGGGGGTAACCCCGTATTTATAATAGGGTGGTAATTAGCCAGCGAACTAGTTACCTATCTGACAAGATTTTGCATCAGATCTCGTAAAATCTTGCCAGATCTCAGTAAGATTTGGTTTTTTTTACTGTAGATAGGTAATTACCCGGCAGGAGCATTACCTATGTTTGACCAAATTTTGACTTTTGATTTTTTAGTAGGAAATGCTAAATTGGAGCTTTCACGGAATGTGGATTTTTAAATTTCGGATTTTGGATGACTATTCGATCCTTTTTGGCTCCTTTGTCTGATCGCTGAACGAAATACGCATTATTCCTCATCGGGCGAGCAGACCGTGCCAACAATTTGCCCCTCGCATACGAAACGTTTACCGTGGAGGTAAAATTACACGTATGCGGATGAAAAAGCTGCTGTCAAACCAGTGTTCTTGCATGATAAGGACATGAAAAACCTTTTTAGAAAGAATCGACATTTCTTAATCGACAATTTTGAAAAACAAAATTTTTTGCCCCTTCGATTAAGAATGTTGATGAAAATCTTTAAACGAAAATCCGCTGGGGAGTAAATGTAAAAAGAAAAGATGTTGGGGATAGAAGAAAATGTAGGTTAGAAAAACTTCATGTCCTTAACGGTGCATAGAAAATTTTGGTCCACCCATTTTAAAATAGGGTTTTGCATGATGCAGAAGATAAGTGAATGGTCATACTTACCTGTGGTGTTGCATCCGTTGATCAGTTTTCACTTTTAGGAAGATGGCACTATTAGCCGCGTCTTGATCAGTTTCTCATTGAGGAGGATGGCACGTCGGCCACATCTTGATTAGTTTTCTCTACTGAGGAAATGTCAAATATGGTGATCAGCCTTCTCATATAGAGGAAGTATAATCAGATTTGGTGATCAATATCTCATCTGGGCAGAGTATTATCGGTTATCATAGAGCAGTTTTCTCCTCGGGGAGTGTAGCACTGTCAGCCACCGTTGAGCAGTTTGTCTCACCATCGAGTTGGGCATTATCCGCCACTGTTGAGTAGATTGTATCACCATCAAGTTGGGCACTATCTGCCACCATTGAATGGTTTATCTCACCATCGAGTTGGGCACTGTCCACCACCATTGAACAGTTTGTCTCACAATCGAGTTGGGCACTGCCTTGCCACCATTAAGCAGTTTATCACACCATCAAGTTAGGCACTATCTTGCCACCATTGAGCAGTTCGTCTCACCATCGAGTTGGGCACTGTCCGCCATCGTTAAGCAGTTTGTCATACTAGGGAGTGTGGCACTATCTACCACCATTGAGCAGTTTGTCTTACCATCGCGGTGGGTACTGTCTACCACCATTGAGCAATTTATCTCACCATTGATTTGGGCACTATCCACCACTATTAAGCAGTTTATCTTACCATCAAGTTGGGCACTATCTATCACCATTAACCAGTTTATCTCACAATCGAGTTGGGCACTGTCCGCCACCATTGAGCAGTTTGTCTCACCATTGAGTTAGACACTGTCTGCCACCATTGAACAATTTATCTCACCATCGGGTTGGGCACTATTCGCCACCATTGAGCAGTTTGTCTCACCATCGAGTTAGGCACTATCCGCCACCGTTGAGCAGTTTGTCTTACCATTGAGTTGGGCACTATCTGCCACCGTTGAGCAGTTTGTCTCACCATCGAGTTGGTCACTGTCCGCCACTATTGAGTAGTTTTCCTCACCATCGAGTTGGGCACTGTCTTGCCACCATTAGGCAGTTTGTCTCACCATTGAGTTGGGCATTGTCTTGCCATCATTGAGCAGTTTATCTCACCATCAAGTTGGGCACTGTCTGCCACCGTTGAGCTACTATTGTGATTTCCTGCAAAATACAAGCTGACATGGCACTGCATATCGCAAGCACTATACATGACACTATAAAACTTAATACTACTTGACTAGATATGGCGCTGCTTGTTATTAAAATAAATAGACATGACACCACATGTCATCAACATAAATTGTGAAGATCTCGCTAGATCTAAGTTTGGCTATGATGTGCCTTGGTATAGGTCTCACTAGATTTGAGGTTCGGCTAGGATGTGCCAAGGTAAATATCTCACCGGATCTAAGATTCGGGTATGATTTGCCAGGGTAAAGATCTCATTAGATCTAAGGTTCGGCTATAATGTGTCGGGGTAAAGATCTCACTAGAACTAAGGTTTGGCTATGATGTGCCAGGGTAAAGATCTCATTGGATCAGGATGATAAAGCTTAGTCTTTTGGAAGAGTTTTATGCATTCTTGTTTAATGATTCATGTGATGTAGTACATTTACTGATGTATAATGAGTTGTGTAAGTGTATGATGCATTGAGTTGGCATTTGCCCCTAGTCAAATTGGAAGGATGCATTACTCAGCAGCTTTTCCCTACTGAGGAAATGTTGAATGTGGTGATCAGGCTTCTCATCTAGGATGAAGTATTGTCAAATATGGTAATCAGTTCTCTCTATTAGGAGGAGAACTATTGAATTTGGTGATCAATTCTCTTTACCAGGAGGAGAACTCTTAAATTTGGTGATTAATTCTCTCTTTTGGGAGGAAATCGTAATTTGGTGATCAGTTCTCTCTACTGGGATAAGAATTGTTGAATTTGGTGATCGATTCTTTCTATTGGGAGAAGAACTATTGAATTTGGTGATCAGTTCTCTCTATTAGGAGGAGAATAGTCAAATTTATCTTAAATGACTGATTTATTGTCTATATCACTGGGTAGCTAATATTTTGGTGACTTTGAAGTCTAACAGTACTGTGTTTTGATTGTTGAAGCATTTTTTCAAATGCCTCTTGATCTTAGAAAGTGTTTGAGCTAATTTTGCATTATGTTGCATGTGTTTTTGCATCTATGAATATGAATGTGATGTTTATGCAATGCATTTTTATCCTCATAGCATAGAATCGTGCAGCTGTAAGATGAGGCTTGCTTGGCTATCAATAGTATTATATTGTATCATTGGCTTCTTGGTTTTTATCATTCTCAGTGATGATGAAAATTTAATTTTGGGTTGGAGTCCTAGATGTAGGCTTTATAGCTTCAAGGGATGAGCTTTGTCATTTTCAGTGTAGTTATGTACGCTTTGCATTCATTTGACTATGGTCGTTGGGCTGGCCATGTACTTAACTACTTAAACAAGGAAAACTTTTGGGTCCTTCTTAGATCCAATGAATTCCCGAGTTGTAAAACTTTTGCCCCATGTGGCATATAGCATGAGACTAAGCAGGTAAACTCCAGTTGCTTGGACTGATGAAGATTAGCTTTTATTCTTTTCACTGATTGTATAGATAGTATGGCATGCATCAGGAGTTCTCAAATTCTTGTGTGGCTGAGTGCAAGAAGATTGTCTTCTCATATTTTGGAGATGTGGGAGATTTATACGCTCATGTTGATGAAGAATATTGCTCCTGTGCTTGTTGTCATTCGGCTAGTCATTACGATAAATGACTTTGATTGTGTTTGCATGCAGAGGTTATGCCCTAATATTTGCGTGAATTGAAGCATAGCAGGCCTTTTTTATTTTGTTTTTTAACCCTAATTTTTGCATAAACTGCCTTTTCAAGTTTTTGATTAATCGGGTTGCCTTAACTTTTTTCTGGACCGCCCTTTTGGGTTTCCAATCTAGCATGCTCTTTTTTTTGCATGCGATGTATGAACAAGAGCGCTTACATGAATGTTTCTTTTAACAATTATGTGTATTCATTAAGTGCAGACATTTAACAATTCAGCAAAATGACACATCAGTCAACGAAATGTTTTTAGGCGTAAAAGTTTGGTATCTATTCCCAAGAACTTTTTCCTGTTATCAACAGTCCTTTTTAAGATTTACCGGTTGATTTCTCTCTTTCTTTTGTCTTTATTTTGCCTAAAAGCCCACACTAGCTTTTAGCAGACACATTTTTTGTTTATGTGGATTGCCTAAGCCTGTTCTCATTCAAGGGGCTCATGAACTTTCCTCTGATGTCCCTTATGTGTAACATTCCTTTTATGAGAATTTGTTTCACTATATGGGGTCTCCTTGGGTGGAATTTGCCCCTTGCCTCAGCATGCACTACTTTCATTTGATTTAGGATCAATTCCCCTGATTTTTACTTTGTTAGTTATTTTTGTTGTCCTGGTCATCCTTTGATCACGTACCTTTGCGTGTCTCAACTTTAGTTCTCTTTAGTTGAGGAAGGATATGTCATTTCAATGATGTCATGCCCCAGGTTGAGACATTTTCGTACATTTGTTCGTAGATATTCCATTTGCTAGATATTCCTGGCTGATTTAACTTTGTTCATGTGTGTTCTGTAAGATCCTTATCAACCTTCATTCTTCTTGTCGAGTGGCACATCGAAAGGAAAAGCAAATCTTCAGAGACTAGTCTCGTCAGATTTGTTAGTTTGGTTTTCATCATGGTTGTGTTGTTGATGAGGTCCTTTCATCATTATGCTAGAGTTGCTTGGGAGTCCCCTATCTGATTTTTCTTATGTGGCACAAAGTAGATTTTTTCTAGATTACTTTGAGGCATGGTTCGAGTGATTTTCTTTCTTGATTCTATTTGGTGAATTGTCTATTGAATTGAGTAGATTCTCTTATATCTTTTCTTCATATGCCCCTACGAGCTGTAAGGACATTTTATTGATTGGACATGCTTGATTGAACCAGGCAAAGGCATCTAATTGATTTTATTATTTTCTTTTTTTCTCTTTCTTTTGCAGGAGTCAAGTTATTTAAAATAGATACCATTTCTGGTTTTGTGAAATATGCCTAAATTTATTTCATCAATTGGAGCGTCATGAATGTTGAACATGTCAAATGTATGCTGGAATGAATACATGGAATCGTTAGCAGAAACATTGCATATGCAAGTATATTTATTCATAATATTATTTATTATATTGTTTAGTTTGAAAACACTAGAGATAAAAGTAAAAGAGCAATCTTCATTATTTAGCATAGCTCTCACTTCTTCGGAGTAGCTGCTGCCTGCCATATTATTCCCAATTTGAGCTTTCATCTTGGTCTTCCAGAGTTTCTTCATCTAAATGATATTCAAACTTTGGATCCTCAAGATCAAGTTGTTCATAATCTGTGTTTTCATTTTGCATCATTTCATGGGGCTCATCTTCCTTTAGCTGATCTTCTTCATCATACTTCTCAAGATTTTTGGCATGTTCTACCACATCTTTGAAGGTTTCAAATCTCTCCATTCTCATTTCGTCTTTCTACCTTTGACTAGAACCCTCCACTAGTTTCACAATTAAGGCTTCCTCCTCAGGTGCCCCACTTACTAGCAATCGGACTGCCATCCATCTCAAATAGTAATCCTCAAAGGACTCATTTGGACATTGCTTTATCCTTTTGAGGTCCTGCAGAGTGGTTTTTATCTTCATATTGAAGGCGTAGTTCTCTATAAAGATAGAACATAACTTCTTCCAATCAGACTTCTACCATTCAGAAGCTGGACCACATAGGGTGGTTTGGAACAGATTGACGATATGAACTTTGGGAACTCTTATGCTCGTCATGACTCTTAGGTAACCATCAACATGGGATGTTGGTGAACTAGTGCCATCATATGGTGCGATGTAGGGCATCACAAAGTTAGCAGGTAAGGGCTCTATTATATAGAGAGTAAACTTTTCTATGTCTGTGTATTGGTCAGTAGACGGGCCTATGATCTTCTCAACTTTTGGCATCATGGCCTCCAATTTGGCTATCTTAGCTCTTAGTTCAGTCAATTTTGCTTCTTTTTGCTCCATCTTTCTAGAGTTGGACGCATTCAGGCTCTTCAAAGTGTTTTGGAATTCCTGAGTGCCCATAATTCTCATGAGGGACTGCTTAATAGCATCATCATTTACCATGGTTTCTTCATGCTCGACTGACTCAATTATCGATTGTAGTTCTTACTCTTCAGTTATGTGACACACGCCTTAGTCGGATTTTACTTTGTTTCCAGCCTTTTCATAAAAAACAAAATTAAGGCCTCCCACGTTACAAGGATCCTAATGATTTTTTTAATGATTGAATGAATGGATGTTATAAATGTATGAATGATATGCACATATATGAATGAATGTATATGTGTGAAATTCAATATTCATGGAACATTGAATAGGTTTTGAGGGAGTTAAACATTCGGGGAATATTTGACAAAGGTAAGGTATTTATGAATCTCGATATTCAAGGAATATCAAATGAGATCGAGTGGTCACGTATAGTGACGGGGTTTATTTAGGTTATTTGCCACATTCATAGAATGCAAAATCTAGTGTCTTTTGGGGAAAGTACAACTCATGGAAGTGTCATTTAAGGAGTGCACTAAGATTGAGATCATCTAGGATGCCCCTAGGGTAGGACTTGTTTTAGCCATTCAAGGAATGGTAAAAAGGTTATGTCACACTAGACATTGATTCAACAATTGCTTTGTTGCCTTAGAGTTGGGAAAAGTTTTGGTCATTCAGGGAATGCTAAAAAGGTTGTGCCTTGATGGGTATCGTCTTAGTAATCACTGGGTTACCAAGGGGTCAAATATTTGTGGAATATTTGATAAAAGTTAAGCATTCGAGAAATGCATAACAAAAGGGGTAAGTCTCTGATACTTGAGGAATATCAAGCTTCGTCAAACGATCACTTTAAGTGTTAAGGTTTGGTTGAGTTTTCTTTCATGGAAAGCATAACTCAAAATTGTGTCATTCTAGGAATGCACAAAAGTCGAGGTCATGTAGAATGCACGTAGGCATTTTGGCCAAGTCATTGTAGGAATGTCTTAGCTATTATGTCTCACTGGACATCAATTAGCAATCACTATGTCGCCTTAATTCTTGGAAAAGCCTTGGTCATTCAGAGAATGCCAGACAAGTCTGTGGTACTTAATTCGACAATCATGGGGTTGGCTTGGTTTTATCCATTTAGGGAGTGCCAAAAGTTCTGGGCCTCGCAGTCGGGTTCAAGATGACTCCTTGGTCGAGATCAAATGGCTAATTGGTCAGGGTTTGATGACTTACTAGTCTAATTTTTGTCAACTCATTGGTCGAGTCTGAATTGACTCGGGGGTTGAAGGTGACTCTATTAGTCGGGTGACTTATTGGTCGAATTGACTCGTTGGTCAGGTTATGGAATGACTTTAATAGTTAGGTGACTCACTAGTCAGGTTTTAGAATGACTTTAACAGTCGGGTGACTCACTGGTCAAGTTTTAGAATGACTTTAATAGTCCGGTGACTAACTAGTTAGGTTTTTGAGATGATTCCAATAGTTGGGTGACTCACTGGTCAGGTTCTAGAATGACTTTAATAGTCAGGTGACTCACTAGTCAGGTTTAGTTAATCTGGATGACTGAGTGAGTTGACTCGGTTATCACTTGGGGTTGACTTGGTGGTCAAGGGTGAGTTGACTCACTGGTCACTCAAGGGTTGACTCGGTGGTCGAAGGTGAGTTGACTCCATGGTCAAAGGTGAGTTGACTCGCTGGTCACTCGGGGGTTGACTCGTTAGTCTAAGATGAGCTGACTCACTAGTCACTCAAAGGGTTTTGACTCATTAGGCCGAGGGGTGAGTTGACTCTAGGGTCACTCGAAAGGTTTTGACTCATTGGTCCAAGGGTGAGCTGACTCTAGGGTCACTCGAAGGGTTGACTCATTGGTCCAAGGGTAAGCTGACTCTAGGCTCACTCAAAGGGTTTTGACTCATTAATCCATGGGGTGAGCTGACACTAGGGTCACTCAAAGGGTTTTGACTCATTGGTCCAAGGGGTGAGCTGACACTAAGGTCAGTGACTCATTGGTCCAAAGGGTGAGCTGACACTATCACTCAAAGGGTTTTGACTCATTGGTCCAAGGGGTGAGCTGACACTAGGGTCACTCAAAGGGTTTTGACTCATTGGTCCAAGGGGTGAGCAGACACTAAGGTCACTCAAAGGGTTTTGACTCATTGGTCTAAGGGGTGAGCTCACACTAGGGTCACTCAAAGGGTTTATGTCTTTTGGCTCATGGGTTGAGCCTAGGTGGATTCACTAGTCTCGGTTATTTTGGCTCACAGGTTGAGCCTAGGTGGACTCACTGGTCTCGGTTAGTTTTAGCTCAGGATCTGAGCCTAGGTGGACTCGCTGTTCTCGGTTAATGAAATGGCATGGCACACGTTAATGTCATGGTTGCACAAAGATGTAGTTAGTTTCTCACAATGATGTTTATAATGTCCATTTTTAGTTTATTTATATTTAATAAACCTGCACATGCAGCAAACGGTTAGATCGCGCCTACTGCCCTTTTAACTCCATTGGGTTACTCCGCTTTAAAGCCAACGGGGGACTCAGCAAAGTCTGCTCACGTGCACTCAAGGCTTTTGGGTAAACCTATGGGGAAGTATCTATGGTTCATCCAAATGTGTGTTTCAGTCTCAAGATCGGGTGCAATTGGGGTACCCTGGGGCCTTTGTGTACTGAGTCCCAATGGCCTTAAGTAAACCAAAGGAAACTTTTCCACATGTAAAATACATAGGTAGTCTTTCCTTTATGCGAGCAAGGTCCTTGTACGTTACGCAGGGGGTGCGATTGGATCCATACCCCTTAAGGCCCAAGCGAACTTGGAGATACTTCACCAAAGGACACCTAAATTGGTTTAGGGGTAAAGGATGCAGATGCTATGCAGTCCTAGAATTTGTGTAATATTGAAATTACCATATATTCCATAATTCCAAAATTTAATTTGAACAATATTTTAATTATCATGTCAAGAAAGAATTTTTATAAAAATCGGGTTTTTATAAAAATAATTATCCCCAGCAGAGTCACCACTATGAGCGGGAGGACGTTTTTGCGGAATGGTTATGCATGCGGGGTATGGTGAGCATAGCGCGATTCAGTTCAGCGCAGTTTGAGGAAACTGCGGTGCTTGGTCTGGTTTGAGAAGATCCAGTTTGCTTAAATTTGGTGGCTTTGTAGGCAAAAAATGTGATTATATTAAGGAATAAATTTGCACATTTTATTAAGAAAAGATATTTTTAAAATAAAGTGTTTTCACTTTATTTAAAAATAAAATAGAGTCGCTACCTGGCTCAGCTCCAACGGGAAATGTGCTATACCGATCCATGATGAGATTTTTATACCGAAGAGAAAACGAGGTTCTGAGTTTGGACATGATAGGTACTCATATTGTTCAAATTGTTTGGGTTAATTTTGGAACTTTGAAACTTGTGGTAATTTCTGCATTACAACGGTTTTATTTAAGAATTGAATTCAAGAAATAAAACATACATTATTGTTGGAAATAATGATCTGAAACACTAATGTCCGGATCAGGTTTGAAGTAAACAAAACCTAAGTATAAGACTTATTCGAGTAATCCAAAAAACTGAAGCTATATCATCCGGAAAATTAAGACGATTACCAAGTCCTAAACAAGGCACTCAAGTCAAGACAAGTACCTAAGCATAAAAGAAAGATCTAGTTAAAGTTTGGAAAGGAAACAAACTATTAACTATCAAGACTAGCATCCGGAAGAATTGATTGAAGCTACACCGGAAGAAGGCAGATCCGGAGATATAAAGTCTGAAGATATCCGAAATACTCCTATATCAAACAAAAAGAAAAGTTTCAAATATAACTTTCCATCCACCTTCTTGGTCTATGAAGTCAAAGATCCTTTCCCCAAGATAAAGACAAAATGACAGCTTGCATATTTCAAAGAAAGGACAAAAGGACTGACACCGGACAGAGAAAGCTAACTACCTTTTTCTCCTAGACTAATAAGGAGGCGCGTGGAACTTATATCAAAAAGCAACTAGTATAAAAGTTGGTTCATCACAAAATGCCAATGAAAATGATCACGGACAACTTTTCAGCCTCAATCCCAAGACATTAAACGGGGTCAAATTACAGTCTAACGGATTGATCAATGGCTCCGAAAGCACCACCTATAACCTGATCAGGGGTGAAGATTTATTTCAAGTTCAACAACCTACAACGGCTACATTTATGATCGAAGCCTATGAAAGGAGCTCTTCACCATTTGAGAAGGTAACTGGTTGATTTACAAAAATCAACTAACAAAGAATACTCATTCAATCAGTTGATATAATCCCTCCAAGAACCCTTTGATTCAAACTCTATTGTAAGGATTCCTAAGTAAGCTATAAACTTACGAAACTCCAAACCAAACCTTTGATAGAAACCAAAGTGTAAGATCTCCAACTTGGGAGAGTTGTGAGATCGGGATACAACTTAAAGTTAGTGGTTTAAGCGGGAACTCATTATAGGACTCACCTTAGATTCAAAGAAGAAGGCTAAGTCGCATATCTTATAAAAGGCTCAAAGGACTCAGCTAGGAGTTGGTGCTTCTAGTGGTATATCCTACATTCAGAAGGGGTTACCATCCGGAGACAAATTGTAAGGCTTGATTCCTACTATTTGGAAAGGAATCCACTAGCAAAAAAGCTCGGAGGAAAGAAACTCTGAGGACTAGAGTAGGCGGGGCCGAACCAGGATAAAAACCTTCTATGTTTGATTTCTTTAACTTTCATCTATTGCATTATATTTTTATAACTGCATCATCCGGATCCATCATCCGGATCATATTCAAACACACTACACTAAAACTTTTTAAAGTCTTTATATTTAGTGAAAAAAAGGGTCATTCACCCACTCTGACCTCATAAGGACCCTCACATGGACCAACAAGTGATATCAGAGCGAGTGCTCAACCTAGAGATCTAACAATCTCGAGCTAAAGGTCCATATATTTTGATTCACATATCAAAATGAGTTTTTATAACTCACAACTCCTTCCCAAGGGTATGTCTGTTACCATTCCTCCACTCTTCACTGGTGAATACTACACTTTCTAGAAAAACCAGATGAAGAACTTCATTCAGTTACAAAGCATGCAAGCATGGTTAGTTATTAAATATGGTCCATATGAGCCTACTTGTGAAGTAGAGGGTATGACTACCCAAAAGCCATCAAGTATGTGGGATGAGAATGACTTTAAAAAATTGCGTGAAAACACAAATGCTATTAACATGCTTCATTGTGCTCTTAGTGCAGCTGAATTCAACAGGATATCCAGATGCCGGACTGCAAAAGAGATTTGGGAGAAGTTGGAGGTAACCTATGAAGGAACCACCTAAGTAAGAGAAGCTAAGCTTGATCTACTCCAACAAAAGTTTGAATCCTTCAAAATGGAGCCTAAAGAATCAAACAGTAGCATGAACACTAGATACACAAATCTAGTGAATAAGATGAAGAGGTTGGAAAAGGAAATTCCAGAAGTGGAAATTGTCAAGAAAGTGCTCCGGAGTCTCACCAAGGAATGGGACAATAAAAAGACTGCCATTGAGGAAGCTCATAACTTAAATTTTACAGTTATGATGGACTCATTAGTAATCTTCTAACCCAAGAATTGTTCTTGGAGAGGTATAGACAACAACAAAAGAAGCCTGAGGAGAAAAAGAAGGCCTTTGCTCTTAAGGCAGAATCCACCAGATCTGCTTCATCCGGAGAGGAAGAGCAAATCAATGAATCAATGAGCACCAAGGATCAACTTGCTTTACTAACCAGAAGGCTGAATCGATTCATACAAAAGAAAGATAGAACGAAATAAAAAAAGGTATGAATCCCGAAAACTAAGAGAAGGCACCTCTAGAAGAGACAAGCCTAGAAGGAATCTGGAAGAAAAGAAAGATCTAGAGAAAGAAGCTGCTCGCTTCGAATGTGGTGAAAAAGGCCACTTCAGAACAAAATGCCCCAAGCTCAAAAGAAGCAAGACGTTCAAAAAGAAGGCAATGGTTACTACTTGGAGCAATAATGAAGAAATTAGCAGCTCATCTTCAACAGAAGAAGAGAAGACTACAAACTATGCATTTATGGCTCTGACTAACCCTAAAGCAAAGCAATCCAAAAGGAATGCCTCCAAGAAAGAAACAGTGTAAATCAAAGAATCAAAATTAGATACAGCAAACACTGAGGTAAATTCTTATTCTAATTCTGCCTCTAATCTTGATCTTGCTAGAGCTCTATCGATTATAATCAAGGGTGTAAAGAAGAATGCAAGAGAAATCAAATCTCTTAAAAGAGCAGTGATGGAGTTGGCTGAAGATGCTGAAGTAATGGCATAAGACATCAACCTGGTAAGACCAACCAAGCATATCAATGTTGTGGAGGAAAATTTCGTAAGCAATCAAGTCCAGATCCTAAATGCAAATGTAATAGGACTGGATAGAGAAATCAATCTGTTGAAGGAAGCATCTACGAAGAGACCAAAAATAAAGGATCCAAGAAGAGATAACCCTCCTCCTCCTCAGAATAGATTTCAAAGGACCCCCAATCAAAAGATAAAGGGAGCTAGCAGGAAACCACAAGCTAAAAGATATACCGTTCCTCAAAAAGGAAAGGCTAAGGTAGCATACCATCAATAGTCTATCAAATAGAGAAGAAACCATGGTGCAGAAGTTGCACCTCCAACCAGCTTCTGGATTAACACCGAACCATCCACTAGTATGCAAATAGCTGGGTATAAAGGCAACTATTGGAAAAAGGATCTAGAGAAGATTAGCGAGAATCAAAAGCAAAACATACCTATTTCAGGGTGCAGGTTTTGTGGGAAAAATAATCATATTACTAAATTATGTAGATTAAAAAATGGTTATTATGATGTTTATCCTTGGTCTGAGATGGTTATTAACCCGAGAGGACCCAAATCTGATTGGGTACTCAAACCCACTTGATCTGTTTTACAGGTATGCCTTAGATCCATAGTAGATCAACACACATGGTATATTGATAGAGGATGCTCAAGGCACATGATAGGTGATGAAAAAGCCTTCATCACACTAACCCGGAAGAAGGGAGGCAAAGTAAGCTTTGGAGACATTCAAAAGGGACAGATCATTGGTCATGGAACCATTGGATCTGAATTTAAGATTGAAGATGTCTCACTGGTTGATGGACTGAAGTTCAACCTGCTAAGTGTGGCCCAATAATATGACAAAGGAAGGAAAGTCACATTTGACTCCGAAGGCTGCTCAATGTATGATAGTAAGTCCAATCAACTTATTCTTTAGGCTCCTAGAGTAAATAATGGCTATCCTTTAAACATTAAAAATAATAAGAAGAATATATGCCTGGTGAAGAATCATGGCTATGGCACCGGAGGTTGGGACATGTAAAAATGAACCTCCTGTCCAAACTAGCCAAAAAGGAATTGGTTGTGGGTTTTCCTAAGGTTGCTTTTGATGAGGATCATCTATGCACTGTATGCTAACTAGGTAAACAACATAAGAAAAATTTCCCTTCTATCTCATGCATTCATTCCAAAAGAGTACTCGAGCTCTTACATATTGATATCTTTGGTCCAATCAAGCCATTGAGTTTAGGTAAAAGAGAATACACCATGGTCATTGTGGATGATTATTCTCAATATACCTGGGTTCTCCTGCTAACAAGTAAGGATGAAGCCTTTGACCAATTCTCTAAGACATTCATTCAAATAGAGGTAGAAATAGGGCATAAGCATTGAACGCATTCGGAATGATAATGGTGGAGAATTCAAAAATAATCATTTTGCTGATTTTTGTGACTCTAAGGGCATAAAACACAACTTCTCTGCCCCTCACACTCCTCAATAGATTAGAGTTATTGAGAGAAAGAACAGGACCATAGTTGAGATGGCTAGAACAATGCTTAGTGAAAGTTGTTTGCCAAAATATTTTTGGGGTGAGGCCATAAATACAGCATGCTATATATTAAATAGAGCTCTCATTAGAAAGACCATCGAAAAGACCCCATATGATATCTGGAAGGGAAGAAAATCCAAAATTGGGTATATCAAAGCATTCGAATGTAAATGCTACATTCTTAATGATAGAGAGCAACTAGGAAAATTTGATCCTAAATCTGATGAAGCAATTTACCTTGGCTACTCAACAGATAGTAAGGCTTACAGAGTCTTCAATAAATGAACCCAAACTGTGGTAGAGTCAATACATGTAGATTCTGATGAGACTAACACTGCAGGAAAGCAAAGCTACACTCCGGAAGATCAAGTTTCGAAATCTGAAAAATCTAGAGAAAAGGAGGTAGCAGGAATTCTGGATTCATTTCAAATCAAGAATTATAAAGAGGAAATGAAGGAATATCCTTTGATCCTAAGGTACAACAAGTTAATCTCAACCCACAGGAGATTGACTTTAATGAAGGCCAAGAAGGAGTGGTTAAAACTGAAGTGGAGCAAATCCTAGTTCAATATGAAGGCCTAAAAAGAGAGATCTGGACCCATAGGGATCATTCAATCAAAAATATTCTAGATGATGTTCAGAATTCAGTTAGAACCAGAGGTCAACTCAACCGGATGATAAGCCATGCTGCCTTTGTCTCTCTCATAGAGCCAATGAAATTTCAAGATGCTGAAGCCGATGAAAGCTTGATGATGGCAATGCAGGAAGAGCTAGATCAATTCATTAGGAATGATGTATGGGATTTAGTTCCTCCTCCTAAAGCAAAATCCATTATTGGCACCAAATGGGTATTCCGGAACAAGCTTGATGAATCTGGGGTAGTTGTGAGAAACAAGGCAAGATTGGTTGCTCGAGCCTACAACCAACAAGAAGGATGTTGCATTGGTATATGTCCCAACTAATGAACAAAGAGCTAATATCTTTACTAAGCCTTTAAGTAAAGATCAATTTGGGAAGCTGAGAGAGTCAATTGGAATGTCAAATCCAATTTAGAGAAAATCCAGAAGATAGTTTTAAACTAAGTCGAATCCTAAGCTAAAAACTTATTCTAGAAGACAAGGAGTATTGGGAGAAGATCTATTCTAGAAGGTTGCCATGTAAGCTGACAAGAATGATATATGGCAGTAAAAGCTCATAAAGGTAACAGTTACTTTTTGAATTTCAAAGGTCCATTGGTTGTTACACGTACGGTAAATATAACAGTTATTTCAAAAATAAACCGTCCCATTCTCCGGTTAAACTGACTTTACCTCTCTCCTAAAAATTCAACTGCCATATCTTCAATCCAATCAAAACCTTCGGAATCTACAAATACCCCCAAAACTCATCTTCTTCCTCATGCGAGCAAATACTCTACTGTTGCTCTGCAAAAATTCAAACCCAAAACCCTAGATTTCAAAATCTCTCTCAAATGGCAGCCATAAACACTTCAAACACCCTCAAAATCTTACCTAGGATAAATTTCTTTCAAATATCCGACTTGGAAGATTCTGATTTTGAACCTCTCCACTTTAAAACCTCCAAATCCGTTACTCCTACTGATCACCTTGGTGATGATTATCTATTCAAGACTCCTCCTTTCTTCATTGTCATGGATGATTAGAGTTTGGGTGATTTCTTAAAGATAAACTGCCCCACGTACCCAGACCTTGTGTAAGAATTTTATGAAAATCTCTGCGCTCATAACCATTTTGATGCACTACACACTAAAGTCCAAGGGAAGGTGATAACAATTACTCCTGAATTTTTCAAGAAGCATCTGAACATAAAAAACTCTAGAGTGTTACTGAGAAAGGATAGAGATGAGAATGATGATGACTACATTTCAAAGCTCTAGCTACACTAAAATTATTTAGGAAACAAATTCTCAACATACTTCCCAATAATGCCAAGGTTCCTGCAGTACGTTGTGGCAAAACTCATCCTGATAAGGAAGGGATCATTGACTATAGTTTCTTCCCTCTAGCACTATATCTTGCAGCACTAGGTTAGAAGTGTGGAAGTAAACTACTCAGTCTTGATTATTCACTATCTCAAGACACATGTGAACTCCCATGGCGCCCTAATCACTAGAATCCTACAAGCAATAGAAGTAGATCTGACCGATCTTGAAGCCAAGGTTCCTCAATCTTTGATATGATGAGGAGTGGGATGAAGAAAAAGCCAAACAAAAAAGGGAAGAGAAAAAAAGGAAGTCTAGAAAGATGATGGATCCGAAAGATCCCCAAGAAGGCCAGAACCATCAAAAGCTAGGCACAAAAGAAGCCAGAGGCAATTTCGGAAAAAGCAGTTGATGAAGACACCCTACCAATCAGCCAGATCATAAAATCCAGCCCTAAGAAACCTAAAGTCAGGGGTAAGCTCATCAAGGCTGCTGCTAAGAAGGGTCGGAATATGATTGATACAAATATGTCTACTGTTGTTGCCAAAGCAGTTAAGGCCGGAAGGACAGCCAAGGGAACATTGGCTGAAATGGAAGCAACTGAGGATGATGAAAAGATAGAGGATGAGGCTCATGCTCAAAAGAAACTTAAAACAAGGGGTCTAATATTTGAAGAAGCCATGGCTGCATAAGAAAAAAAGGAAAGTGAAGGAAAAAGGCTGGCTGACATAGTATTAAATGAGGAAACACGGTAGTATAAAGACAAGGCCGCTTTGGAGAAAGCAAAACTAATCAAAGGGAAAAATGTTCCAGGGGCAACAGAGATAGTAGGGGAAGATGATGAACAATATACAATAATACAAGCTACCATCAGGGAGAACACTAAAATAAACCAAGAAAGAATAGAAGGTCCAAGTGCTTCATCTGGAGTAAATCCAGCCCTAGTACTTCTAATTTTAGTGAATCCTGATGAGATGGACATATTGTCCAAAATCCCTAAAGCTGATTCATTTATTTTTGCCTCCCACAAAGAAGATTAACTAGAGAGTCTACTTGGATTCAACACTCCAATAATAAATCTTGAAAGTCCTGAAAAGGTACTAAAGAAGGGTGTTGAGGAAAATACCAACACGCCTAGGGTAGAAAAGATAAGTCCTTAAAAGGCATATGTAGTAACTGTCGAGGACACTTCCAACTTACTTGAAGAGTGAACTGTAAGTCCTATAATGGCACTTGTCAGGGTGGTTGAGGACAGTTCCAACCATCCAGAGGCTAGGCTGGAAGAAGAAAAGCAGGAAGTTGAAGATGATCGGAATCAGACACTACAAACCAATGAGTTAACCCCTGCTCTAATTCATCTTGATTTTGATCTTAATGCTATTCAGGATGATGTTGTAAAACATGAGCATAACTTAGCTATAGACTCTCATAATGTCGCTAAGGACATAGTGCTAAACCCGGATGATATAACTCCGGAGGAGGGAGTGAGTCTGAGTTCCAAAGGGCACACTTCTAAAGTAGACCATAAGGGCGAGGCTTATCTAGAGGAACAGATGGAAGAGGATGAGGATGAAAAAGAAAGTGATGATGAGGAGGAAGAAGAAGGACAAGAGAAAATGATAAGAAGGTAGAAGGACATGAGAAAGATGATAGGGAGGAAGACACCTCATCCAGCTCCTCTGATGAGGAATTCCCTTCCAAGATTCTAGCTATAAGAGTGCCTGCAAACAACACTATCAAATCCAAAGTTACAGCTATGCTTCAGTTATTGAAAGAGGTTACTATGGATGAAAGCGAAGAGGGATATGTGAAGTAGAGTCTCCGAACTATACGCGCTCATCTTCAAGGAGTTGAGAAGGAATTACTAAGGCGATGATCTGATATAGCAGTACAAAAGAACTTGCGTGAGATGAAGGAGATTTTGAAATGCCTCCCTAGAATTGGGCAACAAGTTATGGATTTTTCAACTCCCGGAGCTCTGGCGGAAGTTTCTCTATCCCAAGTCCAACCAATTTTGAATGAACTTAAAGAGAGCTCCACTACAGCAAACAAGACTGCCAGTCAAGCCAATACCTTGGCCTCTGATAGTTGTGCAACTGTTCTTGAAAGATTGTCCTCGTCCACCACTGATTTATCCACTGAAATAAAGGAATATATTGATAACAAGTTTGAAAGCTTGACAAAATTCATGGAAGAGAGAGACTTGAAACCTACTCCTTTCAACCTGGAAACTCATCAACAAATAAACCATGACATGCTTGCTCACTTCATTGATAAAATTGTCCCTAAACTCAAAGAGAAGATACTGGATGATATGGGTGATGAGATGCAGTCCAGAAAC
The DNA here is from genome assembly GCA_947683365.1 of Euphorbia pulcherrima. Classification (NCBI taxonomy): domain Eukaryota; kingdom Viridiplantae; phylum Streptophyta; class Magnoliopsida; order Malpighiales; family Euphorbiaceae; genus Euphorbia; species Euphorbia pulcherrima. The sequence continues at coordinate 10,903,397 of CANTUS010000006.1, read as the reverse complement.
TTCGGTATCGAACAATTGATAAATGACTGGAAGAAGTCCATTTCCAAGGAAATAAAGGACTAGACAGAGTCACTCCACAATATCCGGAAGGGGATCTTAGAGGAAATAACCTTACTCTAAACTAGAATCAATAATCTATCTATTTTTGGACCCTCTTCCCTTCTGGCTGTTCCGAAAAGCCAGCTCATTTCGGTACTACACAATCTTGTCCAAGCCATAGGGGACTCCAGATTCATGAGCCAGATAGGTACAACTACTCTTATCAAGGTCATGTTCCCCTATTTTGGTTGCAAAGACCAAGACCATATTCTGCGAATTCTTCCCCAAGTCTCACAATCCTATGATCAACTCCAGAGATCTCTTTGCCCTTATTATTTGACTCCGCCTATAGTTGATCACATCATTGATGAGCGGGCAAAAGGCAATAAGGATTACTCTATCTACTCCTCTGCTTGGCAACAGTCTTGGGACAAGCAAACCTACATGGTTATTGATCCCCTTGATGGAACCAAAAAGGGGGAGGAAGATCAAAGCCATAAGGAACGGAAGTGGGAATGGCAAAGGCAAAAGGATACAAGTCAGGAAGAGCGGACCTTCCGGAGAGGTAGTTAAGCTAGCTAAATGATATTGTAATACTTATGTAATAGCTAGATTTACTTTATATGTATTTGTGTAATTTGTAATTTTGAACTTCATGATGTTAACCATTGTTAATAGCAGAAGTATATATGAGGTGAAGTTCTTAACTATCAAAACAAACGCTTCTAAAGTGCAATCTGTAATTGTACTAAAACAAACTTAGAAGCTAGAATCATAAAATTATGGGGAATTTAGGATGCTAGAATTATGGGGGAGCATTGTAAATGACTAAGTATCAAGAATCATACTTAGATCATAAAACTCTCTCTTCTTTATGCTTAGTTGACTCAGGTTTTTTATTTCCATCAAATGGGGGAGATTGTTGGAAATAATGATCCGGAACACTAATATTGGATTAGGTTTGAAGTAAATAAAACCTAAGTATAAGACTTATTCGAGTAATCCAAAAAATTGAAGCTATATCATCCGGAAAATTAAGACAATTACCAAGTCCTAAACAAGGCACTCAAGTCAAGACAATTACCTAAGCATAAAAGAAAGATCCAGTTAAAGCTTGGAAAGGAAACAAACTATTAACTATCAAGACTAGCATCCGAAAGAACTGATTGAAGCTACACCGGAAGAAGGTAGATCCGGAGATATAGAGTCTAAAGATATCCGAAAGACTCCAATATCAGACAAAAAGAAAAGATTCAAATATAACTTTCCCTCCACCTTTTTGGTCTATGAAGTCAAAGATCCTTTCCCTAAGACAAAGACAAATTGACAACTTGCATATTTCAGAGAAAGAATAGAAGGACTAACACCGAAAAGAGAAAGCTAACTACCTTTTTCTCCTAGACCAATAAGGAGGCGCATGGAGCTTACATCAAAAGGCAACTAGTATAAAAGTTGGTGCATCACAAAATGCCAATGAAAACGATCATTAACAACTTTTCAGCCTTAATCCCAAGACTTCAAACGGGTCAAATTACAGTCTAATGGATTGATCAACGGCTCCAGAAGTGCCACCCATAAAGATTTATTACAAGTTCAACAACCCACAACGGCTACACTTATGATCAAAGCCTATAAAAGGAGCTCTTCACCATTTGAGAAGGTAACTGGTTGATTTACAAAAAGCAAGTAATTAAGAATACTCATACAATCAGTTGATATAATCCCTCCAAGAACCCTTTGATTCAAAATCTGTTGTAAGGATTCCTAAGTAAGCTATAAACTTAAGGAACTCTAAACCAAACCTTTGATAGAAACCAAAGTGTAAGATCTCCAACCTGGGTGAGTTGTGAGATCGGGATACAACTTAAAGTTGGTGCTTTAAGTGGGAACTCCTTATAGGACTCGGCTTAGATTCAAGGTAGAAGGCTAAGTGGTATATCCTACAAAAGACTCAAAGGATTCAACTAGGAGTTGGTGCTTCTAGTGGTATATCCTCATCCGGAAGGGGTTATCATCCGGAGATAAATAGTAAGGTTTGATTCCTACCAGTTGGAAAGGAATCCACTGGTGGAAAAGCTCGGAGGAAGGAAACAGGGGACTAGAGTAGGCGGGGCCGAACCAGGATAATAACCTTCTATGTTTGATTTCTTTAACTTTCATTTATTGCATTATATTGTCATAACTGCATCATCCGGGTCATATTCAAACACGCTACAGTAAGACTTTTTAAAGTCTTTATATTCCGCAAAAAAGGGTCATTCGCCCCCCTTTGACCTCATAAAGACCCTCATAGGGACCAACAATTATAACGGCTTAGTAAATAGAAATTTGCTACCAAAATTTTGGCAGAGTAACGGCAGCGCTTCGGTCTCGGCCCGGAAACTCGGATAGAGTTTCCTTACATTCTGGATGTTTCATCTGTACCTGCGAGCTTATTTACACATATTATAGTTTAAGTGGCTCCATTGGCACACTTAACCAGAGAAATGAAATGCAATGTGCGATGATAAAGTAATAGAAATGGATTTTAATGAATTTTAAAGATGGGCTTTGAGCCAATTACCCTCAGTTTACCTTTTCGTCTATCTAGGATGACTTGAGAGCCGGTCCGGGACCAAAATTGTTGAGCGTTGTGATTTGGTTGGAAAATAGATTTGACCCAAGTTATGCTATAATCTTGGATTATTTCTATAGGAAATGTAAAATTTAGGTCATTTTTAGACCAAAGATCACTGTGGGATCTTGATCTAAAAAGACCGGAGATTGAGCTTATACTGAATGTCGGTGGTGAGGCTCAAATCTGGAAGTGTTTTAACAGAGTTCCAAGGCTTTAAGGACTCCCAAAACTGAAAAAGGACATAAAGATATTTTTGGAAATTTATAAAATTTTTTTGTCTTTGTTGAAATGGGAGGGTGACCCGTATTTATAATAGGGTGGTAATTAGCCGGCGGACTGATTACCTATCTGACAAGATTTTACATCAAATCCCGTAAAATCTTGCTAGATCTCAGTAAGATTTGATTTTTTTACTGTAGATAGGTAATTACCCGGCAGGAGGATTACCTATGTTTGACCAAATTTTGCCTTTTTGATTTTTCAGTAGAAACTGCTAAATCGAAGCTTCTCCGGAATGTAGATTTTTTAATTTTGGATTTTGGATGACAATTCGGTCCTTTTTGCCTCCTTTGTCTGATCTCTGAATTAAATAGGCATTATTCCTCATCGGGCTGAGCAGATCATGCTAACTCAGCATAAGGATACCGGAATCACTACAATTTATTTTGAAACAGAATATCAGTATTATAATAAGATATTTTGATGAAGAAGATGTAATAAATCTATCCAAATACTGCTTTAATTATAATTATAAAAGACTTAACAACAAGTTACATCGTGCTTCCAAACAATTAATCATTAATCAAGCAAATTGAACAAATTGTATCCATGACAATACAATTTACATGTTCTCACATTTCTACTCAACAAAAAGAACAATACAATTCGCACTTCCCTCAACTACAGAACCTGACAAGGAATTAATAATATGTACGAACCAATAGAAATCCAACAGACATCCAGTATAAATCCTATAGACATCTAATAAATCAAATACTCATTAATCAAACTTCAATTTTACATAAAAGAGCTTAATAGTTAATGTCATTTAAGATTGAACAGATGAAATATTGACATTTGATGGCGGGTATAACTTAGTTGTTACGGGCGCGCACCTCGGGTGCAAGGCGCTCGAGGCACAAGGGTCAGCGCCTCATGGAGGGCTAGGCAAGGTGAGGTTCATTAGGCATGCGCCTCGGGCTCGCCGTTGTGCACCTTGGATGCGCCTTCTGCGCCTCAATGCAAAAATGAAGGTTTGTTTATAGTCTATTTTTCCCTGCACAAAAATTCCTTCAATTACTGATTGTGTCAACCCCAAGCACTATACAAAAAATGCATATGCATGAGATAGATAAAATATCGGTTCATTTTGATTTTTGGAGTGGACTTCTAGGTCTCTATTGCATGCTAGGGACTAAAGAAGGAGAAAAGACTCTTCCTCCTATTCAACAAAAAGATCAATACAATTCACACTTCCCTCAACTACAGGCCTGACAAGGAATTATTAATATGTAATAACCAATAGAAATCAAATAGACATCCAAAATAAATCCTATAGACATCCAATATAAATCAAATACTCATTAATCAAACTTCATTTTCACATAAATGAACTTGATAGTTGGTGTCATCTGAGATTGAACAGATGAAATATTGACATTTGATGCCAAGTATAATGATGAATTGAACAAATATAAGCTTCAAGATACTAAGATAGTGGCTTGTAGTGTCATGCTACTGTATAACCTTATTATTATACTGTAGTCTATTTTTACTGCGATAATATCCCTCCAATTAATAATTGTATCAACCCCAAGCATTAGACAGAAAATGTATATGCATAAGATATATAAGATACCGACTCATTTTGATTTTAGAGTGGACTTCTAGGTCTCCATTGCATGCTAGAGACCAAAGAAGGAGAAAAGACTCTTCCAAATATTCAACAAAAAGAACAATCCAAATCACGCTTCCATCAACTACAGAACCTAACAAGGAATTATGAATATGTAAGAACCAATAGAAATCCAACAGACATCCCATATAAATTATATAGACATCCAATATAAATCAAATACTCATTAATCAAACTTCATTCAGGAATTTCTATAAACACTTCATGTGCACAATTGCAAGATATAGTTCTAAATAGGATTGGGGGGAAACAATTACTCCTCTCAACAACAGCTTTATGTAAACAATGGAAAAAGTAGAGATTTGTTTTGATTATGATTAATAACATGAAATTAGGTTTTCGTTTAACATGAATTCAATAATATAAGTACCAAAAACGAGATTAGGTTTCGTTTTTCTTACCTCTGTAGATTTCGAATCTCTCTGAGAACTGTAGATTTTGAACTCCGGTGAATGAATTTCGAAATCAATACTAGTGTTTAAAGAAGATGGAACCGTTTATGGCATATTAATTGAACGGCTTTTACAGTTGTCGTGAACGATTTTTGAGATTTCAGGTGAAATCGCGTGAGAGAGAGAGAGGTGAGGAAGTGAAAGAGATTGCTGGTATTTAATTAGCTTTGAATGTATTTATGAGAATATTTTCCCATGTTTTGCATGTTTGTGTTATTATTATTTTTCTGGTCCAAATTTTTTTGTTATTTTTGGCTATTTATGTAAAGAGCCCAATAATATTCCCCTTCTCTCCATACGATTTTTCTTTGAGGTGAAAGGAGCTCTTTCAAACATTCTTCCTACTCCTCGTTTCCTTTTTTTTATTTTGGTCTTCCTTTTTATCCCATGTCCTTTTGTTTTTTTAGTGAAATAATCTACCGCTAATATTTTATTTAGTTTCTCTATTATTTAGTTTCTCTATACTTCGAGTGTAAATTTTACCTATGGATTTGGTGCAACGAAACACGACGTTCATAGTTTTATCCTTAGGTTGGGTTCCATCAATTTATAGTCAAAGATATATATGGATATCTTTCATATTCGATACAGAGATTTATCTTTTGTAAACAAGAAAGTCCATATCTGCAAAATTAGTAGTCATTATAGAGTGTATGTTGAAAATCTTATGATTGTGGATATGTTATAGCATGACACCAAGTTTACCAAATAGATGATACATAATTATTGTGTACCATTGTTCCTTATGTTTTCTTGTTACTCGTGTGCATGACAATTACAAGTTTTTTCTTATCTTCCTTTCAGTGAGATTATATTTTTTTTTGAGAAGTTTGGTTTCATTTGTCGGATTATGAACTCAATTTAGATATCTACAAAATCCTCCTTTTTGTAAAACAAAAATGGTAATAAATTAATCACGTCTCTATCCATTTCCTTTTAAAATATATATACCTATTCAACAATATAAAAATAAATCAACGGCAGATAAAAGTTTGAGCAAGTCATTGAATCAACCTAGTTGCTTCATTTCCTTCAACAATTTCAAAAATTCCACATCAATGGCCGCCGGAGATTCAAAGCTTCATATTGCCCTATTTCCATGGCTAGCATTCGGTCACATGATACCATTCCTAGAACTTGCCAAATCCATTGCGAAAAAAGGCCACCAAATAACATTCATTTCGACCCCTAATAACATAGATCGTCTCCCAAAACTCCCTCCCAATTTATCCACTCTAATATCCTTCGTTAAGCTTCCTTTGCCTTCTGTAGAAGGCCTACCAGAAAAAGCGGAAGCCACCACCGATCTCCCATACGAAAAAGTCCAGCACCTTAAAAAGGCCTACGATGGACTCCAACAACCCTTAACCGAATTCCTTCAGTCTTCTAGTTCTAGTATTGACTGGCTTATCTACGATTTTATACCTTACTGGCTACCTCCTATAGCTTCTAGTATCGGTATTTCACATGGGTTTTTTAGTATATTTGTGGCTGCACTCTCGTGTGCAGTAGCCCAGCCTGCTTCAGTAGCCATCGATGATCGTTCTGGACCTGAAGATTTCATCGTGCCACCTAAGTGGGTAACTTTTCCTTCCAAAGTTGCATTTAAGCTTTTTGAAATACGCAAGATTTTCGACTCCATGATCCCGAATGCATCGGATGTTTCGGATTTGTTTCGTTTCAACGAGACTCTTAAACACTGTGAAATGGTGGCTGTGAGAAGTTGCTTTGAGTTCGAACCCGAATGGTTGACCGAACTACAAAAGATCCATGCCAAAACGTGCTTACCCGTTGGTGTGCTCCCAACAACTGAATATGACACCAACGAGGGAACCGAAGAATGGAACAAGATCAAACAATGGCTAGACAAGCAAGAGACGAAAAGTGTTGTGTATGTCGCTTTTGGGAGCGAGGCAAAACCGAGTCAAGTCGAGCTAAACGAGATTGCTACTGGGTTGGATTTATCGGGTTTATCGTTCTTTTGGGTTTTAAGGAAGCAACGAGGGTTAGCTGATACAGAGGTTCTTGAGTTGCCTGATGGGTTCGAGAAGAAAACGAGAGGACGTGGAATAGTGTGGACTAGTTGGGCTCCACAGTTGAAGATACTGAGTCATGAATCGGTATGTGGATTCTTGACTCACTCTGGGTGGAGCTCAGTGGTCGAGGCTACTATGCACGAAATACCGTTGATTTTGTTGACTTTTTTAGCGGATCAAGGGATAAATGCGAGGCTTTTGAAAGAAAGAGATATGGCGTATCCAATACCGAGAAACGAGGATGATGGTTATTTCAGTGGAGAAGATGTAGCAGAGTCTTTGAAATTAGTTGTTGTGAAAGAAGAAGGTCAAATTTATCGAGACAAAGTGAAAGAGATGAAGTTAGTATTTGCAGATGACTTGAGACAAGATAAGTACATTGCCATGTTTCTTGATCATCTTCAGAAACATGGGAGAAACAATAAGTCCATCTCATAACTAATTAATACAAGTAAAAGGTGGTATTTGTTATAAGCTCTTTTACATGCTGTTTGTGAAAATAATAATGTGTGAAATTCATTCATATTCATGTATTTTGTTCTGAATTTGCCAAGTTTGCTTATGTTCTGATTAATAATAAAATTTTCTAGTTTTTTTCTCATTAATGCGATTTTTCGAACTTATTGCTTGTAAGCTATTTATGTTAAAGTGTTTTAGAATAATTAACTTATAAGTAATTTAAAATTCGTATAACTGTTACATGTTTGAAAAATATGTGTATAGAATAAAAAAATTGTGTACAAATTTAATTAGTTGGAACTTCAGTGTTTAGCTACTTAAAATAAACTAGATTCTAACTTTCTCTCTTTTTGAATGAAAGCTAATGATTGTTAATGGACGGAAACAAATATCTCATATTATTAAAAAAATAAAAAGAGAATGGATGTAGATAAGTCATTAAAATTAGGTGAAAAATACGTTATTTTCATCATTTTTTTATGGGATTAAGATTGAGAAATAATTTTACAGTAAAGTTGTGTAGTCATTCAAATTATTTGCAACTTTCACTAAAATTCTTCTCTCACTTTATTTATTTGTATTTCTTTTTAATTTTACTATAAAGTTTGTTTTGGAGAATCATTTCTTTTTTTTATCCTATATCATCTTTAGCAATTGCAATACCATTTGATAGCTCTTTAAATCATTGTTAATACATTAAATCATATAAAATAAAGTTTTGTTTTGAAAAAATGGACATGTATATAATATCATTTTTATGTTACGTGATGGATCTGACCACACCTACCGATAAAATTTAATGAATAGCTGACTTTCCTAATATAAAATACTATCAATTAAGCTTCCCTAAAATAGCAGTTTATGAACAAATTTGAAATTTCTAAATAGTAATAAAATGGATTATGTAATCTTTCACACCTCACGATAAGCAGGAGATTTGATTGGGCAATATCACATTTTATATCGGACGAGTAATTGGAAATGGCATATTATTAATCAATGCAAATTGCAATTATTTTTTGTTACAGCAATAGGACTTAATCAAAAGGCCTAACAGGTGTTTTGGCAAATTATACAGTGCATTGGGTCTTTTTAAATCATTTTATAATTAAGGACTGATATTTAATGAAGACTTATTTAATTGAAAAGAGAAAATATTTAATTAAGTTTCCATTAAATATCAGCCTTTAAATTATTTGATCTTAAAAGCCCCTGTTTTGTCAGTCAAGTTCCTAACTTTTTTTAAGTGATGTCTTTAAATTGAATTTGTTGCTGTTAACTCCATTATTATTACATTAGCCATAGGGTGTTCAAATATCGAATCGAATCAACCGACCGAATCGATGAATTTTGGGTTTTTGGTTGGGATTTTTGGTTTCAACTGTTTGGTTTCAGTTATTTATCTACTTGATATACTCGAACTGGCCAATTGAGTAAAAAAACTCTTAAAAATATATAAATTGCCACCTTAAACTCCAAATTATAGAGTGAAAATGTCTCCAACTACAATTCAAACTTTGAAATGGTGAATGGTATTACTTCAAATTTGAAGTGACACTATCATCACTTCAAAAAAAAATTTTAACATTTTTTTATTTTTTTAAATTTCTTTTAATTAAAATATTTATTATATATTTTAATATTATTTATTTAAATAATAAATTTTTAAAATTTATTTTTTATAATTAATTTATATAACTATAATTTTAAAGTTTCAAGTTTCAAGTAAATTTAAAAGTGAATTTAAAGTAGGGTTGGAGAATTCAACACTATAACAACTTTAAATTATGATGTAGAATTTAAAGTGAAAAATAAAGTATAAAAATGACCTTATAAACCTATTTAACAAGATATATTCAAGATTTTTTATATTCCTAAAACTCTTAGTTTACACAAGTCAATAGTTCCTCGAAATCCTAAAGAACATAACTCTACATTTAATCGCAGCCTCTGTGCAATTTATATACTTTTAGATTACAAATTTCTAACACTTTTCAAGTCCTCTTCCCAAGACTCTGTATCATCAATTTGTTAAGGTTAGTTTAAATTTATATTTCAGTATTTGATGTCACTTCACTGTCCATGTATTGTCTTGGATTGTCAACACTTACATTTCACTAGCAAATGGATTACTAGTACACATAAGTAATTCCATTTTATTAGCTATATAAAATTTCGAGTTATTTGAACATGAATGAAAGTTGAATGTAATATCAATAACTTATATAGTAAACATCTCATGTATCGGTTCGCTTGAATTTATTTTTTATGCTTTGTCTAACTTTACTATTTTATTTTTAAGATTTAACAAAACGAGCTCTCGATTAGTGGATGGGGTTTAGTAGGGGTGCCGACTTAATGGGGATGTCCACTCTCATTTACTAATTGATCCTCAGCATTCATTCAAAAAAACTTATAGAGTTAACATGTATACTGTGTTAAAGTATTCCCATCACAGAGGTTCTTTAAGCCTAGACTTTTTTTTCATATACTTTTTGTGATGTTACAAATTGTTTCGCTATTTTCTTTATGTTTAAATCTTGTCATTTTCAACTACACATGAATTCTTAGCAACAACATTTGTTTTGCTGCTTATTATTATATTTCATATTATTATTTGTAAATAATAATTTAATTTATGTATATATTAAAGGGAAAAACCGATCGAACCAATCGAATTAAATTGATCGGTTCGGTTAGATCACTATTTTTATTTCGGTTCGGTTTGGTTTGTATTTTTTAAGTAATTCAGTTTTCGATGTATTCGGTTCGGTTTTAACCAAACCTTTCGATGAACACCCCTATTTAGCCCCTAAACGTCACGTATGTTCTATTTGGAGGTAATATATTTGTAAAGTCAAACCAACCGTTGTTGTTTAGGGGGAAGTACTTATGCACTTTTCTTATTTAAGTAAATATGCTATATACATGTGACCAATGTCTTAGCCTAGTGATTAAGACAAATTTGTGACTATAGAACCCAGCTTACCACCAATAAGTTTTAGCACTAACAAACAATACTTGGCGTGAATGTTAACTCATAACTGTGGCTAACTCAGAGCTCAAGTTGCTCAGAACACATGAATGAAGTCATAAGAGAGAAGAGTTACTCATTTCTAGAGAATGAACTTAAGTAATAAGTTAGAGCGGTCTTGTTTGATTATAAACTTAATCCATATCAATGGAAACCCAAAATCCAAATCCAATCAATTAGAGTTCAAACCCACAAATCCAAAATGTAGTAAATTTATTTAGGTATTTTTAGTATGCAGATTTTTGTGTGTGATAACCAAATTGGAGGCTATTAACTACAACCAATTTGGAGACCATTAAATTAACTAAATAAGTTGGGTATTAATTGTATTAGTTGAAGGTGGTGGTAAGTAATTGTGTTAGTTAAGAGTTGTGGTTATTAATTATGGGAGTTGGGAGTTGTATAATTCACCTATAAATAGGTGAGGTCTTTAGTTGTTTTTCATCAACAAAAAAATAAGAACTTCTTTAGAGAGAAAAGAAGTAAAGAGTGAGTTGTAGTTTTGTATTTTGAGAGAAAGTGTTCTTGAAATATCTTTGAGTTTAATAAAAGTTGTTCATTTGAGTGTTTTAATTCCAACAAAGTGGTATCAGAGCTGGGTTGAGAGCTCGAGTCCTCTTCCCGAAAAGAATTTTTTTTCGAGTGCGGAAAAATCGAGTTGAAATTGCCCAGGCGTTGCAGTAGCTAAAAAGCCCAGAAAGTGTCGCAGTAGACTGCCAAAAGCATTGCAATACGTCCAGTGTGTTGCAAAAGATTCCACAAAGTATCGCAACAACCCCTGTACGTCTAGAAAAGCTATTTGAGTAAGATAGCGAATAGCGTGGCAACGTTTCAAGTTCCAACACTCAACAACAACAACTATGACAATTGGAGTATCAAGATGAAGGCTCTTCTGGGTGCGCATGATGTTTGGGATATCTTAGAGAAAGGTTTCAAGGAGCCCCAAAATGAAGCCTCTCTCACGCCAGATCAAGCTACAACTTTGAAGGATTCCCGAAAGAGAGACAAGAAAGCTCTCTTCCTCATCTATCAAGCATTAGATGATGATGGTTTTGAAAAGATTTCAAGTGCAACTTTCTCTAAGTAAGCATGGGAGAAGCTACAAACCTCTTACAAAGGAGTCGAAAAGGTGAAGAAGGTCTGTCTCCAAACACTAAGAGGTGAGTTTGAATCCTTGCACATGAAACCATCCGAGTCTATCTTCGAAAACTTTTCTAGAGTAGCCGCCGTTTCTAATTAATTGAAAAGAAGCGGTGAGAAGTTAGAAGATGTAAGAATAATAGAGAAGATACTCTGCTCGTTGGATCCTAAATTTGAGCACATCGTGTTGCCGATTGAAGAAATAAAAGACTTGGATGAGATGACAATCGAGAAACTCCAAGGATCACTACAAGCTCATGAAGAAAAGCACAAGAAGAAGTAAGGGATCACTGAGCAACTCCTCAAAGTACAACTCAAGGATACGAGTGAAAGCCATAGCAATAGTAGAGACCAATATGGCAGAGGCAGAGGCCGAGGTCAAGGCTGCGGACGAGGTGGCAGTCGTGGTTATGGATGAAGTTGGAATCACAACAACAACAATTCCAATAATAACTACAAGAAGGGAAAAAGCTTCATACAAGGTCGTGGAAGAGGCAACTCAAAATCATGGTATGACAAATCTCAAGTCCAATGCTATAATTGTCAAAAGCTCGAACATTACGCTTCAGAATGTAGATCCCCTAGTAGTAAGGTCGAGGAGAAGGCCAACTTTGTGGAAGAGAAAACCGAAGAGAAAGAAATGTTGTTACTAGCATACAACAACAGCAATGATCATCAAGAGAACACATGGTATCTCGACACCGGTGCAAGCAATCACATGTATGGTAAAAGAAGTTTATTCATGGAGCTCAGTGAAGAAGTAAGTGGTGACGTCTCTTTTGGAGATGACAGCAAAATATCGGTGAAAGGAAAAGGTAACATACTTTTTTGGGCAAAAGATGGTAGCCACCAGTTAATCTCAAATGTCTACTATGTGCCTAATATGAAATGCAACATTCTAAGTCTGGGCCAACTCTTAGAAAAAGGCTATGATATTCACATGAAAAATTATAGTCTTTTCATAAGAGATGGCAAAGGAGATCTAATTACCAAAGTGTAAATGTCAAAGAATAGAATGTTTCCTTTGAACATTCAGAATGATGTTGCATTGAAGGCGTGTTATAAAGACGCATTGTGGCTATGGCATCTTCAATTTGGTCATCTCAACTTCGGAGGATTGGAGCTACTATCGAAGAAAGGAATGGTCAGAGGCTTACCATGTATCAACAATCCGGATCAATTGTGCGAAGGATGTTTACAAGGGAAGAAATTCAGGAGAACCTTTCCAAAGGAGTCAGATTCTAGAGCCAAGAAGCCACTCGAGCTCATCCACACAGACGTGTGCGGTCCTTTTAAGCCAAGTTCTTTTGGTAATAAAAATTACTGCCTCCTATTCATTGATGATTTTTCAAGAAAAATGTAGGTGTACTTCTTATAACAAAAATTAGAAGTCTTCGAAGTATTCAAGAAGTTCAAAGTAGCCATCGAAAAGGGGAGTGGTCATAAAATCATAGCCATGAGATCAGATCGAGGAGGAGAATTCACATCCAATGCATTCAACAAGTAATGTGAAGCACATGGAATATGTCGCCCCCTAACAGTCCCTAGATCCCCCCAACAAAATGGTGCAGCAGAAAGGAAGAACAGAACACTCCTCGACATGGCACGAAGTATGCTCAAAAGCTAGAAACTACCCAAGGAGTTTTGGGCAGAAGTAGTGGCATGTGTAATCTACCTGTCAAATTATTCTCCTACAAGAAGTGTATAGGGAAAGACACCACAAGAGGCATAGAGTGGAAGAAAGCCCGGAATCTCCCACTTGTGGGTCTTTGGCAGCATAGCTCATATTCATGTACCGGATGAGAATCGAACCAAACTCGATGATAAAAGAAAGAGTTTCATTTTCGTCGGTTATGACTCAAGCTCAAAAGGCTATAAGCTACACAATCCAACTGACAAGAAGGTTGTGATAAGCCGAGATGTGATATTTGATGAAGAAGGAGAATGGAATTTTAATTCTCAGACAGATGACTTCAACTTTTTCCAGTTCGATGAAGATGATCAGACAACAGCTGAGCAACAAAGAGAACTTCAACAAGGCCGCACCACTCCACTAACTTCTCCAACTCATAGAGAAATGCATTCTCATCATCCTCTCCATCTTTAAGTAGGAGTGATGATGAAAGAACCATGCATCGTACAAGAAGCCTTCGAGAACTCTATAAGGTGACCGAACAATTAGACAATTTAACATTATTTTGTCTATTTGTTGATTGTGAACCGGTGATATCTCAAGAAGCTGCACAAGAGAAACAACGGAGAAATGCAATGGACAAAAAAATCAAGGCCATTGAGAAGAACGACACATGGGAACTCACTTCACTTCCCAAAGGACACAAGGCAATAGGCGTGAAATGGGTGTATAAAACAAAGCAAAATGCCAAGGGAGAGATCGAAAGACATAAGGCGAGGCTTGTTGCAAAAGGGTACTGTCAAAAGGCTAGAATCAACTATGATGAGTTGTTCTCTCCAATTGCTCGATTGGAAATTGTTAGACTAATCATATCTTTGGCGGCTCAAGACAAATGGAGGATTCATCAAATGGATGTAAAATCGGCCTTCCTAAATGGAGTTCTTGAAGAGGAAGTCTACATTCAACAACCACCAGGCTATGAAGCAAAAGGCCATAAAGGCAAGGTTTTGAAGTTGAAGAAGGCTCTTTATGGGCTAAAACAAGCACCAAGGGCATGGAATAGTACAATCGACAAGTACTTCCGAGAAAATGGCTTTAATAAATGTCCCTATGAGCACGCTTTGTACATCAAGATCAAAGATGGAGATATTTTGATTGTGTGACTCTGCGTGGATGATTTGTTATTCACTGGAAGCAATCAAAGAATGTTCGATGAATTCAAAAAAGTGATGATGAAGGAGTTTGAGATGACAAACATGGGGCTCATGGCGTATTACCTCGGTATAGAAGTAAAGCAACAAACGGATGGAATTTTAATTTCACAAGAAAGCTATGGGAAGGAGATCTTGAAAAAGTTCAAGATGGATAACTGCAAGCCGATAAGCACACCGGTGGAGTACGGGATCAAGACGTCCAAACATGAAGAAGGGGAAAGTGTAGATCCAACATTTTTCAAAAGTTTGGTTGGAAGTCTACGCTATCTTACATGCACGAGGCCAGATATCCTTCATGCAGTCGAATTAGTAAGCCGCTATATGGAGTCACCAACAACCACCCATTTCAAAGCCGCTAAGAGAATTCTTCGCTATTTGAAAGGTACAACAGACTTTGGCTTGTTTTATTCGGTATCTAATGATTACAAGCTTGTTGGATATAACAATAGCGATTGGGGTGGGGACGTAGATAACCGAAGAAGCACTAGTGGATTCGTGTTTTTCATGGGAGACACTACTTTCACATGGATGTCAAAGAAACAACCAATTGTAACTTTGTCTACATATGAAGCAGAATATGTTGCAGCAACCTCGTGCGTCTGTCATGCAATTTGGCCTAGAAATTTATTGAAGGTGATTGGGTTAATGCAAGAGGAGCCGACTGAGATCCGTGTTGACAACAAGTCAGCCATTGCCTTAGCAAAGAATCCTGTATTCCATGATCGAAGCAAACACATCGACATCTGCTACCATTACATAAGAGAGTGTGTTATAAGAAAGGAAGTACAAGTTGAATACGTGAAGACACAAGATCAAATTGCGGATATATTCATAAGCCGCTCTCAAGCAAAAACTACGTTAGATTGAGAAGATCACTCGGAATGACAAGATCAAGTTTAAGGGGGGGGGTGTTGGATTATAAACTTGATCCATATCAATGGAAACCCAAAATCCAAATCCAATCAATTGGAGTCCAAGCCCACAAATCCAAAATGTAGTAAATTTATTTTGGTATTTTAAGTATGTAGATTTTTGTGTGATAACCAAATTGGAGGCTATTAACTACAACCAATTTGGAGGCCATTAAATTACCTAAATAAGTTAGCTATTAATTGTATTAGTTGGAGGTGGTGGTGAGTAATTGTGTTGGTTAAGAGTTGTGGTTATTAATTGTGGGAGTTGGGAGTTGTAGAATTCACCTATAAATAGGTGAGTTGTTTAGTTGTTTTTCATCAACAAAAATAAGAACTTCTTTAGAGAGAAAAGAAGTAAAGAGTGAGTTGTAGTATTGTATTTTGAGTGTGAGTGCTCTTGTAATTATTTTGAGTTTAATAAAAGTTGTTCATTTGAGTGTTTTAATTCCAACGACACGGACACTCCAAAACTTGGAGTGTCCATATATCGGACACATGTCCGAAATGGACACGCGATGGACAAGCGACGGACACGTGTTCGAAACTTCATTTTCAAAATGGACACGCCACCTAGGCTCGGTATAGAATGGACACGGTGCGGACACTCCAGAGTTACTCTCTACACGGTCGTTAAACAGAGAAAATATACACAACACCTTCAGTCTGCACATCTGCTTCTGCTTGCCATCTTCTCCGGCCGGCAACCACCCACCACCATGCAATCGGTGATTGCTTATATCTGCCCTCTCCTTTGTTAATAAGCTCAGTTTTCCAAAGATTCAATCATTTATCATGAGATGAAGGGAAAGAAGTCAAAGAACAGAAGGTATGAAAAAAAGATAACAGAATTTAAAAGAAAAAAAAAGGTAGCAGTAGAGAGTGGTGGCATAAGAGAAGAGAAGAAAAAGAATCAAGTGGTGTTATTATAGCTAGGGTTATGAATGGGCTGTTATTTTTTTTAGTAATAATGGGCTGTATTTTATACATGGATTATTGAAATGTTGGGCCAAATGAAAAGAACATTTCTTATTTTAACAATTCATGTTTAATAATGTTAATATAAATGCTAATAAAATATCTTTTAAAAATAAAAATATTGTAATCCTAGTTGAATAAACTTATGAACTAGTAATCTCATTGGTTTGACATTTTATCTGGTTACGGATAAATATATATCTTTTGACTTTTTTTGTCGCCGTGTCCAAATGCGTATTTTTTCAAAATTGCCATGTTCGCGTGTCCGTGCCCGTGTCGTGTCTGACACTCGAGGCGTGTCCATGCAACCTAGGCCAGTAACAAGGAAAATTTTTTTATGTAAAAGCATAGCACGGCAAAAAAACTGGCTCCATTTATTAAAAAGAAAAGAAAACAACCAAAAAATAAAAGAAAAATAAAAACATCCCTATGATGTAAATAAACCTAATTGCAACCTAATACAATAATAATAGACAACAAATCTCAATCACAACATAGTGTGACCCTAAAGATCTAACATCTCTAGCAATACACATCTAACCGTCGACTCAGGTCAAAACTGAGATCCAAGCCGATAAGCGAATCCAAAGTCCAAGGAGAAGGCAGTAGTCCAAGGAAGGAAAACTGTCCGATGAGTTGCCATAGGATAGATGAACACCGCTCCTAAAAGCATCGGAGGAAGGGATGCGAGAGTGATCCCCATGATGAAAACTGCAGGCCAAACCACCGGTGAGAGTGTGCTAGTACTTCAGCAACCTCTAAAGAAACAGCCGAAACCACTGGAGAGTGAAACAGCCAAACCAAAAGAAACAGTCGGAACAAAGCCAGTTGGAAGAAAAGCCAATGGCGGGCAACGACCCTTAGTTGAGAGACCGGCCAACCAGACCCTCGTCGCCACTGATGAAGGTTGCTGTTGTAAGACGAACCACCAATTGTGGTCCTGTCGAATGCAAGAACGAAAACCCGACCAAGCGCCGGTGGAATAAACTGGGCGGCCAAACTACGCCGCCTAAACGCCGAATAGAAGAACCCACCGGAGAGAATAGCCGGAACCTCCAAAGAAACAACCGGAACAAAGCCAGTTGGAAGAAAACCCAAAGGCGGCCAACGACCCCTAGTCGAGACACCGATAAACAGACCCTTGTTGCCACTAATGAAGGCTGCTGTTGTATGACTATGCCGAACCACCAATCGCCGTTCTGTCGAACAAAGTGCCGGGGGAATAAACTGGGCGGCCAGACTATGCCGCCTAATCGCCGACCAACAAAGAGAAGAACCGACTAGTTGTTAGTAGGAAGAATCAGGGCAGCTAGGGTTCAAGAGAGAACCCTAGCCGCCAAATCGCCTAATTGGAGTTCAAGGTCAGTAGCATGGAAAATTAAGATTACAAGAAAATGACTTCCGTTAGGGTGTGTTTGGAAAGCTCAATTTTGAGAGAATTCAATTCAATTGAATTCATTTTGTCAAATTCCCTTATTTGGAACAAAAAAATATTAATAGAATTCAAATCATGTGAGATTTGAATTCTTGTGAATGTATGAAATAGAAATCTTACCAAAAGTGGCATGATTTTGGTGGAATTCATTTGAGCTAAGCTTTTGGATATTATTTTTACCATATTATCCTTTACATGAGGGAACGACATGTGGCATAAATTATCAAAATTTCAAAAAAAATCTTGAGAAAACTTATTTTTAAGTCCCCGTAATTTTAATTCAACTAAAAATACCATCTTTTACAATGGATTTCAAAAAAACCTTGACAAAATTCATTTAAGTCTCTATAACTTTTATTATATAAAGAAAATAAATTTGGTGCGAGACATTTTTAGAAAAATGCTTAGAGAAGGGCCCAAAAATGTAAAAATACGTTTCGGGGCCCGATTTCATAAAAAATCAAAAAATCTCCCAAAAAATTATGAAATATCTGAAAAATAAATAAAATGAATTTTGTGCAAAAAATTTTCCAAAAATTTTTCTGGAAGAGCCCGAAAATGTGAAAACAGATTTCGAGGCCTGGTTTCGTAAAAAACCGAAAAATCCCAAAAAATTATGAAATATCTGGAAAATGAAGAAAATGAATTTGGTGCAAGAATTTTGCAGAAAATGTTTTTGGAAAGGCCCGAAAATGTGAAAATACGTTTCGAGACCCGGTTCCGTAAAAACTTGAAAAATCCCAAAAAATCATAAAATATCCGGAAAATAAAGAAAATGAATTTGGTGCAAGAATTTTTCAGAAAATATTTCTGAAAGGGCCCGAAAATGTGAAAATATGTTTTGAGGGCTGGTTTTGTAAAATTTTGAAAAATCACAAAAAATTATGAAATATCCGAAAAATAAAGAAAATAAATTTGGTGCAAGATTTTTCAGAAAATGTTTCTGGAAGGGCCCAAAAAAAGAGAAAATACGTTTCGAGGCTCGGTTTCGTAAAAAATAAAAAAATCTCAAAAAATTAGAAAATATCCGGAAAATAAAGAAAATAAATTTGGTGCAAGAATTTTTTGGAAAATGTTTCTGGAAGGCCCGAAAATGTGAAAATAAGTTTCGAGGCCCGATTTTGTAAAAAATTGAAAAATCCCAAAAAATGATGAAACGTTAGAAAAATAAATTTGGTGCAGGAATACTTCAAAAAATGTCTAAGGAAGGGCCCGAAAATGTGAAAATATGATTCGGAGTACGGTTTCGTAAAAAATTGAAAACTCCCAAAAAAATATGAAATATCCGAAAAATGAAGAAAATGAATTTGGTGCAAGATTTTTCAAAAAATGTTTCCGGAAGGGCCCGAAAATGTGAAAATACGTTTCGAGGCCCGGTTTCGTAAAAAATCAAAAAATCCAAAAAAATTATGAAATATTCGGAAAATAAAGAAAACAAATTGGGTGCAATAATATTTTAGAAAATATTTCTGGAAGGGTCAAAAAATGTGAAAATACATTTCGAGGCTCAGTTTCGCAAAAAATCTAAAGATCCTAAAAAGTTATGAAATGTTAGAAAAATAAATTTGGTGCAAGAATATTTCAGAAAATGTTTATCGAAGGGCTCGAAAATGTGAAAATACGTTTCGGGGCCCGGTTTCGTAAAAAATCATAAATTCCTAAGAAATTATGAAATATCCGAAAAATAAAGAAAATAAATTTGGTGGAAGAATTTTTCAAAAATTATTTATGTAAGGGCCCAAAAATTTGAAAATACATTTCGGAGGCCGGTTTCGGAAAAAATTGAAAACTCTCAAAAAATTATGAAATATCCGGAAAATAAAGAAAATAAACTTTGTGGAAGAATTTTCTGAAAATGTGAGCTTTCCAAACATAACATAAAGGAGGAAGATGATCCTTTTGCAATTAGAAAAATATTTAGTGATTTTTTATGAGCTTTCTTACAAATTATTGAATTTATTTAATTTTTTACTCAATTGCAAGTTAACCACGTGCCCCCTTGGTCAAAGCAAGACACCTCAGCTGACACGTAGGACTGAGGTAGCACGGAGGTTCACTTTTGACAAGTTTGGGTATTTCGGAGGTCCACTTGAAAGTTGGGGTATCTAAGGCAAAAAATGTTCAACTTGGAGGGTATTAAAGAATATTCAACCTTTAATTAAACTTTTAGGAATACCTATTGTAGAAGAAGGACAATTTTGAAAATAACTTAGAACAAATTCTTTGAAAATCAATTGAATTCCTTTATGTACAAGAAGTTTCCAAACAAAGAATTTAAAGTGATAAAATGAATTTGTTGGTCCCTGTGAGGGTCTAAATAAGGGCAGAGGGGGTGAATGACCCATTTCGAGGAATTAATAGACTTTCAGAAAGTCTTTATGTAGAGTGTTTGATTATGTTCCGGATGATGGATTCGGATGATGCAGATATAAAATATAATGCAAGGAAGTAAAGAGTTAGAAAATCAAACACAAGGATTTTTATCTTAGTTCGGCCCTGCCTAGTCCAGTCCCCGGAGTTTTCTTCCTCCGAGCTTTTCTAGTAGTGGATTCCTTTCCAACTGGCAGGAATCAAGCCTTACAGTTTGTCTCTGAATGGTACCCCCTTCCGGATGTAGGATATACCACTAGAAGCACCAACTCCTAGCTGAGTCCTTTTGTCTTTAGTAGGATATACCACTTAGATTTCTACCCAAATCTAAGCTGAGTCCTACAGGCAGATCCCACTCAAAGCACCTATTTCAAGAGATATCCCAATCTCACTACTCACCCAAGTGGGAGATCTTTTTCACTTTGGTTTCCTCAAAGATTTTGGTTTTGTACTTCCGCAAGTTTATAACTTCACTTGGGAATCCTTACAAATAGATTTTGAATGGGTTGGTTCTTAGAGGGATTAAGAAACTGATTGCTTTCTAGCGAGTGCTCTTGTGTTTGGTTTCTTGAAATCAACCAGCACCTTCTCAACTTGTGAAGCTTCCCTTTTATAGGTTTCTATCATAAATGTAGTCGTTGCGGGTTGTTAAGCTTGACTTAACTTCACCGTTGAAAAGGTAATATGTGGCGCTTCGGGAACCATTGATCAATCCGTTAGACAGAGATTTTAACCTGTTTGAATCCTTGGGATTGAGGCTGAAAAGTTGTCAGTGATCGTTTTCCTTGTATTTTAGTGACTCATCAACTTTTATGCCAGAAGTCTGGAATGTGTGTGTCACGCGCCCTACTTATTGGTCTATGTGAAAAATGTTGTTACCTTTTCTCTTTCCTGTGTCAGTCCTTTGTCCTTTTTCAGAAAAGTGTGCTAGTTGTCTTTTGTCTTGCATATGGGAAAATGATCTTTGACTTGGAGACCAATAGAATAGAAGGAATTTAATATTTGAATTATTCCCTTTGTCTTGATATTGAAGTCTTTCAGATGTTTTCAGACTTAATATCTCCGGATCTATCTTCTTTCGGATGCTAGTGCAATCAGTTCTTTCGGATGCTATTTTGGGCGGTTCAAAGTTTGTTTCCTTTTTAACCTTTAACCGGATGCTTCTATTAATGCTTAGATGATTGTCTTCACTTGTCTTGGACTTTGGATGTTTTGGTTATATATCCGGATTAAGTGACTTAGGTCTTTTTGTACTTAGGTGTTTTGTTTACTTCAAACCTGATCCAGATTATTTGTTGTTCCGGATCATTGTTTCCAACAATATCCCCCATTTGATGGAAACAAAAACCTAAGATATCTAAGCATAAGGAAAGGGGTTTTATGATCTAATTATGATTTTTGATACTTACTCATTTACAATTTTTACTCCCCTATAATTTTAGTATCCCTAACTCCCCCAATGTTTTTCAATTCTAGCTTCTAAGGCTTTTCTAGTACAATTGTAGATTGTACTTTTAGAAGCAATTTTTTGTAGTACTTTTTCACTATATATACTTCTGTTGTTAACAATAGTTAACATCAATGAAGTTCAGGATTACAAGATACAGAAATACATAAGTGAAAAATAACTCTAGCTATTACAATTTTTACAAAGCTATATCTATTACAGAATTATTGCTTTCCGGATGCTTCTCCTTTCTTTTCCTTTCCTTTGCTCCTTGTCCCTTTTTCATTTTCAGCAGCTTCATCTTCCCCCTTTTTATCCTTCTCCTTTTTGTTTGCATCAGCTTGGGGGTCTATCACCATGTAGGTTTTACCATGCCAGCTCTCCTGGCAAGCCTTGGAGTGAATGGAATAATCCAAATTGCCATTTCTTCTGCACTTTATTATAGTTTCAACTATGGCTGGAGTTAGATGCAGAGGCTAAAAGAACTTCCAGAGTTGGGTATATGACTTTGTGAGGTAAGGATGCATATATAGTATATGTTCGCAATCCTTCTCATCAAAGTAGAGGAAGAGGGCTTTCAGGAGAGTAGCAATCCCTTTATGTCTGAAGAAGCCAATAACCCCAATATGTTGTATGAGATCTTGAAGGAATAAAAAGAGTTGGCTTTCCAGAATAGAAGGTGATGAGGAAGATCCAGAGAGGGGTAAGTTGGATAATTTGGACTCCAATTTCTCAAATTCTTTCCCCATGTCTCTACGGCAGTTGTGAATGCTGATGTTGACAATCATGAGGTCTTTGTGAAGTTCCTTCTTGACATTATTAAGGACTGCATCTTGGCCATTCATCTGTTCGGCAAACTCTATTCCAATATCTAGCAGCTGCTGTGCAAGGAGTTTGAGCATATCTTTCTTAATGAATTTAGTCAGCTTGTCCAATATGGCTTACTGCTTCTCATTAAGACTAGGTAGTGCTGATTTTTCTTCTTTTTCAATAATGAATTTTGATAAGTTTTCAAACTTGGACTCCAGATATTCCTACAACTCTGTGGTCAGTTCTGAGGAGGAGGAGGTGAATTCATCTAAGATAGTAGCGCAGTTGTTTATGGCCCTAGTGTTGGGTATCAGCAGAGCGGTTTGCTGCTGCAATACTTGTCTTAAGCTTATTGAGTACGAGAGTCACTTTGGCAAGGGAGACTTCTGCCTTTAAATCAACATTAGGAAAATCCTCTACCTTCGTTTCTATGTTCTCACACTTCCCTTTATCTCCCCAATATCAGACTTCAAATCCGGAGAATGAGATTTGTCTTGCAGAAGCTTCTCCATGAATTTTAGTGTGCTGGTCACTCCCCGGAGCGCCTTAGAGATTTTATCCTCTCTGCGGCCTTCAATATTGGCTTCTTCAATAAGCGTTAGAGCCACCCTTAACTTTTCATGACTAGTTGGCTGGGGGTTTATAGTTCTGGGCTTTTATAGGTAACCGGATGAGGAAGATGAAGTCTCTCCAAAGCTTGAACTGCTTCATGATGATCAGGATAGCTTGCAATTATTTTCTTTCTCCTCTACTTCACTTTCATCCGACCGGTCCCCCTGGATTGGCCTTTCCTTTTGAGTCCACTTTAGAAGAATTTTCTTCGGATCTCAGACCAAGTCCCTCCTCCGAAATTATTTATTCCAGGATAAGCTGGTTGTCCTTAGATATATTTGGAAGTTCAGTATCTAAGTCACCCTCACTTTTATCTGCAGTTTTAGCAGCATCAACATTAATGTCAAACAAAATTGAGTTAGAGATTACCTCATTTTATTGGCATTTGATTCTGAGTACCTACTTCTTCTCTTCTTTCTTCCACCTCCACAACCCCCGGATGACTGGAAATGTCCTCAATCATCCCTTCGAATGCCTTTTCAGGACTTTAGTTACTTCCTCGGGCATGTTGGTAGTGTCCTCAACATCCTCTCCATGTACCTTTTCAGCCCTTTCTTCATTAATGGTCTCAGCTTCTGAATTGAGCAGATTATCCGGAAGTGGTCCGGTTCTGGGCATGAAGGCAAAAAGGTTTGCTTCTAAAATATAAGCCAGAGTTTCCAAGTCTGTTGGAGCAATGAGAATATTTTGAGCACTGGAAGAGCCTCCGAGTCCTTCCATTATGAGTTTGTTTATTCTATCATTGTCCTTCATTGCCTTCTTTATGATCTCATACTAAGGGTTATCTGGAGTGACTTCCTCAGTAGATCCAGGAATATGCTTGCCCTTAGTTGTTCTGGCATTAGCCAATTTTTCTTCTTCAAATCTCTTAGCAGCTTCTTCATCAATCACTATTCCAGCCTACTTCTTTATTTTCCCTTTCTTGGCTGCCACAGCCTCATCAAAGGTGCAGTCCTTTCTGGTGAACTGCTTCCTTTTTGGCTCTAGAGCTTCATCCTCAGTCTCCTCATCCTCTACTATGACTTCTGGGATTTTTGCAGTTTTCCTCTTCTTATCTGCTGCCTTTATTAGCTTCCCTCATGGCTTAGGCTTCTCAAGACTCTTTTTCAATAGTTGAGTGAGGGTTTGGTTATCCTCATCAACTTTTTCAATCGGAACTAAAGCAAGATCCGGTTGTGCTTTTGGCTTGGTGGTTCTGGCCTTCTTCAGAATAGGGGCATCTTCAACCGGATTTACTGCCTTCCTAGCCCTTGTCTTTTTCTCATCCCTCAGCTTCTTGGCTTTCTCCTCATTCCATATCTCACCGAAACTCAGCTTTTTGAAATTCTTTTCTAGAATCTCCTTTCCATGAACAACTTAGAATCTGGATAGATTTACCTTATTGGCTATGAGGGTTTTGGTGATGAGAGCACCATGAGAGTTTCTGTGCTGGTTCAGATAATGAATGATCAGTACCAACATGTTCACCACTCTGCTCTCCACCCAATGTTGCAATACACTATATTGGAAAGAGGATACAGTTGTTAGAGAGCCCTTCTAGATCAGGATCAGCTTGGCAAGAGCGTGTTGAAGATATTTGGTGCTTCCAAAAAATAGGTATAGAATTTATCTCCAATGTAGTTTGGATGAAGCCACATCTTGGGGTGATAATTCACGAGCAATTCATCCCCATCATTTCTTAGTTGAACCTCATCATTCTTCATGTTCAATTACTTTTCGAAGAATTCTGGAGTGATAGTGATTTCCTTCCCTTGAACCTTTGTTCTGAGAGCATCATAATAGTAGTTAACTCTCAGATTTGAGTAGAATTCCTGCACCAGATATAGATAAGTGGGGCAATTGATCTTGAGGAAATCACCTAGATGTTGATCTTCAATGAGTTTGGAGTAGGGGTCTATTTCAAAAGGGAAATTGTCTTCTAGGTAGTCAGTAGGAACTACTGAGTTGGTGGGTTTTAGGTTTATGGGTGTGAAGTCTTCATCTTTGAGATCAGATTCCACAAAGATGTTCCTTTGAGGAAGCATTTGGATTTTTTTGTTCAACATTATGGCTGCTATTTGAGAGTTTCTAAAGAGATTAGGGTTTGGAAATGGATTTTTGCAGAGTAACAGTAGTGAGTTGCTCGCTTGAGGAAGAAGGGGAAATTTGAGGGGTTTATATAGATTTTCCAAAGTAAGGGTATAATGGTAATCTGAATGCAGTTAAAGTTATCTGGATTGATGACATGGAAGACGGAATTTATGAGAGAAGTAAATGGCGTTTAAAACTGAGAATGGCAATGGTTTATTGTAAAAATGGCCATTTAATTTTTATCGCTCATGTAACACCCAATAAATGTTTGAAATTCAAAACATGTACAATTATTTTTTAGCGCCTTTACTGCCATGTGTCCTTTCTATCTGCTGAGCTGGTAGTCTTTGATCCTGATCCAGAGTCAACATAATTTCTCCTCCTTTTCCGGATTCCATGACTCATAAGACTTCAAACTAATAAAAATTATCTTCCGGATTTTCCTTTAAATTGGATTAGACATTCCAATTGAATCCCTTAGCTTATTGAATTGATCTTTACTCAGTGGCTTGGTAAAGATATCTACTCTTTGCTTATTTGTTAGAATGTATACCAATGTAACATCCTTCTTCATCACATGATCCTGGATGAAATAATGCCTGATGTTTACAAGATTCATCCTGTTATGGAGCCCAGGATTCTTTGACATATCAATGGCACTTTTGTTGTCACACATCACTTCAACACATCTAGATCAAACTCCATAATCCTCCAATTATTTCTTGATCCATAGGAGTTGAGCTACACAACTTCCTACTGCCATATATTCAGCTTCTGTAGTTGATAAGACAACTGAGGTTTGCTTTTTGCTATACCATGATACCAAGCAATCTCCAAGAAAGTGATAGCCTTCGGATGTACTCTTCCTCTTAAGAGTGTCTCTGCCATAATCTGCATTAGTGAAGCCTTGAAGTGTGAAATCTCCATTACTAGGGTACCATAATCCAACTTTTGTAGTTCCTAAGAGATATCTAAGGCTTCTCTTTACTGCCTTGAGATGTGAATCCTTGGGATTGGATTGGTATCTTACACAGTAGAAAACTGTATAGTATATGTCGGGTTTACTTGCTGTCAAGTACAACAGTGATCCAATCATTCCTCTGTAGAGCTTCTGATCTACATCTTCTCATTCATAATCCTTTGATAAGATGTTTCTGACCCCATTGGAGTGGACATTGCCTTGCTTTTGTCCATTTCAAACTTCTTGAGAATCTCCTTGGTGTACTTGGATTAGTTTATAAAGATTCATTCGAACTCTGCTTGATTTGTAAACCAAGGAAGAAGTTAAGTTCTCCCATCATGGACATCTCAAATTCCTTCTGCATTTGAGTATTGAATTCTTCCCCCATCTTTTCATCTGTTGCTCCAAAAATGATATCATCAACATAAATTTGGGCTAGGATAACATTATCCTTCTTTTTCGTGAAAAGAGTTGTAACTACTTTGCCCCTCACATATCCCTTGGATATGAGAAATGTAGTGAGTCTCTTCTACCAAGCTCTTGGTGCTTGCTTTAATCCATATAGAGCTTTCTTCAGTTTGTAAACATGATCCGGATGCTTTGAGTCTTCAAATCCACGTGGCTGCTTCACATATACTTCTTCCTAGATGACTCCATTAAGGAATACACTTTTGACATCCATTTGGAATAATTTGAATCCCATGATTGATGCAAAAGCATATAGAATTTGAATAGCCTCTAATCTTGCTACAGGGGCAAATTTTTCTTCAAAGTCAATCCCTTCTTGTTGATTGTAGCCTTGGGCAACCAATCTTGCCTTGTTTCTCACCACTACTCCGGATTCATCTTGCTTATTCTAGAATACCCATTTGGTGCCAATGATTGATTTTCCTTTTAGAGGTGCTACTAGATCCTACACATCATTCATGTTGAATTGATCTAGTTCTTCTTGCATTGCCATCATCCAACTTTTATCTCCTTTAGCATCTTGAAATTTCTTTGGCTCAATAAGAGAGATAAAAGCACATGGCTCATCATCATGTTGAGTTGTCCTCTTGTTCTTACTGGATTTTGGACATTATCCAAAATAGCTGCAACCAGATGATCTCTGCGAGTCCTGACCTCTATTGGTAGCTCTCTATGCTGGATTGGAGCTTGTTCCTCAATTGCCTCAACTTCTCCTTCTTGATCACCGAAATTTATCTCATGATTATTGAGATAACCTTGTGGTCTTCTGGATTGAGATTAATTCCTACATCTTCTTCTTTGTACTTCTTGATCTAGAAGGAATCCGGAATCTGCACTTCTTCTTTTTCTCCAGTGCTTTTGACTTCTAGAATTATATCATCTGGATTTGAACTTCTTTTTCCTGCATGGTTAGTCTCATCGAAATCTACATGTATTCACTTTACCATAGTTTGGGTTTGTTTGTTATAAACTTTGTAAGCTTTGCTATGTGTTGAGTAGCCAAGGAAAATTGCTTCATCAGACTTAGGATCAAATTTTCCTAGTTGCTCTCTATCATTCAGGATGTAGCATTTACACCCAAAGACTTTGAAATACCCAATTTTGGGTTTCCTTCCCTTCCAGATTTCATAGGGGGTCTTTTCTAAGGTCTTTCTAATGAGAGCTCTATTTAAAATATAGCATGCAGTGTTTACAGCCTCTCCCTAGAAATATTTTGCCAAACAATTCTCACTTAGCATGGTTGTAGCCATCTCAACTATGATTCTGTTTTTCCTCTCAATAACTCCATTCTGTTGAGGAGTATGAGGGGCAGAGAAGTTATGTTCAATGCCCTTGGAGTCACAAAATTCAACAAAGTGCTTATTTTTTAACTCACCACCATTATCACTCCGGATGCGTGCAATGCTAATGCCTTGTTCTACTTATATCCGGATGAATATTTTTGAGAATTGGTCAAAGGTTTCATCTTTGCTAGCTAGCAAACTCACCCGGGTATAACGACAATAACCATCCATAATGACCATGGTGTATTCTCTTCTACCTAGACTCAATGGTTTGATTGGACCAAAGATATCAATATGCAAGAGTTCAAGAACTCTCTTGGAAGGTATGTATGAGATAGAAGGGAAGCTTTTCTTATGCTATTTACCTAATTATCATGCAGTGTATATGTGATCCTTATCAAAAGCTACCTTAGGCAAACCCACAACCAATTCATTTTTGGGTAATTTGGACAAGAGGTTCATGCTGACATGTCCCAACCTCTGGTACTATAGCCATGATTCTTCTTCTTTAGACACAAAGCATGTATTCTTTTTATCATTTTTAATGTTAACACAATAAACATTATTTACTCTAGGTGCATAAAGAATAAGTTGATTAGACTTACTATCATAGATTGAGCATCCTCCGGAGTCAAAGGTGACTTTTTTTCCTTTATCACAAAGTTGTGCTACACTGAGAAAGTTGAACTTTAGTCCATCAACTAGTAAGACATTTTCTATCCGTATTTCAGATCCAATGGTTCCATGGCCAATGATCTGTCCTTTTTTATTGTCTCTGAAGCTTACTTTTCCACCTTTCTTTCTGATTAAAAAGATGAAGGCTTTCTCATCACCAGTCATGTGCCTTGAGCATCCATTATCAATGTACCATGTATGTTGATCTTCTGAGGATCTAAGGCATACCTACAAAACAGATCAAGTGAGTTTGGGTACTCAATCAGATTTGGGTACTCTTGGGTTATCAACCATTTCTGGCCAAGGATAAATATCATAATAACCATTTTTTAATCTATATAATTTAGTAACATGGTTGTTTTTCCCACAAAACCTGCAACTTGAGATGGGTCTGCTTTGCTCCTGCTTCTTCTGGATCTTCTTTAGATCCTCCTTTCCATAGTTTCCAACATATCCAGCATCTTATATGCTGGTCTATCCTAAATGTATCTGGAAGCTGGGTGGAGGTGTAACTTCTGCTTTGTAATTCTTTCTTTGCTTGGCAGGTTGCTCATTTGGTACAGCCTTAGCTTTTCCCTTTTGAGCAGCTAAGAATCTTTGTGCTTATGGCTGCCTCTGAGGTTTCCTCTCCTTTTAATTTGATGGTCCTAGATTCTTTCTTTGTTGAGAAGGACCTGGTTTCCTTCTGGATGCTTCCTTCATCAGAGTTAGCTCCCTTTCTTACCCCATCAAGTAGCACTTAAGATCTGCACTTGATTTCTCAGGAAGTTCTCTTCAACCACATCAATGTGTTTAGTGGCTCTTATCAGGTTGATATCTTATGCCAATTCTTCACCATCCTTGGCGAGTCCATTACTTGTCTTTGTGTGGATTTAATGGCTTTTGTGTTCTTCCTTACATTCTTAATCATAATCCCTCAAGCTCTAGTAAGTTCAAAGTTAGAAATAGAATTAGAGTGAGAGTTTGCCTCAGTACTAGATGTCTCTAATTATGATTCTGCAATTTGCATAGTATCTTGCTTGGATGGATTTCTTCTGAATTGTTCTGCTTCTGGATCAGTTAGTGCCATGAATGCACAGTTGTCAGTTTCTTCTTCTTTTATTGAAGATGAGCTACTGCTTTCCTCACTGTTGCTCTAAGTGGCCATCATTGCTTTCTTGTTATGTTTCTTATCCCTTTTAAGCTTAGGGCACTGGGTTCTGAAGTGGCCTTTCTCTCCAGATTTGATACAGGCAGCTTCTTTTTCTGGATCCTTCTTTTCTTCTGGAGCCTTTCTTGGCCTATCTCTTCTTAAGGTGCCTTCCTTGGACTTCTTAGAGTCATATCTTCTAGATCTCCTCCTATATTTTTTCTTTAGGAATCTATCAAAGTATTTGGCTAGCATAGCCATATCTTCTTTATTGTAGCTAGATTCCTTTGGAAGCTTGTTTGATCCGGAAGAGGCTGATCTGGCAAAGTCTACCTTAAGTGCAATGGCCTTCTTCTTTTCTTCTAGCTTTTTATCTTGTTGACTATATCTCTCCAAGGATAACTCTTGATTTAAGAGATTACCAATGAGCGCATCATAACTATAGAATTTTAAGTCATGAGCTTCTTCAATGGTCGTCTTCTTATTGTCCCATTCCTTGGTGAGACTCCAGAGCACCTTCTTTACCATCTCTTCTTCAGAGATTTCTTTTCGAGCCTTTTCTTTTCATTCACTAGATTTGTATATCTAGTGTTCATGCTATTGATTGACTCTTTTGGCTCCATCTTGAAGGTCTCAAGCTTTTGCTGGAGTAGATCAAGTTTGGCTTCTCTGACCTTGTTGGTTCCTTCATAGGTCACTTCTAGTTTCTGTGAAATCTCCTGTGCAATCTTACATCCGGATATCCTATTAAATTCTTATGCACTAAGAGCATAATGAAGGATGTTAATAGCATTTGCATTTTCACGTAATTTCTTAAAATCATTCTCATCCCATAAACTTAAGGGCTTTCAGGTAGTGATACCCTCTACTTCGTGAGTAGGCTCATATGGGCCATCTTTGATGACCAACCATTCTTGCATGCTTTGTGCTTGAATGAAGTTCTTCATCCAATTTTTCCAAAATGTGTAGTGTTCATCGGTGAAGAGTGGAGGACGGGTAATAGACATACCCTCGGGGAAGGAGTTATGAGTTTTGGAAACTCATTTTAATGCTTGGATCAAATTTTGGACCTTTAGCTCGAGATTGTTAGATCTCTAGTTTTAAGCAATTGCTCTGATATCACTTGTTGGTCCCTGTGAGGGTCTAAATAAGGTCATAGGGGGGCGAATGACCCTTTTTCGCAAAATTAATAGACTTTTAGAAAGTCTTAGAACAACGTGTTTCATTATATTTTGGATGATGGATTTGGATGATGCAGATATAAAATAAAATGCAAGAAAGTAAAGAGTTAGAAAATCAAACACAAGGATTTTTATCCTGGTTCGGCCCTGCCTACTCCAGCCCCCAGAGTTTCCTTCCTCTGAGCTTTTCCACTAATGAATTCCTTTCCAACTGGCAGGAATCAAGCCTTATAGTTTATCTCCGGATGGTACCCCCTTTCGGATGTAGGATGTACCACTAGAAGCACCAACTCCTAGCTGAGTCCTTTGCCTTTAGTAGGATATACCACTTAGATTTATACCCAAACCTAAGCTGAGTCCTATGTGGAGATCCCACTTAAAGCACCTACTTCAACCTATATCCCAATCTCACTACTCACCCAAGTAGGAGATCTTTTACACTTTGGTTTTCTCAAAGATTTTGGTTTTGGACTTCCTCAAGTTTATAACTTCACTTGGGAATCCTTACAAACAGATTTTGAATGGATTGGTTCTTTGAGGGATTAAGAAACTGATTGCTATCTAGCGAGTGCTCTTGTGTATGCTTTGCTGAAATTAACCAGCACCTTCTCAACTTGTGAAGCTTCCCTTTTATAGGCTTCTATCATAAATATAGCCATTGTGGGTTGTTGAGCTTGAATTAATTATCACCATTGAAAAGGTAATATGTGGCGCTTCTAGAACTATTGATCAATCTATTAGACAGAGATTTAACCCCGTTTGAATCCTTGGGATTGAGGCTAAAAAGTTATCATTGTTCGTTTTCCTTATATTTTAATGATTAACCAACTTTTATGCCAGAAGTTTGAAATGTGTGTGTCACTCGGGCCTCTTATTGGTCTATGTAAAAAAGGTTGTTACCTTTTCTCTTTCCTATATCAGTCCTTTGTCCTTTTTTTGAAAAGTGTGATAGCTATCTTTTGTCTTGCTCATATACGAAAAGGATCTTTGAATTGGAGACCAAAAGATGGAGGGAATTTAATTTGTCTGCATATTTAAGTCTTCTGGATGTTTTCAGACTTATGCCCTATTCTTTTCAACTTATAAGTAGTAGTACTGAACTGAACTAAATCGAACTGAACTGAACTTATTTTAGTGTAAATTTATATGTATGCAGTGCTGAACTGAACTAAACTGGACTAGACTAGACTGGACTGAATATAAGTTAAAAAGAATAGGGCCTTAATATCTTCGTATCTATCTTCTTCCGACTGCTAGTGCAATCAGTTATTCCGGATCCTATTTTATGCGGTTCAAAGTTTGTTTCCTTTCTAACCTTTAACCGAATGATTCTATTCATGCTTAGGTGATTGTCTTCACTTGTCTTGGACTTTGGATTTTTTGGTTATATGTCTGGATTAAGTGACTTAGGTCTTTTTGTACTTAGGTGTTTTGTTTACTTCAAACCTGACCCAAATTATTTGTTGTTCCGGATCATTGTTTCCAACAATCTCCCCCATTTGATGGAAACAAAAACCTAAGATGTCTAAGAATAAGGAAATGGGTTTTAAGATCTAAGTATGATTTTTTATACTTAGTCATTTACAATTTTTACTCCCCATAATTTTAGTATACCTAACTCCCCCAATATTTTTCAATTCTAGCTTCTAAGGCTTTTCTAGTACAATTGCAGATTGTACTTTTAGAAGCAATTTTTTTGTAGTAATTTTTCACTATATATACTTCTGCTGTTAACAATAGTTAACATCAATGAAGTTTAGGATTACAAGATATAGAAATACATAAGTGAAAAATAACTCTAGCTATTACAATTTTAACAAAGCTATATCTATTACAGAATTATTGCTTTCCGGATGCTTTTCCTTTCTTTTGCTCCTTGTCCCTTTTTCAGTTTCAGCAGCTTCATCTTCGCCTTTTATATTCTCCCCCTTTTTATTTGCATCAGCTTAGGGGTCTATGACCTTGTAGATTTTACCATCCCAGCTCTCCTGCCAAGCCTTGGAGTGAATAGAATAATCCAAATTGCCTTTTCTTCTGCTATCGTCTACCTTGTAGTCCTTATATCTGATCATCTACCAGCTCAAACCGCTTGTTGGAACCCTTAGAGAGAGTAGTGAAAAGCTCATAAGGATTATATTGTGGCTACTGAGGTGGGTTGGGCTGGACTTGGACATGTTGAAGAGGTCTCGGTAGGATCGCATTCTACTGATTTCTCACCACTAGTTGATTCTGTGGTCCCTGTGGTTATTGGCGGTCATTATTTCCTTAAGAAAGTGTTGGACAATCTCGCCATCCTATTTGATTCCTTTATGGTGGCGGTATGTATGGCTGCTTGTTCCCCTAATTAACATAGTTATTATGGTTACCGTAGTTCCCATAGTTACTATAGTTGCTGTAATTGGGATAATTCCCCATGGCATGGACTTGCTCAAACTCAGGGTCTCCTATGCGAGGACATTCATCAGTAGCATGAGTAGTCTTTTTACACAGTTTGCACTCCTTCATGACCTTGGTCTGGACAGCTATTTTCTGCATAAGTTCAGAGAGTCTTTCTATTTTTTCATTGAGATCATAAGAGTTAACCTCGTTGACAGGTCTCGATGTAGATTTTCCTTCATGATCGCCAAATTATTGAGCGATTTTTGCCACAGTCTTGATGATTTCCCAAGCTTGAGTTGGGGTCTTATTGATGAGAGCACCCCTACTAGCGGCGTCTAACATGGACCGCATAGAGAATGGGGGTCCCTCATAGAAAGTCTGGACTAAGGCTTGGTCAGTGAATCTATGAGGGGGGCAGGCTGCCAAAAGGTGCTAGAATCTTTTGTAATACTCATGGAGACTTTCTGTGTCTTTCATATTAGCTGAAAAGATTTGCCTTTTTAAAGTGGTAACTCTCGATGCTAAAAAGTATTTGTCAAGAAAGACTCTTGACATCTGTTCCCATGATGTTATTGATCCTAGTTTCAAGTGACAAAACCAGTCATTGGCCGAGTCTTCTAGAGAGAAAGCAAAAGACTTCAAGTTTGCAAGGTTTAGATCAACCTTGGGAGGTTTCATGGAACACACCGTCAAATGGAACTTCTGCAAGTGTTTGTAAAGTTCATCAGTGGCCCTTTCGGCAAATTTAGGTAAGCTATGGACAAACCCAGATCTCATCTCGAAGTTGTTATCTTCAGTTTCATCCGGATAAGTGATGCATGAAGGTTGTTGGTTCACCAGGACACGTGTAAGGTCTCGAATTAACTATTCTTGGTTAGCCATGGTCAGGATGGCTGTTTCAGGCTCTGATTCTGAGTCAGTCAAATAGTCAGACAGTCCTTCTATGGAGATTTGATCGTCATGGGGTTCATTTAAAGTATCCACCTAATATTTTGAGTCTCTACGATCTCTAGCTTGCTTAGCACGAGCTCTGTTGGATCTTTTGTTTTCTAGGTTGTAGAGGAATTCACTACCACGACCTATCACTCTGGTCATCCACATTGAACAACTAGTCAAAAGGAACCGTTCCCTGGCAGTGGCGCCAAAATTTGATAGGTGTCAGGACCACCAAACATAAATCCCTACGAAAAATAAACTAGTAGTTAGTAGTGAGCGGGGGTCAAATCCACAAGGAACTTTGTTTGACAATGCTATTCTAAGATGACAACACACAGTGTGACCTAGAAGCACTCTGGGAATTTGTGAATTAAACTAAATAAAGCAGGTAATAAAACAATAAGAAACAATGGCTCAACAAATATAGGACAAGATTGAATGTCATGGTGATCATAGGACAAGAGATTAATGCAATGAGACCTAGATTTAGTTATACTAATACTTATGCACCGTATAGTACTAGAACCTTTCCTTACTATGTATAGAGACTGGACTTCACGCCATGACCTTGCTCTTACTCACTGTGTCTCTCAACTTCGCGCTAAGAGCTCGCCAATGAACAACAATGGAAATAAGAAAAGCCTAAACCCTTACCGATGGGTAGTGAAGCACTCCCAACAGGCGTAAGATTACCTCTCTTCAGTCTCGATGGAGAATGTTGTTACTTCATCCCTATTCAGGCACAATTATGGATGCAAGAATAGAGATTAATAATAATCATAGAGACTTACCAAATGGGTGATCAGTCTAATGGCGAGACTAAATGATATTCTTACCATGAACCCTTCAAGCATCAAGATTGGTAAATAAGTCACCTTGTAAATTTCTATATTCAATTGCAGTCCTCACACCATTTAAACTTTGACCATTAATTGGTCAAGCCATAGGGATTTTAGCTAAACATGGCTGAGTCTAAATGTGCAGAAATATGAAGAGATTGAAAATAAATCATGCCGGAAATATAAAGACGGAAATAAAATAAGAGCAATGAATATGAAAATGAACTTGTAATTAAACTCAAAGATGTCCAAAACTGTAAATCAAAATACTCAAAAACTAAAGAACGCAAACACTAAAGCTAAACTAAAAGACTAAATGTAAAATATGAATCTCTGTGTGTATTGTCTTGTATATCTCCGTATATCCTTTCGAAATAGCCGGCCTTGGTATTTATAGTTGAGTGCTCCTCCTTATGCTTCTTCTTTAGTGATAAAATAGGACTCTTGGCATTTATTTTGATGGATTCATTTCCTTTTAGTCTTGGTCTTCAAATGGTAAAAATCCTTCCCTTTATGAAATTAGGAAAGGGATCAAATTCCCTGTTGTGATAGGCTCTTCCTGAATAGGATTTGCCCGAATTGGGTGGCTTCCAGATCTAGATATGGCGTGCGTTGGTATTGATGTTGTCTTGGTCATTCTGAAGTATTCTGGAGTCACCGGGACCATCTATCACTCCTATTGTCTGGTTCAGGTATTGGTAGAAGGCTCTTTTTCTCCAAATATCACATGTTTTCTCCGAATTGCCTTCGGAACCTGAAAAAGATAGAAAAGGAAGTAATATTGGCCATAAAGACTAAAAACATGGTCTCAATGATATGGAAATAAGCATAAATACATGCTGAAAATACAACCCATCAAATCTCCCCACACTTATTCCATACTTGCCCTCATGTATGCATTAAGAATTAGAAAGATGGGAAAACTGCGAAAATAACCCTTGAATAACCAAACAGAGACCAAATTCTTTCACTAAGAGTTATATCGAGGCCTTTCATTGACCACTGGGCATTCCAATGTAAGATTATGCTCAAGAAGATCTTGTTCAAAACTTTACCCCGAGAGTATTTACCAAATTAAAGCATAAGTACATAGAATATTGTTATAGTTCATAAATACCTAGATTTAGATTTAAGCGCATCCCGGTGATCATAAGATGACTCCTTCTAAACCTTATATTTAATTTAAACACATTTTTACTTAGTGGGGTCCCTAAGATACATCTAGCCAAAGTTTGAGTTTTGTGATTTAATAACCTTGCTAGCTTTGCTAGCTCTTTTTAGATTTTTCAACCCAATTTATTTCATTATGCGCTTTGCCATTTTTTTTCCTTCTTAGGTATCACTGCATTTTCCAACAATCAACCCCTATGAAAGAGTCTTCACCCGATTTTTAGCCATGGATAGCTCTCTTTTCCATTGATCCTATGAAAGAGTCTTCACCCGATTTTTTTGCCGTGGATAGCTCTTTCTTCTATCAGCCCTATGAAAGAGACAAACAAGGTTGCGAGCCAAGTAAGCCTCATTTTGACTGATTGCGGAA
Organism: Euphorbia pulcherrima; assembly: GCA_947683365.1. Lineage (NCBI taxonomy): Eukaryota > Viridiplantae > Streptophyta > Magnoliopsida > Malpighiales > Euphorbiaceae > Euphorbia > Euphorbia pulcherrima. Next base: position 10,866,834 of record CANTUS010000006.1, on the reverse strand, counting down.
GTAGAAAAATAACCACCAAGAATTGACATTGGTTTTGCAGGGTCTCGGAAGAGGATCTTATAATACATTGGGACTAACTTAAATTAAATCAAGGTCAGATTAAAGCATTTTAAACAATAAAATCATGTTACACTTTTCTGTACTCTTTGGGATTAAGTAATTTATAAGGTGATTATCAAAAATCTTATATTGAAATATCGATGTTCAACTTAGGTCTCGGTATAAGTTGCAGTTAATTAGGATAGTCCTGTTAGTTATTCGGCTAGTTATTTACACAACAATCCTAACCTTAGTTATCATCACGTCTCAATGACAGGTTAGAGAGCAAATAAGGTCATTGCAGGGGCAAAAATATGAAGCATGAGTCCTTGTGAAATCTCTTTAGGAAAAAGATAAAAAAATATATTAAAATAATAAAAAGATTTCAGTAGAAGAAGTAAAAACATAGAATTCCCCTCCCCACACCTAAACCATGTATTGCCCTTAATGCAAAATAACAAAAAAGCAAAAAGGAGAAAAAGAAAAGAGAAAAAGAAAAAAGAGAGGGCAAATTAAAACGTTACTGTCCCCGGTTGAGGAGGAAGGAGGAAAAAGAGACTTTGTCGGCCTCGTTAAGTCTGTCGGACTTTGAACTGCTAGATGATGAGGTTTATGTTTAGTTTCAGGGTGTCGTAGCAGGTCTGGAGGTCATGGTTCTCAACCCCGAGCTCAATGAGGCTTCTAAAGAGGTCTTTGTACTGGTTCTCCAAACTTGTGACTTTCTGAAGGAGCTCGATGTAGGCGGTGGAAGGAATAGGGTCATCACGAGCAGGCTGGTTTGGCTGGGGGTCCTCGGGAGCAGGTAGAGTAGGCTTTTCTTCAAAAGGACCCGGAGGACGTATAATGATGGTCCCGTTGATAGTTTTAATGAGTAGCATTATCCCAAGAGTCCCCAAGTCTAGGAGTAGAGTTTTAGGGTCCTAGTATGGTAGATAGACTTGAGATGCTCCATGCAATGTGCAATGATGGAGATCACGGTGCCTAGAATTGGAGGGCTCTTGGGGTGGGTAAGGACATACTAAAACTGCTTGGCTAGCCAGGCTTTCAGTTGCAGCTTTTTGTTGTTTTTCATGCACCACAGAATGTGCACTTCTTCCTCATTTAGCCCAAAGCTTCTATAGTGACCAGAAAAGTTAAATGCAAGGATTCTGTGGGCATACCTTAGGTGGGGCTCATGAATGTAAAAGTCTCGAGAGTCAATGGACTTCCAAGTGGTGATGCAGGGATCATTGTTGCAGAGGGAGAAGTAGGTCTCAGCGGCGTTGAAGTTGAAAGGAAGAGCATTGAACATGTCATCAGAGGAGTCAGTCACCCCTAAAGCCTTGTTGAATTCGTCGAGACTCTAGATCACATTCTTCCCAATGAGATAGAATTTGATCACCCCTTCCTCCTGATAGCTGGTGTAGTCCTACTTAAACTAGAAAGTAGCATAAAATTCCCAAACAAGCTCCTGGTAGGAGGGGAAACAAATGAAGAGCAAGGGGAGCCACAAGATCATGGTAAAGGCATCAATGACGGCTTGGTTGATATCGAGAGTGGTCATGGTGCCTTTAAAGGCGGACTTACAGGGCTTTGATGACTGACCCTTGAATCGAGCATAAGTAGTGCATGGAGTAGGGTGGTCGAAATAGCAATGAATGTTGCTCTTTACGCCGAGAGTAGGGGTCTTCTCTTCCTTGATTGTCTTGACCTTTTTAGAACTTTTTCCTTTTGCATTGCTCCCGGTGAGCCTCTTTCTCTTGGCAGCAGGAGGGGTAGGAGTATAGTCATTTTCCCCGTCGGAATCAATCTTGATGGGGGCATCTTGGGTTTTAGCCCCTCCCTTAGTTGTCTTTTCCTTTTGTAGTGGCATCTCGCTAGACTCCTCTTATTCAGTGGTGGCAGGAAAGATGGTGGAGATAGGATCAATGGCGAGTGAAGTCTCGTCGGGAGTGGTAGTGGTGTTGAAAGATGTGGCGGGAGTAGGGATGCCATGGCTGGGCATCACTGTAGTCTTTTGTAGGTCAACCATGGTGGTGGGAGGAGAAACAACGGTAGGAGGTGCGGCGGAGATGGTAGTGGCAGCAGCAGCCAAAGCGACGAGACTGTGGTCCGCTGGAGTGGCAACTATAGTGGTGATGGTAGAGAAGGTTTCTACCACCAGAATAGCTATAATAGGAGTGGTAGTGGTGGTGAAAGGAGTGGTGTTGTAGGCAATGCTATCAATCATGACCTCACTAGTCATTAGGGTGGTGGTGGAGGTTTCCTGATTTGATGCCATTGCGGTGGCTTTGGTGGTGGTTGAAAAAGAAAATTTACCAGAGAAGAGAAAGATTATTTTTTGCTTTGAGAGTTTGAAGGAGAGCGTGGATGTTGAGAGTGAGAAGAGAGGTTTAACCAGGGATTTTAGGCATGTAAAGGCGGCTCAAGGGGCATTAATGGGAGCAGTAGTAATCATGGTTTCTTTGGGTACCAAACTATTAAAAAATCTCTATAATCTTTGTAAGACTGCCACATCACCCACTGTGTATGCATCAGTCCATGTGAGTCCCTTCACATCCCTATCTTCTCAGTCACGTCTCTTGGCGTGTAATGGTTTAACTTCCACAGAGAGCATACGGAGACCTAATCCTGCAATAAAAACAGAGATAGAAATCAGTCCTAGTCTAGATACAACTAATAAAGGTTAACTAAAAGAGAGATGAAGAGTCTGAAATGCTTGGGCTCCCTCCCAAAAGCGATGTGTTTAAAATCATTGAGCTCAACATACCACACCGAGATCATGGTGTGGTATCAGCGGTCTCTATGAGAGTTATTTCCTCAGAGTGAGATTAAAATCCTTCATAGTATGGCTTGAGACAATGCTCATTGACTTTTAGAACTTTCCTAGTCTCGATGCTCTATATAATGACTACTCTATGTGGGAATATTTTGGTCACGACGTAAGGTCCGGCCCATCGGGACCTCAATTTTCCAAGGAATAGCTTGAGATGAGATTAAAATAAGAGGACTCTCAGTCTTACATTAAAGACCTTCCTAGAAGCGAAAAGGTCATGGTGACACTTAGTGGTCTCTTTGTAGGCCTTGTTCCTCTCATAAACATCACGGAGAATCTCCTCGAGTTCATGTAATTGCAACTTCGTGAGTTCCCTGGCTGCATCGAGCCTGAAATTGGTCTTCTTGATGGCCCAATATGCTTTATGCTTGATCTCGACAGGTAAATGATATGCTTTCCCACAGATAACTCTATAAGATGACATCCTGATGGGAGGCTTTCCAGACTGCCCAAAGATCTTTGAAGAGGTAGAGACTCCAGTCTTTCCTATTGGGATTAACTGTTTTCTCCAAGATGAGCTTGACCTCTCTATTTCTCACCTCATCTTGTCCACTTATCTGCGGGTGGTATGCCGTGGAAGTCATGTGCTTGACTCCCCATTAATCAGTAATATAGAGATTGTCTTGTTTTAAAAATGTGTATCGCGATCACTGATGAGTAGTCTCAGTGTCCCAAATCTGCAGATGATATTATCCTTGATGAAATTTGCTACGGTCTTCCCATCATCGTTCCTGGTCACCTTGGCTTCTATCCACTTAGAGACATAATTAACAGCTAGGAGGATGTACTTAAACCCATAAAAAGAAGGAAAAGGGCCTATGAAATCAATATCCCAGACATCAATCATCTCGACGGCCAAAATAAGAGTCATCGGGAGCTGATCTCGATGTCCAAGATTACCAACCCATTGATAGTTGTCGCATGCCTTACAAAACATATAGGAGTCACAAAAAATGTGGGCCTAATAAAATCCACACTCAAGAATGCATAGTGTTGTTCTTCTCGGTCCACCGTGAACTTCGCAAACTTCAGAGTGACATGCTTGCAAAAGTCTCGATATCTCTTCCCCGTAAAGACATCTCGTAAAAACTAGATCATTCCCTTATTGTTGGTCCCTATGAGGGTCTTTACAAGGTCAAAGGGGGGTGAATGACCCTTCTTTGTGAAAGATAAAGAATTTAAAAAGTCTTAGTGTAGCGTGTTTGATTATGAACAAGATGATGGATCTGGATGATGTAGTTATGATAATATAATGTAGATAATAAAAGTTAGAGAAATCAAACACAGAATGTTTTTATCCTGGTTCAGCCCCGCCTACTCCAGTCCCGAGAGTTTCCTTCCTACGAGCTTTTCACTAGTGGATTCCTTTCCAACTGGCAGGAATCAAGCCTTACAATTTGTCTCCGGTTGGTAACCCCTTCCAGATGTAGGATATACCACTAGAATCACCAACTCCTAGTTGAGTCCTTTAGTCTTTAGTAGGATATACCACTTAGACTTCTACCCCGAATCTAAGATGAGTCCTACAGGGAGTTTCCACTCAAAGTACCAAATTTAAGTTGTATCCCATTCTCCCAACTCACCGACGTTGGAGATCTTTGCACTCTTGTTTTCACAAAGGTTTTGGTTTTTAGATTTCCTTAAGTTTATAGTTCGCTTAGGAATCCTTACAACAGATATGGAATTTAATTGATTCTCTGAGGGATTTGTTAGGCTAATTGAATGCTTGTTCTTTGTTACTTGTTTTTGTCAATCAAACAGCTAGCCTTCTCATTTAGTGAAGTTTCCCTTTTATAGGCTTCCATCATAAATGTAGCCATTATGGGTTATTGAACTTGTCATAAATCTTCACCCTTGATCAGGTTATAGGTGGCACTTCCAGAACCATTGATCAATCCGCTAGAATGTAACTTGACCTGTTTGAATCCTAGGTTTTGATGCTGAAAAGTGATCAGTGATTGTTTTACTTGGCATTTTGTGATGCACCAACTTTTACACCATTAGCTTTTTGGTGTGAGCTCCACGGGCCTCCTTATTGGTCTAGGTGAAAAAGGTTTTCAGCTTTTTCAGTTCGGTGTTAGTCCTTTTGTCCTTTCTCTGAAAAATGCAAGTTGTCATTTTGCCTTTGTCTTGGGGCAAGGATCTTTGACTTTATAGACCAAAAGGTGGAGGGAAAAGCTATCTTTGAAAATTTTCCCATTGTCTTCAAGCATGATTCTTCCTGATGACTTTAGGCTCCTATTCTTCGGATCTACCTTCTTTCAGAGATATAGCAATCAGCTCTTCCAGATGCTGTTCTTGAGGGAATATAGCTTGTTTCCTTTCCAATCTTTACTTTGATGATTCCATTGGCTTAGGTATTTGATGTCTTCAATGGATAGCTTTGTAGCTGGATCTTTATCCGGATGTTTCCATTTGGGTTTGGGATTTACATGGTTTAAGTTTTTGTTTCTTTCAAACCTAATCAAGATATTTTAGTTTAGTTTGTGGCCCGGATCATAGTTTCCCAACAATCTCCCCCATTTGATGGAAACAAAAACTAAGCACAAGGGAATGGAGTATATATGTACTAAATATGATTTTTGATACTTAGACATTTACAGATTTTACTCCCCCATAACTCTAGCATCCTAACTCCCCTAAAGTTTTTCAATTTTAGCTTCTAAGTTTGTTTTAGTACAATAGCATATTGTACTTTTAGAAGCAATTTTTTTTAGAATTAGATATATTCACTACATATACTTATATTGTTAACAATAGTTAATATCAATGAAGTTGAGATTACAAATTATAGAAATATAATAGTGAATCTAGCTATTACAATTTTTTACAAGTACAAAAGATAGCTAGTCTAATTCTGGTCTCCTCCGGATGCTCCCTCTTTCTCTTTTCCTTTTTCAGATCCATGTTCTTGTATCTCCCCCTTTTTATTTCCAACTTAGGGGTCTATAACAATATAATTCTTATTATCCCAAGCTATTTGCCACGCATTTGAATATATCGTGAAGTCAGTGCTGCCTTTGGACCTTTACACAAGTATCTTGTCAACCATAGGTGGAGTGAGATAGAAGGGTCGGATGGTCTTCTTTAGATTGTCATAGGACTGCTTGATAGAAGGATGGATGTGCAAGACAAGCTCTTGATCCTTGGGATCATAGTAAGGAAAGAGTACCTTTAGAAGAGTTGTCATCCCGTTCTATCCGAAGAATCCGGAGTCCCCTGGCTTGAACAACATCATGGAAGACTAGAAGGAGCTGGCTTTCCAAAATGGCAGGGGAAGAAGATGATCCGAATATTGAAGATTATTTATTTCGGTCTGGAGTAGGGTTATATCTTCACTAAGCCCCTTCCGGACATTATACAGAGATTCAGATTGGAGAGAGAGTTCCTTGGAGATGGATGCCTTCCAATCACTTATCTGCTTTTCTAGTATGGTTATATGACTTTGTAGTTCATCACCCATATCATCCAAAATTTTGTCCTTGAATTTAGGAATAATTTTTTCGATGAAGTGCACCAGCATTTTTTGGATGACTTGCTGGTCTACACCCGAATCTTTGATGGCAGGAGAGGGGTCTTTTTTAGCCTTGAATTTTTATAAGTTTTTAAACTTAGAGTCTAGATAGGCCTTAATTTCTTCTGTTTGCTCGAAGGAGGATGATGTGATCTTGTCAAGAACAGTTCCACAGTTATTTAAAGCCAATGTTTTGGCTTGATCAGCAGTCTGGTTTGCTATAGAACAACTTTCCTTAAGCGCATTCAGAACTGGAGTAATGTGGGAGAGAGAGGCTTCTGCAATTGCTCCTGGAGTTGGGAAGTCCAGGACTTTTTCTTCTATATTTTTCACTGATAGTTTAATCTCACCTAACTCCTTTTTGACATCCTTATCAGCAGCTTGTCTTAGCAGTTCATTTCCAACTCCTCTAAGATGTGTGCATATAGTCCGGAGACTCTGTTTAACATACCCTTCCTCAGCTTCTTTCAGAAGATAGAGTGTTATTGAGACTTGCTTTAACTGTATTATTTACAGGCACTCTCATTGGGCTTACTTTAGGAGGAAATTCCACTTTAAAGGAGCTAGATGATTCATCTTCAGAGCTGGAGCTCCTTTCCAGAGGGTTTATTGTCTGATTACTTGCCAGTTTCCTCTGAATCCTCTTCCCTCTCTACCAACCTATCCTTCGGACTTGCCTCGCCCATTAAGTCCACTCTAGGAGTGTTCTCATTAGGTCCCAAACAACGTCCCTCCTTCGGAGTAGTTATCCGGGTTGGGCACACCTTCCTTGGATACACTTGGGACATGTGTATCCAAGTTTTCTCTTGTATTAGCTGTTGTGGCATCATCAGTATTAAAATTCAGAGTAGCTATGATAGGAAGTACCTCATTCAATGGAGATAGAATTTGGATGCTTAAGGCTTCCTTTTCTTCATTTCTTCCAACCTCAACCCCCGGATGACTGGAATTGTCCTCAGTCATCTCTACTAGTACCTTTTCAGGAATTTGATGCTCAACAGGCACATTGGAATTATCCTTAATGGCCCCTCCTATCGCCTTTACAAGACTTATTTCTGCGAGAATTCTAACATACGGATTGAGCAAGTTTTCTAGAAGTGGCTTTGTTACAGCTTGAAAGGGGGAGGAGCCAGATTCTAGTATCCTTGATAATTGTGCCATTGCTTGAGAGTCTATAAGGATAGGCATAGCAGAGGATCCTCCGGGTCCTTCAATGGCTAGATTGTTCAACTGGTAGTTTTCTGCCACTAAGGCCATCATTTCTTCATATTTAGAATCCTCCAGAAGGATGTCCTCATTTGATCCAGGCACATTCTTGCCCTTTGAGGTTTTGGCCTTAGCCAACTCTTCCGTAACTACTTTCTTTGCTACCTCTTCATTAATGATGATAGCAGTTGGCCTTTTGGCAAATTTCTTCTGGTGCTTGTGAGCCTCTACAGCCTCATCAAAAGTGCACCCTTTCTGGGTGAACTACTTTTTAGAAGCAGGCATTTCATCTTCTATCTCCTCTTTATCAGACCCATTTCCCCCTTTTAGCAGTTCTGATGCTTTCCTCTTCTGTCCCTTTTGATAACCCTTTTTGATTGTAGTAGTAGCTACTGTAATAGTTTCCTGTACCTCCGGATTGCACACATGTCTTTTTAATAGATCAGAGATTTTATTTAGCCTTCCCCTTGGTTTTGGCTTCTCAGGGGAGTTTTTGAGTAGCTGGGAGATGGTTTGGGTATCCATATCCTCCACTTCATCCGGAACCACAACCACACTCTTTTGGACCTTGGTCCTAGGCTTTTTAGGAGTAGGGGCTACAGCATCCGGATTGGCAATTTTCTGGGTGCTGTTCTTCTTCTCATCACGTTATGTTATGGCCTTGGCTTCATCCTATATTTCATCGTACCTCAGGTTCAAAAAAATTTTCTGGAGAATAGCCTTTCCATTAACACCCTGGAATCTGGTGAGGTTGACTTCAAATGCCTGAAGGATCCGAGTGATCAAGGCACTGTGTGAGTTCCTATGATGCTTTAGGAAGTGGATTATTAAGACTGGGAAATTTACTTCACTGCATTCCACCTAGTGCTAGAGCACGCAATGTTGGAATGTTGACACTGTGGTCAAAGATCCTTTCTAGATGAGAATTAGCTTGGCCAATACATGCTGCAAGATCCGGGGTGCTTGAGGCCAATAAGTGGAGAACTTATCCCCAAAATATCTCTCAAGAAGCCACATCTCTAGATCATACTTCACATTTGCTTCATCTCCATCCACCCTCATTTGCAGTCCACTATTCTTCATGTGGAGGTAGTGTTCAAAGAAGTCCGGAGTTATTGTAATTTCTTTGTCTTGGACCTTTGTGCGAAGAGCATCCAGTTTCTTATGAGCACGAAGGATTTCATACAATTCTCTTACCAAATTAGGATAAGTTGGGCAATTAATCTGGAGAAACTCTTTAAGGTTTTGATCCTCAATTAACTTGGAATAAGGGTCCATTTTGAATAGGAATCTATCCCCTAGATAATCGTTAGGCATGACAGAGTCACTTTCTTTGAGGGTGACGGGGTGTGAAGACTTCATCTTTGAGATCAAAGATGGTAAAGATGTTAGGGAGTTTTATAGGGCCTTTGCTAGTCATGAGTGTGGCCATTTTTGAGAAAGGATTTGAAAAAAAATTAGGTTTTAGGTTTTGATTTCAGCAGTGTAACAGTAGAGTAGTTGCTCGTGTGAGGAGGAAGAGTGAATTTGAGGGGTTTATATAGATTTTTTAAAGTAAGGGTAGTTTAGTAATCCGGACGTTGGTTACTATTAGCTGGATTGATTACATGGCAGTCAGATTTTTAGGAGAGAGGTAAATTTAGTTTAACTGAAGAATAGGAACGGTTTAATTTTGAAATAACTATTGAATTTATCGCGCATGTAACAGCCAATGGACCTTTGAAATTCAAAAAGTAACTGTTACCTTTATGAGCTTTTACTGCCATTTGTCTTTCCTGTCTGCTAGCATGGCATGCTTCTGGAATAGATTTCCCTCAATACTCCTTCTTTTCTGGATTGAGTTTTCAGCCTTGGATCCGGCTTGATTTCAAGCTGTCCTCCGGATTAACCCTAAATTGGATTGAACATTCCAATAGACTCCCTCAGCTTCCCAAATTGATCTTTACTTAGAGGTTTAGTAAAGATATCTGCTCTTTACTCATTGGTTTGAATGTATACCAATGCAACATCCTTCTTCGTCATATGATCCCGGATGAAATGGTGCCTTATCTTGACATGCTTCATCCTACTATGGAGAACTGGATTCTTTGACACATCAATAGAACTCTTATTGTCACTCATGACATTAACACATCTGGATTGAACTCCATAATTTTCAACTTATTTTTTGATCCATAGGAGTTGAGCAACACAACTTCCAGCTGCCATATATTCTGCTTCTATGGCAGATAAAGCAACTGAATTTTGCTTCTTTCTATACCATGATACTAAGCAATCGCCAAGGAAATGGCATCCTCTTGATGTACTCTCTCTCTCATGAGTATCCCTGCCATAGTCTGCATCGATGAACCCTTAGAGCGTGAAATCTCTATTACTAGGATACCATAAACCAGCATCAGTGGTTCCTAGGAGGTATCTAAGGATTCTTTTCACTGCCTTAAGATGAGAATCTTTAGGATTGGCTTGATATCTTGCACAGTAACAAACTGCATAATGTATGTCAGGTCTGCTAGCTGTCAAGTATAGGAGTGAGCCAATCATCCCTCTATAGAGCTTTTGATTAACATCTTCTCCTTCACAATCCTTGGATAGGACTATATGTGATCCCATTGGAGTGGACATGGGCTTGCTCTTGTTTATTTCAAACTTCTTCAAGATTTCCTTGGTGAACTTTGATTGGTTAATGAAAATCTCATCCAAACTTTGCTTGATCTGTAAACCAAGGAAGAAGTTGAGTTCTCCCATCATGGATATCTCAAATTCCTTCTGCATTTGAGAGCTGAATTCTTTACACATCTTTTCATCAGTAGCTCTAAATATGATGTCATCCACATAAATTTGGACTAGAATGATATCATTTTTCTTCTTTTTGATGAATATAGTTTTGTCTGTTCTGCCTCTGATATAACCCTTAGATATAAGGAATGAGGTCAACCTCTCATACCATGCCTGGGTGCCTGCTTTAATCTATAGAGAGCCTTCTTCAACTTATAGACATGATTTGGATTCTTTGGATCTTCAAATCCAGGTGGTTGCTTAACATAGACTTCTTCTTGGATGACACCATTTAGAAATGCACTTTTGACATCCATTTGGTATTATGTGAACCCCATGAGTGATGCAAAAGCACATAGGATCCGGATTGCTTCTAGCCTTGCTACAGGAGCAAAAGTTTCTTTGAAATTAATTCCTTCTTACTAGTTGTAGCTTTGGGCAACTAATCTTGCCTTGTTTCTCCCCACCACTTCGGATTCATCAAGCTTTTTTCGGAACACCCACTTGGTGCTAATGATTGATTTTCCTTTAAGGAGGTGGTACTAGATCCCAGACATCATTTCTGGTAAATTGATCTAGCTCTTCTTGCATTGCCATCATCCAACTTTCATATCCTTTTGCATCCTGAAACTTCTTTGGCTCTATGAGAGATACAAAAGCTGCATGACTCATCATTCTATTGAGCTGACCTCTGGTTCTTACTGGATTCTAAACATTGTCCAGAATGTTCTCAATGGAATGATCTCTGTATGTCCAGACTTCCCTTTATAGGCCTTCATGTTGAACTAGGACTTGCTCTAGTTCAGCTTCAACCACTCATCCTTGGCCTTCATTAACATCAATCTCTTATGGATTAAGATTAACTTGTTGTACTTCTAGATCAAAGGACATTCCTTCATCTTCCTCTTTGTACTTCTTGAGTTGAAATGAGTCAGCAATTCATGCTTCCTTCTTTTCTCCAGATTTTTCAGCTTCCAAAACTGGATCTTCTAGAGTGTAGCTTTTCTTTCCTGTAGTGTTAATCTTATCGAAATCTACATGTATTGAATCTACCACAGTTTGGTTTCGTTTATTGAAGACTTTGTAAGCCTTACTATGTGTTGAGTAGCAAGGAAAATTGCTTCATCAGATTTAGGATCAAATTTTTCTAGTTGCTCTCTATCATTTAGGATGTAGCATTTACATCTGAATGCTTTGAAATACCCAATTTAGAGTTTTCTACCCTTCCAGATTTCATATGGGGTCTTTTCTATGGTCTTTCTAATAAGAGCTCTATTTAGAATATAACATGTTGTATTCACGGCCTCTCCCCAAAAGTATTTTGGGAAATAATTTTCATTGAGCATTGTTCTAGCCATCTCAACTATGGTCCTGTTCTTTCTCTCAACAACTCCATTCTGTTGAGGAGTGTGAGGGGCAGAGAAGTTATGTTCAATGCCCTTCGAGTCACAAAAATCAGCAAAATCCTTATTTTTGAATTCTCCACCATTATCACTCCAGACGCGTGCAATGCTTATGCCCTATTCTACTTCTATCCGGATGAATGTTTTGGAGAATTGGTCAAAGGCTTCATCCTTGCTTGCTAGCAAGAGAACCCAGGTATATCGAGAATAATCATCCACAATGACCATGGTGTATTCTCTTCTACCTAAACTCAATGGTTTGATTGGACCAAAGAGATCAATATGCAGGAGCTCAAGTACTCTTTTAGAAGGAATGTATGAGAAGGAAGGGAAACTTTTCTTATGTTGTTTACCTAATTGACATGCAGTGCATAGATGATCCTTATCAAAAGAAACCTTAGGCAAACCTATTACTAATTCCTTTTTAGCTAGTTTAGACAGGAGGTTCATGTTGACATGTCCTAACCTCCGGTGCCATAGCCACAATTCTTCTTCCATAGAAACCAAGCACATATCCTTTTTTATCATTTTTAATGTTTACAGAATAGACATTATTTACTCTAGGTGCATAGAGAATGAGTTGATTGGACTTGCTATCATAGATTGAGCAGCTCCCGGAATCAAATGTGACTTTTCTTCCTTTGTCACAGAGTTGGGCCACACTTAGTAAGTTGAATTTCAGTCCATCAACCAATGAGACATCTTCTATCTTTAATTTAGATCCAATGGTTCCATGGCCAATTATCTGTCCCTTTTGATTATCTCCAAAACTTAGTTTGCCCCCCTTCTTCCTGGTCAATGTGATGAAGGCCTTCTCATCACCTATCATGTGCCTTGAGCATGAACTATCAATATACCAAGTGTGTTGATCTACTGCAGATCTAAGGCATACCTGCAAAATAGATCAAGTGGGTTTGGGTACCCAATCAGATTTGGGTCCTCTCGGGTTAATAACCATCTCAGGCCAAGGGTAAACATCATAGTAACCATTTTTTAATCTACATGATTTAGTAATATGATTATTTTTCCCACAAAACCTACACCCTGAAATAGGTATGTTTTGCTTTTGCTTCTCACTGATCTTCTCAAGATCCTTCTTCCCATAGTTGTATTTATACCCAGCTTTTTGCACACTGGTGGATGGTCAGGTATAAATCTGAAAGCTGGTTAGAGGTGCAACTTTAGCTCCACAATTTCTTCTTTGTTCTATAGGTTATTGGTTGTAGGCTATCTTAGCCTTTCCCTTTTAAGCAGCAGTATATCTTTGAGCTTGTGGTTGCCTGCTAACTTCCTTCATCCTTTGATTAGGGGTCTTTTGGAATCCATTCTAAGTAGGAGGATGATTATCTCTTCTTGGAGCTTTTGTCTTTGGCCTCTTCCTTGATACTTCCTTTAATAGATTGATTTCTCTCTCCAGTCCCATTACATTTGCATTTATGATTTGGACTTGATTCCTTAGGAATTTTTCCTCCATAACATCAATATGCTTGGTTGCTCTAACCAAATTGATGTCTTATGCCATTACTTCAGCATCTTCTGCTAACTCCATTACTGCTCCTTTAAAGGACTTGATTGCTTTTGCATTCTTCTTTACACCTTTGATTACAATAGATAGAGCTCTAGCAATGTCAAGATTAGAAGTAGAATTAGAACAAGAATTTACCTCAGTGTTTGCTGTATTTGATTCTGATTCTTTGATTTGCACTGTTTCTTACTTGGAAGCATTTCTTCAGGATTGTTCTACTTCTGGATCAGTCAGAGCCATGAATGCACAATTTGCAGTCTCCTCTTCCTCTATTGAAGATGAGCTGCTACTCTCTTCACTGTTGCTCTAAGTAGCTACCATTGCCTTCTTTTTTAACTTCTTAGTTCTCTTAAGCTTGGGACATTTTGTTCTGAAATGGCCTTTCTCACCACATTCAAAACATGCAGTTTCTTTCTCCGAATCCTTCTATTCTTCTGGATTTCTTCCAGACCTGTCTCTTTTAGAAGTGCTTTCTCTAGGTTTTGGGGATTCATACTTTCTTGAATTCCTTCTATCTTTCTTTTATATGAATCAGTTGAGCCTTCTGGTTAGTAGAGCAAGTTGATCTATGGTGCTCATTGAATCATTGATTTGCTCTTCTTCTCCGGATGAAGCTGATCTGGTGGATTCTACCTTAAGTGCAATGGCCTTCATCTTTTCCTTAGGCTTCTTTTCTAGTTGGCTATATCTCTCCAAGGACAATTCTTGGGTTGGAAGATTGCCAATGAGTTCATCATAACTATTAAAGTTTAAGTCATGAGCTTCCTCAATGGCAGTCTTTTTGTTGTCCCATTCCTTGGTGAGACTCTGGAGCACTTTCTTGACCATTTCTACTTCCAGGATCTCCTTTCCCAGTCTTTTCATCTCATTCACTAGATTGGTGTATCTAGTGTTCATGCTACTGATTGATTCTTTAGGCTCCATCTTGAAGGATTCAAACTTTTGTTGGAGTAGATCAAGCTTAGCTTCTCTTACTTTAATGGTTCCTTCATAGGTTACCACCAACTTCTCCCAAATCTCTTTTGCAGTCTCACATCCGGATATCCTGTTAAATTTAGCTGCACTAAGAGCACAATGAAGCATGTTAATAGCATTTGCATTTTCAGGAAACTTTTTAAAGTCATTCTCATCCCACATACTTGATGGCTTTCGGGTAGTCATACCCTCTACTTCATAAGTAGGCTTATATGGACCATCTTTAATAACTAACCATGCTTGTATACTTTGTGACTGGATGAAGTTCTTCATTCAATTTTTCTAGAATGTGTAGTGTTCACCGGTGAAGAGTGGAGGATGGGTAACAGACATACCCTCGGGAAGAAGTTTTGAGTTTTGAAAACTCATTTTGATTTGTGAATCAAAATATATGGACCTTTAGCTCGAGATTGTTAGATCTCTAGTTTGAGCACTAGCTCTGATACTACGTGTTGGGTCCCTGTGAGGGTCTTTATAAGGTCGGAGGGGGGGGGGGGGAATGAACCTTTTTCACAGAATATAAAGACTTTAAAAAGTCTTAGTGTAGCGTGTTTGATTATTAATCGGATGATGGATCCGGATGATGCAGTTATGACAATCTAATGTAAATAATAAAAGTTATAGAAATCAAACACAGAAGGTTTTTATCCTGGTTTGGCCCCGCCTCCTCCAGTCCCCAAAGTTTCCTTCCTTTGAGCTTTTCACTAGTGGATTCCTTTCCAACTGGCATGAATCAAGCCTTACAATTTGTCTCTGGTTGGTAACGCTTCCAAATGTAGGATATACCACTAGAATCGCCAACTCCTAGTTGAGTCCTTTAGTCTTTAGTAGGATATACCACTTAGACTTCTACCCCGAATCTAAGATGAGTCCTACAAGGAGTTTCCACTCAAAGCACCAACTTTAAGTTGAATCCCAATCTACAACTCACCCAAGTTGGAGATCTTTATACTCTTATTTTTATAAAGGTTTTGGTTTTTGGATTTCCTTAAGTTTATAGTTCACTTAGGAATCCTTACAATAGATGTGGAATTTAATTGATTCTTGGAGGGATTTGTTAAGCTGATTGAATGCTTGTTCTTTGTTACTTGTTTTTGTCAATCAAATAGCCAGCCTTTTCATTTGGTGAAGTTTTCCTTTTGTAGGCTTCCATCATAAATGTAGCCATTGTGGATTGTTGAACTTGTCATAAATCTTCACCCTTGATCAGGTTATAGGTGGTGCTTCCGGAACAGTTGATCAATTTATTAGACTGTAATTTGACCCCGTTTGAATCCTAGGGATTGATAGTGAAAAGTGGTCAGTGATCATTTTACTTGGCATTTTGTGATGCACCAACTTTTACACCATTAGCATTTTGGTGCGAACTCCACACGCCTCCTTATTGGTCTAGGTGAAAAAGGTTTTAAGCTTTTTCAGTTCGGTGTTAGTCCTTTTGTCCTTTCTCTGAAAAATGCAATCTGTCATTTTGTCTTTGTCTTGGGGAAAGGATCTTTGACTTTATAGACCAAAAGATGCAGGGAAAAGCTATCTTTGAAACTTTTCCCATTGTCTTCAAGCATGAGTCTTCCGGATGACTTTAGGGTCCTATTCTCCGGATCTGCCTTCTTCCAGAGATATAGCAATTAGCTCTTTTTGATGCTATTCGTGAGGGAATAAAGCTTATTTCCTTTCCAAGATTTTATTCTGATGATTCCATTGGCTTAGGTATTTGATGTCTTTAATGGATAGCTTTGTAGCTGGATCTTTATCCGGATGTTTCCATTTGGGTTTGGGATTTACATGGTTTAAGTTTTTGTTTCTTTCAAACCTGATCCGGATAGTGTAGTTTAGTTTGTGGTCCGGATCATAGTTTCCCAACACTTATCTCCATGGATAAGGGTTATCCCAGAAGTATCTACCAGCTTCCCTCTTCATTTTCTCCTTGTCATTGCACATGAAATCCTCTAGAACTTCTTGGTGGCAAGTGAATTTATAAGGTCTACATACCATGGAGTCCTGGTGACAGTAAAGAGACTTTCCCCAGGATATTCATCCTGAACTTCTCTTGGTTCTTCTGAGTTGGTCAGCCTGCTAAGACGACCGGCCACTAGGTTCTCTGTCCCCTTTTTATCTCTGATCTCAATGTCGAATTCTTGAAGCAAAAGGATCCATCAAATTATTCTCGGCTTGGCATCCTTCTTGGTCATTAGGTATCTCAAGGCAGCATGATTTTAGTATACAATGACCTTGGAACAAAGAAGGTAAGAATAGAACTTCTCTAATGTAAAAATGATAGCAAGGAGCTCTTTCTCAGTCATAGTATAGTTCTGCTAAGCTGCATCAAGAGTTCGAGAGGCATAATAAATGACATGAGGTTCTCGGCCAACTCGCTGTCCCAATACTGCTCCTACTGCCTTATCTATTGCATCGCACATGATCTCAAAGGGCTGGTCCTAATTGGGTGCTTTGACGATGGGCGCAGAGACCAACTTCTTCTTGATAGCGTCAAAGGCTCCCTTGCAAGGATCTCCAAACTCGAAGTTGGCATCTTTCTAGAGTAGTCTACATAGGGGCTCAGCGATCTTCGAAAAGTTCTTAATGAACCTGTGATAAAAACCAGCATGCCCAAGAAAAGACCTAACTTCCTTTACAGAAGTAGGGTAAGGTAAGGATTGAATAACATCAATTTTAGCTTTATCTACCTCAATACCCTTCTTAGATATAACATGACCTAATATCATACCGTGGTCTACCATGAAGTGGCATTTTTCATAGCTAAGTACTAAGTCAGACTCAATGCAACATTTAAGAATCTTAACAAGGTTATCAAGACATGCATCAAAAGAATCACCATATATAGTAAAGTCTTCCAAAAATACCTCAATGGTGTTTTCCACATAATCAGAAAAGATAATTATCATGCATCTCTGGACTGTAGCGGGAGCATTGCAGAGACTGAAAGGCATCCGTCTAAAAGTAGAGATGCCAAAGGGACACATAAATATTGTCTTTTCCTCGTGTTCTAGTGCTACTGGAATCTGATAGAATCTTGACATTCCATCGAGATAGTAGAAATGAGACTTTCCTGCTAGTCTCTCCAGTATTTGATCAATGAATGGCAATGGAAAATGGACTTTCTTAGTTGCGGCGTTAAGCTTGCTATAGTCAATGCAAACTCTCCATCCATTCTGTATCCTCATCGGGACCAATTCGTTATCACCGTGATCCCTATCTTTTTTAGAACAACTTGTACCAGGCTAACCCACTCACTGTTAGAGATAGGGTAAATAAGGTTAGCCTCCATAAGCTTGATCACTTCCTTCTTCACAACTTCCATCATAGGAGGATTGAGTCGTCTTTGAGGTTGGCGACAGGTCTTGGCGTTCTCCTCCAACTTGATTTAGTGCATGCAAGTGGAAGGACTAATCCCATTGATGTCAGCTATAGTCCATTCAATCGCCTCTTTATATTGCTGGAGTAAGGAGACCAGTCGTTTTTCTTCATCAGGACTCAATTTACTGGAAATAATCATCGAGAGTGTATTGTTATCCCCCAAGGAGGCATACTTGAGGTGACTTGGTAGACTCTTGAGTACAAGTTCAGTGGTTGGATGATGGAAGGGGTGAGTTTCTTGAAAGGTGGCAGAGCGAGCTTTTGTCTAAGTCTTGATGTAGAATAAGGTGAATCAAGATCATGAATAGCTTTTTTCACCTTCTTATCTAAATCAGTATCATTGAGGCTCTCAGTGTCAAGCGCTTCATTTAACGCAACTAAGTACTTGTCTGAAAGATTGAGCTAAAAAATTTATTGGATGATGGGATCAAGGCTATCAATATTGCATAAGCTTGAGTCTTCTTCTGGGGTCTTCATAGCATCATAAACATTGAAAGTGGCTACTTCACTGTTGAACTCCATAGTGAGAGAACCATTGTGCATGTCAATTTTGGTCTTGGCGTTACTCAAGAATGGTCTCCCTAGCAGCAAATCTGAGTTCCCCTTTCTATCTGCACTACACATATCAAGAACATAAAAGTCAGCGAGAAAAAAATCATTTACCTTGACCAATACATCCTCCAAGATTCCCTCAGGGTAAACAACAGAGTGATCTACAAGTTGGAAGATAGTCTTGGTCTCTATGAGAGGCATGTTGCGGTTGGCTGATATCTGCTGGTAGATAGAGGAAGGCATAACATTTATAAATACATCAAGATCACATATAGCCTTCTCAATTCCAACCTAACCTGTAGTGCAATTGATCACAAACATTCTCTAGTCCTTCAGCTTAGGGGGTAATTTGCGTTAGATCACGGCAGATACATTTCCCCCATCACAAACTTATCCAGGTCATGCTGCTTCTTCCTATTGGTGCATAACTCCTTGAGGAATTTTACATACTTGTGTATTTGTCTAATCACATCGAGTAACGGGGATGTTGATCTCAACTTTCCACAAGGTCTCGAAGATCTCTTTCTCTTCCTTTGGCTTCTTGGTCTTTTCTAGTCTTTCTGGAAAATGAGGTCTAGTCTCGGTAGAAATCACTGGTTCCTTTGGGTCATCAGGAATCACAATGACCTCATGCTCTATTTTTGCTCTCGGTGGTTTTGATTGGGTCTCTTTCTTTCCCCTTAGCGAGATTGTACTGACATTATCTCTTGGATTGTCCTTTATTTAGGATGGAAGTCTCCCCATATTCTCGATCTTGGAGAGAGTGCTAGCTATCTAGGCCATCAATTTTTCCAAGTTTGAGATGTTACCTTGTAGTCCTTGTATCTGATCGTCTACCAGATCAAACTGCTTATTGGAACCCTCAGCAAGAGTAGTGAAAAGCTCATGAGGATTATATTATGGCTGCTGAGGTGGGTTAGACTGGACTTAGACTTGTTGAGGAGGTCTCGGTAAGATCGCATTCTGTTGATTTCTCACCACGAGTTGATTCTGTGGTCCCTGTGGTTATTGGTGGTCGTTATTTCCCCAAGCGAGTGTTGGATGATCTCGCCATACTATTTGATTCCTCTGTAGTGGCGGGATGTATGACTGCTTGTTCCCCTGATTATCATAGTTATTTTGGTTATCGAAGTTCCCAAAGTTACTATAATTACTGTAATTGCCATAGTTCCCCATGGCATGGACTTGCTCAAACTCAGGGTCTCCTATACGAGAACATTCATCAGTAGCATGAGTAGTCTTTTTGCACGGTTTGCACTCCTTTGCAACCTCAGTCTGGACAGCTATTTTGTGCACAAGTTCAGCGAGTCTTTCTATTTTGTCATTGAGATCATAAGAGTTAACCTCATTGACAGGTCTCGATGTAGATTTTCCTTCATGACCGCCAAACTATTGAACGATTTCTGCCATAGTCTTGATGATTTCCCAAGCTTGTATTGGGGTCTTGTTGATAAGACCACCCCCATTAGCGGCATCTAACATGGACCTCATAGAGAATGGGAGTCCTTCATAGAAAGTCTGGACTAAGGCTTGATCAATGAATCCAATGAGGTGGGAAGGCTGCCAAAAGGTGTTGGAATCTTTTGTAATACTTATGGAGACTCTCTCTATCTTTCATTTTAGTGGAATAGATCTGCCTCTTTAAAGTTGTAACTCTCGATCTGGAAAGTATTTATCAAGAAAGAATCTTGACATCTGTTCCCATGATGTTATTGATCCTGGTTTCAAGTGACAAAACCAGTCATTGTTTGAGTCCTCTAGAGAGAAAGTAAAGGACTTCAATTTCACAAGGTTTATATTGACCTTGGGAGGTCTCATGGAACACACCGTCAAATGGAACTTCTGCAAGTGTTCATAAGGGTCATCAGTGGCCCTTTTGGCAAATTTAGGTAAGCTATGGACAAACCCAGATCTTATCTCGAAGTTGTTATCTTCAGTTCTATCCGGATAAGTGATGTAGAAAGGTTATTAGTTCATTGGGACATGTGTAAGGTCTCGGATTGACTGTTCTTGGTTAGCCATGGTCACAATGGTTGTTTCATGCTCTAATTCTGAGTTAGTCTAATAGTCAGACAGTCGTTCTATGGTGATTTGATCATCATAGGGTTCGTTTGAAGTCTTTGCCTGATATTTTGAGTCTCAATTTCTAGATCGTAGAGGAATTCACTACCACGACCTGCTCTGGTCATCCAAGTTGAACAACTAGTCAAAAGGAACCGTTTCCTGGCAACTACACTAAAATTTGATGGGTGTCGAGACCAGTAAAAATAAATCCCTACATAAAACAAACTGGTAGTTAGCAGTGAGCGGGGGTCAAATCCATAAGGAACGGTATTTGATAATGCTATTCTAAGAAGACGACACACAGCGTGACCTAGAAGTACTCTCGATGGGAATTTATAAATAAAAATAAAATAAAGTAGGTAATAAAATAATAAGAAACAATGGCTCAACCAATATGGGACAAGACTGAATGTCATGGTGATCATGGGACAAGAGATTAATTGCAACGAAACCTAGATTTAGTTATACTAATACTCATGCACCGTGCAGTACTAGCAACTTTTCCTTATTGTGTACCTCACTCTTACTCACTGTATCTCTCGACTTCGCGCCAAGATCTCGCTAATGAATAGCAATGTAAATAAGAAAAGCCTAAACCCTTACCAACGGGTAGTGAAGTACTCCCAACAAGCGTAATATTACCTCTCTCTAGTCTCGATGGAGATTGTTGTTACTTCATCCCTCTTCAGGCACAATTATGGATGTAAGAATAGAGATTAACAATAATCACAGAGACTTACCAAATGGGTGATCAGTCCAACAACGAGACTAAGTGATATTCTTACCATGAAACCCTTCAAGCATCGAGGTTGGTAAATAGGTCACCTTGTGAATTTCTATATTCAATTGCAGTCCTCACACCATTTAAACTCAGTCTTGACCATTAATTGGTCAAGTCATGGGGATTTAAGCTAAACATGGTTGAGTCCAAATGTGCAAAAATATGAAGAGATTAAAAATAAATCATGCCGAAAATATGAAGACGGAAATAAAATAAGAGCAATGAATGTGAAAATGAACTTGCAATTAAACTCAAAGATGTTCAAAACTGTAAATCAAAATACTCAAAAACTAAAGAACGCAAAGACTAAAGCTAAACTAAAAGACTGAATGTAAAATATGAATCTCTGTGTGTATTGTCTTGTATATCACTGTATATCCCTTCGAAATGGCCGGCCTTGGTATTTATAGCTGAGTGCTCCTCCTTATGCTTCTTCTTTAGTGACAAAGCATTTATTTTGATGGATTCATTTCCTTTTAGTCTTGGTCTTCAAATGGTAGTAAAAATCCTTCCCTTTATGAAATTAGGAAAGGGATCAAATTCCCTTTTGTGATAGGCTCTTCCTGAATAGGATTTGCCCAAATCGGGTGGCTCCCAGATCTGGATATGGTGTGCACTGGTATTGATGTCATCTTAGTCTTTCTGAAGTATTCTGGAGTCACTGAGATTAGCTATCACTCCTGCTGTCTGCTTCGGGTATCGATAGAAGGGTCTTTTTCTCCAAATATCGCATGTTTTCTTGGAATTACCTTTGAAACCTAAAAAAGATAGAAAAGAAAGTAATAGTGGCCATAAAGACTAAAAACATGGTCTTAATGATATGGAAATAAGCACAAATACATGCTGAAAATATAACCCATCAGAGACAAAAATCAATACCATAAAATTGATTCTCGAAACCAATCCTTGGCGACACTTTGTGCAAGTTTTTTTATTGAATTACCCAGTGAGAGGGAAAAGGCAAGCAGAGGTCTTACACCCCACTGCCGTTAAAAACCCTCCCCTAGGCTTGAATTATTAAAGAAAAGAAAAAATATAGAAAAATAAAAATAAAAGAAAGTCAAGCAACCATTATGGCATAAAACAAAATACTATCTACAAAGGAGAAAACTTCTGTGGAGGTTTGCACTACCATTTAGCAAGCTCCTTGCGCTCTCATTTAGCGAGCTCCTTATGCTCTTGTCTAGTATATTCCTAAGCGGCGGCCAATAACCTTTGTTTCCTAGGGAATATATCGCCTCCCTCATCAATCTTATGCCTAAAATTGTCATCACATGAAGAGAACAAAAAATCTTGCCTAACAGGTGCCAACTACTTGGCCTTGTTTTTCATTCTTGCCACTTTACGATCCTCAGAGTCCATCCAAGAGCTCGAGACACTAATTTGATTCAAAGTCCTCTTATTCAACCTCATCTAAAGCATCATCAAAAATGTCAGTAATATGGCCAACGATAGGCTTGTGAACTTCATATCCCTTATCTCCGAGATCCGCAACTAAGTTAGCTACCTCCAAAAAATTTAATTTGATCATTCTCTATATTAACCGTAACTACTAAGTTGCTAGTAAAAGCATTCCCCAATTCAGAACTATGATGATTAGCCAACTTTTAAGCTGTATCGGAATTTCCCAGCTTCTTTTCAAACACCTTATTAGCCGCAGCCTTAATTACTGCATTAGCCGCAGCCTCAATCGCCTCAATAACCAATGCTTCAATATCAATTTTGTCAATATTCATAATAAGGGCAGCCTTATCTACCTGCTAAGGGGTAGATGAGTCAGCTTTCCTACCAATAACATTCTCCGGAACAACACCTGCCGGTTTTGTAACCACTTTATCAGACTTTGCCATTGAATTTTGACGACACTCCTTCCATGAATGTCCTATATTAGAACATATTTTGCAAAAATCTGGTATGTTTTCATATTCAACATCGAGCAATAATTGCTTACCTACTTTCTCCACCCTAATAGTCATAGGGAGACTTCCTGCCAAATCAGCATCAATCAATACGCGAGCAAAATGTCTATAGTTACCGTCAAGGGTAACATTATCAACACTTGAGAATTGGCCAATTCCTTTGGCGATGCAAGAAAGGATTCTCACATTCCAATATTCCCAAGGTAGACCAAATAATTTAACCCAGACTAAAGCTGTAGTCGTTTTCTGAGCTGCCGGGTCAAAGTCGACACTTTGTGCAAGTTTTTTCATGTCTTTATGAAGGATTTGTATTTATAACCACCTTTTCGAGAGAGTGAGCACCGACATGAAACAAGTCTTGAAGAAGCTCTATTTCACTGCTCCATCCATTGAATTCGCTAACCTCCACCACCTTAAGGAACTATGTCTGACTCGCGTGACACCAAAATTAGATTTTTCATAGGAAATGTAATGATTTAATTAGGCAAGTTTAGAGTTTAGGAAAGAAAAGAAATTAAGAAAGATGAGTTATGGAAGAAAAATTAGGGGAATATATATAACTTATGAAAGCTTCTCTTCTAAATGATAAGTAAATGATGATAATAAAATTGTAATAATATTGTTATAAATGATAAAATATTCACATCTTTAAACAAATGATCATTTTTAATTGATTTGAACACATAATATAACACAAATTGATGAACCCTTTACACTTAGCATAATTTGTTAAAAATGAAATGAACTGAAAAATATGAGCAAAATGATGAATGGAATAATTGATATTGTATTATTGAGTTGTGAATAATCAACTATATGTACATATATTTATAGTATACAAAATCAGAAAAGGAACCAAATAAATCAACACAAATATAATTAATTATAAATAATCTTCCTAATCAACATTAATCCTACTTATTGATATTATTCCTAATTTAGACTTATTAGGAATAATCTCATATAGATGAATGTTAATATAGGATTCTTAATACTCCCCTTCAAGTTGGTGAGTGAATATTCTGAACTCCTAACTTGTGTCGCAATGTTAAGAACTGATCCTTCCTTGTGGCTTTGTAAAAATGTCTTCAAGTTGGTGACGTGTTTTTACATATGAAGGACTGATTATTCCTGCCTGCAGCTTCTCTCACACAATATGGAAATTAATCTCAATGTGCTTTGTACGCTCATGAAATATGGGGTTTGCTGCTATGTGTAGTGCTGCCTGATTATCACAAAATAGTGGTATAGGATCATCATACAAGACTTTCAAATCTTGCAATATATAACGTAGCCATACTAGCTCCAAACAAGCATTGGCCATTGCATGATATTCTACTTTTGCTGATGATCTTGATACATTGGTTTGTTTCTTTGACTTCCACAAAACATGAGAAGAACCGAGGAAGATGCAATAACCTGAAACTGATCTTCAAGTTGTTTGACATCCTGGCCAATCTGAATCACAATATGCCTTAAGTGTGAGATTATTTTTGGATGGCAGTAACAAGCCTTTTCCTGAAGATCCTTTAATGTATTTAAGGATACGAATTGCAACAGCCTAATGTGGTTGACGTGGAGATTGTATGAATTGACTTAATGTTCGAACTGCAAACACTATGTTAGGTCTAGTGACTGTGAGGTATATTAACCTTCTTACAAGCCGTCTGTACTTGGATGGATCTTTCAGTAGTTCTCCTCATCTGCAGTTAACTTTGACTGTTGCTCCATTGGAAATTTTTCTAGACGAGCACCTGTAAGCCCTGTATCTTGCAAAATATCAAGTGCATATTTTCTTTGGGACATGTAAATTCTAGATTTAGAATAAGAAAACGCAATCCCTAAGAAATATTTTAAATCACCAAGATCTTTAATTCAAAACATCGAAGTAAGCATTCTTTGAGGTGCTGCATTTCTTTAAGGTCATTCCCAATCAAAAGGATATTATCTACATAGATTAGAATGGCAGTGAACGAGGACCCTTAATGTTTTATGAATAAAGAATAGTGTGCTTTGGACTGTTGGTAACCTACTATTTGGATTACATCAAAAAATGTAGAGAACGAATTACAAGAGGCTTGTTTGAGACCATATAATGATTTGTTGAGTCAATATACAACATTCTCCCCCTATCGACGAAGTCCAGGTGGCAAGTCCATGGAGACAACTTCATGTAAGCTACCATGTAAGAATGCATTTTGTACATCTAATTGATGAATAAACCAGTCTCTCGCGGCTGCTACAGTGAGAAGGCATCTGAGAGTTGTAAGTTTCACTGTGGGTGAAAAAGTCTCTCCATAATCAATTCCTTCAACTTATGTGTACCCTTTTGCTATAAATCATGCTTTATATCATTCAATGGTGCCACTAGAACGATATTCGATTTTATAGACCCATTTGCAACCAATGGGTTTGTGACCTCTGTGGAGTGGTGTTATTGTCCATGTTTTATTGAGTTATAAAGCTGTTAACTCCTCTTTCATTGCCTACTTCCATTTTGGATCAAGGATAGATTGAGCATATGAGGTGGGTTCTTTAGTGCCTATGATGTTAGATAGAAATGTACGATGAGTAGGAGTGAAACGAGAATAAGAAAGAAAGTTTTGAAGGGGATACCTAGTTGATTTTGACAGTTGTTGACTAGAGTTAAAAAGATTGGCTTGAGATCCCATCATATAGTCTTGATGCCATGTAGGGGCCTGCTTGGTGCGATCGGAGTGATAAACGAAAGGAGATTCTAGTGTTGGTGTGTTTGAGGGTGGATTTTCTGGTATGGATGGAGGAGGAGAATTCACGATATCTAAATTTTCTAATATATAAGACAATGTGTGAATCGGGTGAGGATGTTGTTGTGGATATATTAAGAAAGGGAAAGATATTTTCATGGAATGTAACATCTCGACTAACAAGGAATGTGTCATTTTCCATATCAAACAATTTATACCCTTTTTGATTATTTGGATATCCAAGAAAGATGCACTGCCGAGCTCAAGAATCAAATTTTTGTTTAGGTGAAACAATAGTTGCATAAGATAAACAACCGAATACCTTCATATGAGAGAGAGATGGGGGTTGATTATATAGGACTTCAAATGGAGATTTATTTTTCAATAGAGGTGAAGGTAAATGATTAATTATGTATGTTGCGGTCAAAACACATTCACGCCAAAATGCTAACGGTAAATGTGATTGGAACAATAATGCTTGTGCAGTGTTAGAATGTGTTTGTGTTCGCATTCTGCTACCCCGTTTTGTTGTGGTGTGTAGATACAAGTACATTGACATTCGATGCCATTCTTATGAAAGAAGGCTTGCATGGAAAGGAACTTTAATCCATTATCAACTCGAATTATTTTGATGAAGGCATGAAATTGAGTTTTTGCAAAAGTGATGAATGACTCTAACAAGTGTTGTGTTTCAGATTTTTGATTCATGAGGGATAACCATGTTATGAGCACAGGCTTTTCAATGACCCTTGGAACGATGATGACTTATTTCTCTGACCTTATACGGTCTAGTTGTTATATTCTTGGAAGGTTGAATCACGTTTGACAAGTACATTTTTTATTATTTTGGGCCTTTGGCGGTGCTTAAATATCATTCGCAATGCATTTAGGATTAGCCATTTTCTTTCTCTCACGTGTAGTAATTTGTTTCACAATTTGCTATAAGATCCAAACACTTTCAGTAAGTTTTGTTCATATCATTGGATTTTTGACTCTCCGAGCTTTCCGGAATGTCAGGAATTGCCTTAATCGGATAACCGTAGTGAAAGACATAGGCATTGGAAGTTGAAACCCTAATCAACCAAAACCCTAATCAATAAAACCCTAACCCTAGATTATCTAAACCTAGCAGCCCCCTTTTACTACCACCACCGCTGGCGGCTGCGGCGGTGGTAGCCTACCCTTCTGTAATGGTGGCCGCCACTCTAGTGGCAGCCACCGTAGTCGTAGTGGCGTTCACCGCCATCCTTTGTGGCGGTGAACGGCCCCGGGGTGGCCACCCCCGCCTCTTGTGGTAGTAGCCACCGCCATCGTTATGGCGGTGGATGCTGGGGTCACGGCGGTGACCGCCGCCCCTATGGTGGTCACCGCCGTGATAGCGGCGGTGGGCTTGGCACGGCCAGTTTCAGGCCTTGTTTCTCTCTCCGCTTCTGATTTGGACATGTATTTTTCCTGAAAATTGCCTAAGCCGATGGATTTTTGTGTGTAAGAGTATTTAAACCAATCCAAGAGAGAGAGGGGGGACTTTTCTCCAGATTTTAGGATTTAGAAATCATTTTAGAGAGAAAAATCAAGAATAAGAGAGAGAAAAGGAAGAACTAGAGAGAGAAAATTT
This sequence comes from Euphorbia pulcherrima, assembly GCA_947683365.1. Taxonomy (NCBI): domain Eukaryota; kingdom Viridiplantae; phylum Streptophyta; class Magnoliopsida; order Malpighiales; family Euphorbiaceae; genus Euphorbia; species Euphorbia pulcherrima. The sequence goes on along the minus strand of CANTUS010000006.1, from coordinate 10,839,550 downwards.
AAGAAAACCTAGAATCCGAGTTTAATCCTCTCTAATCTTGATTCTTAGTTGTTCTTAGGCTTGATCTTATAACTTAAACACTAAAATCAATTAGAAATCATAGGTTAAAATGGATTAAATAGGGTTTTAGAGACTTTTCCTCAAATACCACCCAAATAATCCGTCACTATTTTTGTTGCTATTTTCGTCGTCATTTCGTCGAAAAATAACCAAAAGCTTATCAAACATCTGATTTGAGTCTCCCGAGTTAGATTCACGGCCTAGAGGTAACAAAACTGAGTTCCCTTGATCCTTTACTTCATTTATTGTCTTTTGTTGCTGTTTTTGCTACTTTTGGTGTTGTTTCTTGGTTTTTTTCGTTGGTGTTCTTGGAAAACCGTCAAAAAATAATTCGACCTCTATAGGGATCCCCTTCACCTCTACCCTTATAGCCTTGGGCGCTACTGTTATAGCTATGGAGGTGAACTCTACCCCTACAATTGACTTTCTTGTCGAAATTATTTTTGCCGGGATTGTTGGTATTTCCCCGATGATACAACATTCCTATGACCTGTAGCACACTCTCGAGTCTAACACCCACCTAGTGGCATGTTGGTTCTTGTGTAGTTGTAAAGGTCAGTTGGAATGGGTAAGTTTTTACAAAATGTGGAGGGGTTTGATGTCGGGGTTTTCCCTGATAACAGTGGCATGTTAGTTCGTGATAAGTTGCAATGTTTTCGGTTGGAATGGGTAATTTTCTTACCAAATGTAGAGGGGATTGAGGGCCATTTAATCTAGAAAATATTTATAGGATCTGTTTGCTCTCTCTTTTGCACACAGCGGTGTGGGTGATGTCTTCGTCCGACATTTCAGCATTGTAGAAGGTGCCGAAGCAACCAACCAATCTATCCCAAAACCGATTGGGGCAATGAAGGCAATACCTAATCAATCTCTAAGTCAATTTTATTCTTAATAGGTCTGTTTATGGCAATTCTAGAAGACAACCGGTTTAAGAATCCGCGTGTCAGGTATATCCTCCTATCCCTTGCTCTTTTGTGAGATCACATTTGACCCATCAAATGATAATATCATGAGGGGCAGCCTGTGAGAATGGGCTTTTTGGTGACCCTTGGAACGATGATGACTTATTGCTCTGACCTCATATGGTCTAGCTGTTCTATTCTTGGAAGGTTGAATCACATTTAGCAAGTACATTTTTGATGATTTTGGACCTTTAGCGGCGCTTAAATATCATTCTTAATGCATTTAGGATTAGCCGTTTTGTTTCGCTCGCGCATAGTAATTTGTTTCGTGATTTTCTATAAGATCCAAACACTTTCACAAGTCTCATTTATATCATTGGATTTTTGACTCTCTGCGATTTCTGGAGTGTCAAGAATCGTCTTAATCGGATAACCGTAGTGAACGATATAGGCGTTGGAAGTTGAAACCATAAATCTGCCCTAATGAAACCCTAATCAACCAAAACCCTAATAAAACCCTACCTAAAACCCTAATCAACCAAAACCCTAATGAAACCCTACCTAAAACCCTAATCAACAAAACCCTAACCCTAGATTATCTAAACCTAGCAGCCCTTTTTACTGCCACCACCACTGGCGGCGGCGGCGGCGGCAGCCTGCCCTCCGGCGACGGTGGCCGCCACTCTTGTGGCAGCCACCACCGCCGTGGTGGCGTTCACCGCCACCGGGGTGGCCACCCCATTGTGGCCACCCCCACCGCATATGGCAGCAGCCACCGCCACTGTTGTGGCGGTGGATGCTACTGTCAGGGCGGTGACCGCCGCCCCTATGGCGGTCACTCTGTGACAGCGACGATGGGCTTGGCACGGCCTGTTTCAGGCCATGCCACTTCTTTTCTCTCTCTGATTGCGATTTGGCCACATATTTTTCCCAAAAATTTGCGTAAGTTGGTGGATTTTTGTGTGTGAGAGTATTTAAACCAATCCAAGAGAGAGAGAGGGACTTTTCTCCAGATTTTAGGATTTAGAAATCATTTTAGAGAGAAAAATCAAGAACAAGAGAGAGAAAAGGAAGAACTAGAGACAGAAAGCTTAAGAAAAGCTAGAATCCAAGTTTAATTTTCTCTAATCTCGATTCTTAGTTGTTCTTAGGCTTGATCTTATAGCTTAAACACTAAAATCAATTAGAAATACTAGGTTAAAATGGATTAAATAGGGTTTTAGAGACTTTTCCTCAAATACCACCCAAATAATCTGTCACTATTTTTGTCTCTATTTTCGTCGTCATTCCGTCGGAAAATCACCAAAAGCTTGCCAAACATCCGATTCGAGTCTCTCGAGTTAGATTCACGGCCTAGAGGTAACAAAACTGAGTTCCCTTTATCCTTTACTTCAGTTATTGTCTTTTGTTGTTGTTTTTGGTGCTTTTGGTGTTGTTTCTTGAATTTTTTCCTTCGTGTTTTTGAAAAACCGTCGGAAAATAATCCTACCTCTATAGGGATAGTATTCACCTCTACCCCTATAGCCTTGGGCGCTACTATTATAGCTATAGAGGTGAACTCTACTCCTATAGAGGTCCCGTTATTTCTTATAATTTTTGGGTATTTTCTTACCCAAATCCATAAAATCAATATTATTTGAGTGTTTTAAGTTTAGATCTATTGAAATATAGTTGATTATGACTTAAAACTTCAATGATTTTGAGTTTATGGATGCAAAAACACCGGTATCCCCCCTAAAAATGGTTTGGCGCGGCAAAGGCTTTAGTGACAGCCTTGTCCATCGCCGCTATAGCCTTCACCGCTGCCACTATAGCGGCCAAAGCTATAGCAGTGGCGGTCAGTGTTGTCACCAAAGCCCTTTGCCGCCAAAAGCTTTTTTAGCCCTTTTTGCCTTTTTCTTGCGTTTTTTACCCTGATTGCAACCCGAAAAATTTCCAAAAAATTATGTATAATCTGAAACTGTTTTTATTTATTTTATTCTATTTTTAGATTTTTTATTTTATTAGATTTAATATGCATTTTAATGGCTTAAAAATGGCATTTTTAACTAAATAAATCCAAATAAATTATTTTCTACCAACTAAAAATTCCAAAAATATTCTGAATATATTAAATCTGATTTTAGGATGTTTAGTTAATTTATTTCACCCTTCTTAGGTTGTCAGATAATTAATTAACACCTGAAAATTATGTTTTTTTATCCCGAAAAATCCCAAAATATGTTTTTCTTCATGCTAGGTGTTTATTTTCCGCATTTATTTATTCGTGCTTTATTTATGATTATTCCCGTATATCTACTTCCTCGTTTAGAGCCGGGTCTGAGTCGGTAACCTCGGCTAAAACCCGATTTTGCCCATTTATTTATTTATCGCTTTATTTATTTTCTTGCATTAGAAAAATGTATAGGTATTCGTAAAGCCTTGTAATAATTTTATTTCCTTGCTTTGTTTATTTATCGCTTTCCGTGGGATGTATGGCATATTAAACCGAAAACACCAAACAATAATCGGATTAAATCACATAAGAATTAAGGTCACGTTTATTAAAACATAATCGGCTTGATTTAATAATTGAAAAGTAGGCAACATCATCTGAAATTAGAATCTCTATTTTAAGGTACGGTCCAACCACCAGGTGGGAATATCGTACCCAAATTCCCAGTGGAGCTTAACCGGGTGCCGACTCTATCTTAAAATATGGGATTCTAAGTCTCGTATTCCTTAACACATTAATCGGACTAAATTTTAACTTCAACATCGCTTCCATTATCCATTTCATCAGGCTAAAATAAGGATCATCCTTTAGCACGCTTCACAGTGCTCGTTATTTCTCTACCCCACGCCGAAGAGCATTAAAGCTTATTGTGCGGGCGAGGCGATCGAGGGATCATCGGCTCACAGTGGCAACTCTGCTGGGGACTTTCCTTTAACTTAAATCTTGAAAATCGCTCTCATTTTCCAACTTTGGTTAAAGGATTTTCATGATGTGCCTAAATCATTTTTAAATCAACGCTTTATTTCTTATGCCTTTTGATCCACCATTTAGTTAGATTCTAAGTTTTACGGTGCCATTTTTATCACCCCCATGAAGCTCACTTGTATACCTTATGCCAGCCAGGAATTGGGGATATTTGTGGGTGAAACACTCGTTTCAACCAACGTGTAATTCCCTCGGTCACACTCATTTGAGGAGTGGTTGAGTTACACAGAATCAAGGTAAACGAGACCCTTTTACAGTGTTGTTCATGACACCAGCAGTTTGAGACCATCAACCACGATAAAACTAGCCATAGCAACTTCCCTTTAGGCTCATCGGAATAATATAGATTTGGGTAGGATACTCTCTTGACGTTTCCTGGCGCTAGAGTTACCCCTAGAATACAAATTGGTGTTGTGCGGGAGTCATAAGGTTGGAAGAGGTTCATTTGCTTTCGTGTGCTACTTATGTTTTGCTCATGCATACCCATTTCATGCATAGGCAGCCTGTGGCCGACCTTTATTTTTGTTTTTCACTTACCCCTATTCTCCCCTTGCTTGAAAGGGGAATTTAACAAAATACCGAAGATCATTTAAATCCCGACGACCTATACTTAATTTGCTAGGTATAGCGAGGAATTTGACATCTCACGTATTTTGGGGTTAAGCTTTGCATCATAAGCCCTTTCACTCTCTACCTCTTTAAACCGCCCTCAATGTGTGTGGCATTCATCACTTGAATTATTATGTAATCATTCATTTCATTCCTGGTTTGATTCGGGCTGATCATCTTTCGATTTCTCAATAAGATCTGGACGTCCTCGGCATTGTAGTATTTTGTGGTTACATCTAGATCATTGTTTAATCCACCGACCAATACGTTTAGTATCAAAATCTGCTCTTCTGACCATGTCTGATCCGCGTTTGAATGATGCACCTCATGAGAGCACTCATTCCCCTTCTCCCTCACCCCCTCATCAGGGTCAAGGTCAAGGGAAATCTTAGATGGGTTCTAAATTAGCCACTATTCAAGAGCAAGTTAGGTCCGCTCTCAGGGAGGAAAGAGAGTCTCAGAGGCTAGCGGGGCCTATTTTTCATGCTCCGGGAGAGATAATTCAGTCTTCTCCAGTTCAAAATCAGTTTCTAGCACCGCCTCTCTCCCCTTATTTGTCCTAACCAACAAAGCCAGTTTCAGTTTAGATATAGCTCTTCTCAGCTACCCTTATCATTTACTCCACCAACCTTCGGTTTTTAACCCCATATGCACTTAAGGCCTGTTCCCCAATCTCCTATTCTCCTCACTTTCTCAGGTGGATTTACTCCTCAAATGACAGTCCCCTCGAGTGGCTTCATTGTTCCTCCGGTACAGCCGGCTGTTTTCAAAACCTCTCCCCCTAGCTTTATGGTCACTCCCCGTGAGACCACTTACCCTCAAAATCCTTTTTCTCGCCTCCAAATCAAAACCTCGTCTCCTCCGCCCTTTTAGTTTGGGTCATCTCCATGTGACCAGGTCATACAGCCTTCGAGCATGACGCCCGAAATGGCAGCTTTCTTCAGGCACTTTCTGAACAGGAGCGAGGATAGGGAAAAAGTAAAAGGTGATGATTAGGTGCCTGAAAATTGCTCAATGCCTCGAATGGATGCTCATTCAGGCGAAGGCCCCCCCAAGTCCCATATAGTTATATATGAGTGAATGCTGTGCTGGCCAAGTTATTCCCTTGTACCCTTTCAGGCCCCGCTCTTGAGTGCTACAATACTCTTTTGGAGTCCAAAATCCTGGATTGGAAACTCCTATCTGAAGCTTTGGTTGCCCACTATGGATTTAATTCCATAATGGGGACTACCATTCAGCAACTTGAGGCAGTCAAGCAAAAGCCCGACGAAGCTTTCAAATCTTATTTCAATCAATGGATGACCACTCAGGTCCTCTTGAAGAAAAAGATTAGCCTTAAAGAAATGATCCCGAAATTGCTTGACGGGGCTCTCCCGCTCCTTTGAAAAGAGATGGAGACCAATTCTTTCGAGTCCTATCAAATTTTTTTTGAAAAAGTTGAAAAGATCGAGCATCGAGAGGAAAAGGAAAGTGCTAGCAAGCTAAGTGGCAAACCTTGGTTCAAGAGCAATAACTCTCAATCCTTTGAGGCTGCTCCAGCCCCAACTGGGGTGAAGACACCCGCAGTTCAAGTTGTCAACCAAGAGAGTGTTTTGCAGTGCAAACAACACTCGATCGGGCCCCTGGTCAAAAGGCATTCGTGTCTCCATGGAAGCTCCCTCTTCATATCATATTTGCCAAATTGCGAGAGAAAGGCCTGTGTAACCCTCTTCGTGAGTACCGTTCTCCTATGCCTGAAGAGAAAGGGAACTTTTATCGCTATCATGTTTAAAAGGGACACACAACATATCAATGTAAGCCTTTAGGTATGGTTATTTGGCGCTTGGTAAGAGAAAGAAAAATGGATGAGCCTACAAGGAAGACCATCGCTGAGGAGAAGCCATCACCGAGCTTTGATGATAGAGTGAGCGCCATCAATTTTGATCTCCTTGATGGTTTTATGTTGGCAATGGTCTTTTCTAATTCACCCAACTCCATTATGGAAGATAATTCTGTCACTGACTCTAATAAGAATCCCTTGAGGTCTCTAGTGGATGAAGGAGACAAGTTATCAGCCGAGCAACTAAAGGCTTTGGACTTCGTACAGGATGATGGGCCAATGAATGCTACTGAGGATAATTAGTCTACCGGATCTACCAATCAAAACCCTCCGCCTGTGAAGGATGATTCTTCTATGATGTAATTTTCTTTCTTTATGTTTCTAGTATTTTGATGTGAACAATTCTGCCTTTAAAGCACTTTAATTTAATGAAAGACTCTCTTTTTGCTTATCTGTTTGATGTTTCGCCCGATGGGTCCATGCATTCATTTTATCACAAGAATAATATGTTCAGTATTCATGACGTTTCTTTAACTGAAATAAATTTGAGTGCAAATGATAACCTAAAATGATAACCACTTTTTAATGACCTAACCTTTGAAAGAAAATGAGAAATAACAAGTGCTTAAAGATCACGATAATGCTTTCACCTAGTCATACCTAGACACCCAGCTTCATCATTGAATTGCCGAGCATCTCATCTCCATGCCTGAAAAAGCAAAAGAAGCTCAGTCCCTCCGTGGATTGATCCAATATATCAATCGGTCCATCACCGGCCTCGCGACTATGTGCAAACGAATTTTCAAGCTACCAAAGAAATGTCAACCTATGATGGAGAAAGAACATCGCCGGATCATCTTCAATAGAGTTGTGGCTTATCTTTTCTTCGCTCACCCATTCTCTCATTTCCCACCCCCATACAACATTGCTTGTTCCTAATACACTATCTCTTCCACCTCTCCAAACCTTCCCAGTTTCTCTCCTTCTTGGCCATTCTCGACGAAAAGGAAATATATTATCGGCAAGATTCGACCCTCATCAGCATAGGGAGAAGCAGACCCTTTTCACCGACATTACCATCGAGAAGATGGCTAAGTTCTTTGAGAAATGAGTACTTGCTCTGTGTAGCCTACCCGATCGTATCATCCCAGTTATTGGAGTTTCAGTCCTGAGGGGCACTACCTGATTGATCAAAAATTTGGGTTCGAGCCCCACAGATCTTCACCGCGCTACCCACGAGCTAGTGGGATAACTAAAACCGAGAGTCATATTGAACCCACCGTCAAAGAGACCCCCATAAACTAAGGCATAGCCTGAGCAGCTTAAGTAGTCTTCATATGTATCAAAAGTATGGCGAAGGCGCCCCACAACTGAGTCAAGCATTGAGTATCCGTCAAAGGCCAACGATCTGATTCTAAAGAAGCAAAGCCTGCCAACACCGATCCAAAGGGGGAAATCCTGTCCAGATTGGGTAAGGCTTTGCATATCCAGAAAAGCACTCGATCCAAGGGGCATGATTATCAATGATAATGAGTTTGTAAACCCTATTAATCAAAATCAGGTTGAAGCGTTATCATGTCTAACCAAAAGAATCAAATCTAGAAAAGCGGCATATAAAAAGCATATATAAATCCATCACCCGACGAGTGGTCCTTTACTACTCGGGCAAAAATTAGGGTGTATCCCTGCTGATTGGTATTCTACAGACCGGTTAGCCAAAAGTTAGGGTGCAAGAATAGCCTGCTAGACTAAAAATCTGAAAAAGGGTGGTCTAGGAAAAAGTCAGGGTAAAGTGAGCTAAGAGAGTATGTTGGCTAGAAAACCTTCATAGGCTAGTTAGCTTCAGAGTTTGAGTTGGTAGAAATGGTTATCATCATCATGTACTCAAACTTAATTCAACTAAACGGAAATGTCACTTTTACTGAATCCTTTATATTTGTGCTTGAATGAATATATTGGGCCCAAAAGGCAAAATGTTACAAGTAAGTCGAACGTAGGGTTCTGTGCAGTCAACCCAATACCTCAAAAGAAAAGAAAAAAAAAAGATAAAAGGCAAAAATCCTAATAGACTGAAAAGAATCGAGGCCCATGCAAAAGCTGGGATGTTCTGTTGGATTGAAAACCTGAAAAGGGCGGTCCATGAAAAAATTAGAACATAAAAGTAAAAAATAAGCAAGTCTAATGGGCCTAACACAATGTCTAGGTCTATGTAAAAATTAAGACAATTAGAACAAAGATTACCAACTGCCATCTATCACATCAAGATATCTGCATCATCGCCATCAGCATCAGAATGCATGGATATGTTTGCCGATCTAATAGATTCGAAGGACTCAAATTCGTCCTCTTCCCGTGTCCGCTCTAATCTCAACTACGATTGAGCATCTCGAGTCTGTAATGTCCAAATCTTCTGAAGCCATCCTTGGTAGAATTCATGGGTAGTGACAGCATCCAATCGTTCGTTATCCGAAATCTTAAACCTTGCTTCGTACATCCCCTTTGTCTCCGTCATGCCTGATCCAGCAATTAATTCACAGTCAAATCACCGCAGCTTCCCTAGTTCTCCACCAGGGGCATTCTCACCTAATCTGCGTAACATCCTTAATCCTCCTCTAGGGGCATTCTTATCTTGTCCATACCATAAGGTAATTCCATGTATCCTCCCTTTTCAAGCAAGTCAATCTTTCCCCAGATTGACCAAAGTCGATCAAGCAAGTTAATCAGTCAGTTTAAAGATGACCAGTTCGAGTATCTCATGCATTCATGCATTTATCCATAATGTTCATGTCTATTATTCTACGCTGAATTCCACAGGAAACAAAGTAAGGAAAAATATCCTCGGGTTATGTGCTCGACCTCCAAGTAAGAGCCTATATTAAGGGGCATCTTAGAATTGTTCTCCATCCAATATTCAAGACCGTACCCAAGGGGCATATCAGCTAATGTCTTTAAGCTCTACATTCAACCTCAGCAGTTCCCCCAGACTCCCAAAAATCCTAACTCTATTCATATTTTATTCTCCCATCTCTATTGCTTAATTGAAGGGGTAAAAATTTTTGTTCCACAAAATCAATTAAGCAATAAAAACACGATTTATATGGCTTACTAATGCTTTAAAGCCTTCTTGACGGGCGCACCATGGGGCAATTCAGAAGGACGACCAACTATGGATCCTGAAATCAGAACTTAGAAGTTTCTCCCAGGAGCACCTCAATGTAAATACCTAGGGGCACCTTAATGCAAATACCCAAGGGCATATCAGCTAGACTTGATGCTCGGCCTCGATAATCTCTCCGGATTTCCTGAAATCTCTACTTTATTTCGGTTTCTTTCTTCCATTTTTGTTGCTTAATTGAAGGGGCAAAAATTTTTATCTCTGCAAAATCAATTAAGCAACAAAAGTGCAACTCATGTCTCTGTCTAATATCTTAAAATTTCTGTGGCAAGCACAATGCGTTTAGTCCAACGGTCTACTCACGCGTTTTTAAGCAAATCCCAATCCGACCTTATTAGAAGTTCTCGGCACCTTCCAGTTAGGTTCTTGGTATGTGTTCTAGTCCAGGGATCTCGTTTGATATTCCCAGCAAGCGATTCAAGCTAAGCATATCCTAGTCCAACCTTGTTAGAAGTGCTCGGCACCTTTTAGTTAAGTTCTTGGTATGCGTTCTAGTTCAGGGATCTCGTTTGATATTCCCAGCATGCGATTCAATCCAAGCATATCCCAGTTTGACCTTGTTAGAAGTTCTCGGCACCTTCCAGTTAAGTTCTTGGTATGCATTCCAGTCTAGGGATCTAGTTTGATATTCCCGGCATGCGTTTCAACCCAAGCATATCCCAGATTGACCTCGTTAGAAGTTCTCGGCACCTTCCAATTGAGTTTTTGGTGTGCGTTCCAGTCCAGGGATCTCGTTTGATATTCCCGGCATGTGATTCAAGCTAAGCATATCCTAATCTGACCTCGTTAGAAGTTCTCGGCACCTTCCAGTTAAGTTCTTGGTATGCATTCCAGCCCAGGATCTTATTTAATATTCTTGGCATGCAATTCAAGCCAACCATATCCCATTCTGACCTCATTAGAAGTTATCTGCACCTTCCAATTAAGTTCTTGGTATGCGTTCTAGTCTAGGGATCTCATTTGATATTCCCGGCATGCGATTCAAGCCAAGCATATCCCAGTCCGACCTCGTTAGAAGTGCTTCACACCTTCCAGTTAAGTTCTTGGTATGTGTTCTAATCCAGGGATCTCGTTTGATATTCTCGACATGAGATTCAAGCCAAGCATATCCCAGTCCGACCTTATTAGAAGTGATCGGCTCCTTCCAGTTAAGTTCTTAGTGTGCATTCCAGCCCAGGAATCTTGTTTGATATTCCCTACATGCGATTCAAGCTAAGCATATCCCACTCCGACCTCGTTAGAAGTGCTCGGTGCCTTCCAGTTAATTTTTTGGTATGTGTTTCAGTCTAGGGATTTCTTTTAATATTCCCGGCATGCGATTGAAGCCAAGCATATCCCAGTCAGACCTCGTTAGAAGTGCTCGACACCTTCTAGTTAAGTTCTTGGTGTGCATTCTAGCCTAGGAATCTCATTTGATATTCCTAGCATTGGATTCAAGCCAAGCATATCCCAGTTCGACCTTGTTAGAAGTGCTCGACGCCTTCCAGTTAAGTTCTTGGTATGCATTCCGGTCTAGGGATTTCTTTTAATATTCCCGGCATGCGGTTCAAGCTAAGCATATCCTAGTCTGACCTTGTTACAAGTCCTCGACATATTCCAGCTAACTTCTTGGTGTGCGTTTCAGTTCAGGGATTATGTTTGATATTCCCGGCAAGCGATTTAAGCCAAGTAAATCCCAGTCCAACCTCATTAGAAGTTCTTGGCATTTCTTAGTGAAGCCCTTAGCATTCTCAGCATTCCCCTTATCTTCGACATGCCTGATTCAACCTCCGGCCTTCGATAGGTCCATTGATCATGCGTCCCATGACCATTCATAGACAACCGCCTCAAGAAATCCCTACTCCTCTTTTTCTAGAAGCAACCAACCAATCTATCGCAAAACCGTTTGGGCCAATGAAGGCAATACCTAATCAATCTCTAAGTCAATTTTGTTCTTCATAGGTCTGTTTATGGCAATTCCAGAAGACAACCTATTCAAGAATCCGGTATCAGGTATATCCTCCTATCCCTCGCTCTTTCATGATATCACATTTGACCCGTCAAATGATAATCTCATGAGGGTCAGCCTGTGAGAACAGGCTTTTCGGTGACCCTTGGAATGATGATGACTTATTGCTCTGACCCCATAAGGACTAGTTGTTCTATTCTTGAAAGGTTGAATCACATTTGGCAAGTACATTTTTGATGATTTTGGACCTTTGGCGGCGCTTAAATATCATTCACAATGCATTTAGGAGTAGCCGTTTCATTTTGCTCGCATGCAGTAATTTGTTTCCTGATTTTCTATAAGATTCAAACACTTTTAGCAAGTCTCATTTCTATCATTGGATTTTTCACTCTCCGAGCTTTCCGGAGTGTCAAGAATCGCCTTAATCGAATAACCATAGTGAAAGATATAGGCATTGGAAGTTGAAACCCTAAATCTGCCCTAATAACCTAATCAACCAAAACCCTAATAAAACCCTACCTAAAACCCTAATCAACCAAAACCCTAATGAAACCCTACCTAAAACCCTAATGAACCTAAAACTCTAATCAATAAAACCTTAACCCTAGATTATCTAAAACTAGCAGCCCCCTTTTGCTGCCACCACCGCTGGCAGCGGCGGCGGTGGCTGCCTGCCCTCTAGTGACGGTGGCCGCCACTCTTGTGGCAGCCACAGCCGCTATGGTGGCGTTCACCGCCACCCTTTATGGCCACCCCCACCTCTTATAGCAGCAGCCACCGCCACCGTTGTGGTGGTGAATGCTGCTGTCAAGGCGGTGACCGCCGCCCCTATGGCGGTCACCGCTTTGATGGCGATGGTGGGCTTGGCACGGCCTGTTTCAGGCCATGCCACTTCATTTCTCTCTCCGCTTGGGATTTGGCCACATATTTTTCCCAAAAATTGGCCTAAGTCGGTGGATTTTTGTGTGTGAGAGTATTTAAACCAATCCAAGAGAGAGAGAGAGGGACTTTTATCTAGATTTTAGGATTTAGAAATCATTTTAGAGAGAAAAGTCAAGAACAACAGAGAGAAAAGGAAGAACTAGAGAGAGAAAGCTTAAGAAAAGCTAGAATCCGGGTTTAATCCTCTCAAATCTCGATTCTTAGTTGTTCTTAGGCTTGATCTCATAGCTTAAACAGTAAAATCAATTAGAAATAATAGGTTAAAATGGATTAAATAGGGTTTTAAAGACTTTTCCTCAAATACCACCCAAATAATCTGTCACTATTTTCGTCGCTATGTTTGTCGTCATTCCGTCTGAAAATCACCAAAATCTTGCCAAACGTCTAATTCGAGTCTCCCGAGTTAGATTCACGGCCTAGAGGTAACAAAACTGAGTTCCCTTGATCCTTTACTTCATTTATTGTCTTTTGTTGTTATTTTTACTGCTTTTGGTGTTGTTTCTTAGTTTTTTTCCTTGGTGTTCTTGAAAAACCGTTGAAAAATAATCCGACCTCTATAGGGATAGCCTTCACCTCTACCCCTATAGCCTTGGCCTCTACTGTTATAGCGGTGAAGGCTATAGCTCTGGAGGTGAACTCTACCCCTATAGAGGTCCCGTTATTTCTTACAATTTTTGGGTATTTTCTTACCCAAATCCATAAAATCAACATTATTTTAGTGTTTAAAGTCTAGATCTATTGAAATATAGTTGATTACGACTTAAAACTTTAATGATTTCGAGTTTATGGATGCAAAAACACCGATATCGCCCCTAAAAATGGTTTAGCGCGGCAAAGGCTTTAGTGACAGCCTTGACCGCCGCCGCTATAGCCTTCACCGCTGCCACTATAGCGGCCAAAGCTATAGCAGTGGCGGTCAGTGTTGTCACCAAAGCCCTTTGCCGCCAAAAGCTGTTTTTAGCCTTTTTTTTGCCTTTTTCTTGCGTTTTTGACCCCGATTTCAACCCGAAAAATTTTCAAAAAATTATTTATAATCTGAAACTGTTTTTATTTATTTTATTCTTTTTTTAGATTTTTTATTCTTATTTGATTTAATATGCATTTTAATTGCTTAAAAATGGTGTTTTCAATTAAATAAATCTAAATAAATTGTTTTCTATCAACTAAAAATCCCCAAAATATTCTGAATATATGAAATCTAATTTTAGGATGTTTAGTTAATTTATTTCACCCTTCTTAGGTTGTTAGATAATTAATTAACACCCGAAAATTATGTTTTTTTGTCCCAAAAAATCCAAAAATATGTTTTTCTTCATGCTAGGTGTTTATTTTCTGCATTTATTTATTTGTGCTTTATTTATGATTATTCACGTATATCTATTGCCTCGTTTGGAGCCGGGCCCGAGTCGGTAAGGTTGATATAACCTCGGTTTTGCCCGTTTATTTATTTATCGCTTTATTTATTTTCTTGCATTAGAAAAATGTATAGGTATTCGTAAAGCCTTGTAATAATTTTATTTCCTTGCTTTGTTTATTTATCACTTTCCGTGTGATATATGGCATATTAAACCAAAAACACCAAACAATAATCGGATTAAATCGCATAAGAATTAAGGTCACGTTTATTAAAACTTAATCGGCTTGATTTAAAAATTGAAAAGTAAGCAACATCATCCGAACTTAGAATCTCTGTTTTAAGGTACGGTCCAACCACCCGGTGGGAATATCGTAACTAAATTCCCAGTGGAGCTTAACCGGGTGGCGACTCTATCTTAAAATAGGGGATTCTAAGTCTTGTATCCCTTAACACATTAATCGGACTAAATTTCAACTTCAACATCGCTTCCATTATCCATTTTCATCACGCTAAAATAAGGATCATCCTTTAGCACGCTTCACAGCGCTCGTTATTTCCCTGCCCTAAGCCGAAGAGCATTAAAGCTTACCGTGCGGGAGGGGGGATCGGGGAGTCGTCAGCTCACACATGTGTACCTAGTAAAATCATCTACTATGGTGAGAAAAAAACGTCCCCCTGAATGTGTTGGAACTTTGTGTGGACCCCAAATATCACAATGTAACAAGTCAAAAGGAGAATGAGATTGTATTGTGCTTAATGAAAAGGAAATCTAGTTTGTTTTGCTTTAGGACATACATGACAATCATTATGATCATAAAAAGAATTTTTATTTAAAGGTAGTAATGATGAGATAAGCTTAAGGACCTTATGAGATGGGTGCCCGGGACGCATATGCCATAAATCAGGGATGTGCGATGCTTGGAATGATTTTGTCGGGTATTTTAATGGACACATGTAATATAGACCATCGCGTTGTTCACCCGAGCCAATCGTCCTCCCCGTAGTCAGGTCCTGCAAAATACAACCATTTGGGAAAAAGACAATACAACAATTTAATTGATTAGTCAATTTACTAGCAGAAATGAGGTTTAAATTGAAAGATGGAACACAAAGAACATTTTTTAGTGTGATATCATTATTAAAATTGATTGTGCCTGTGGAAGTGATAGGTGCAGTTGAGTTTGTGGGTAAATTAAAGAGCGGAATCGGGGATGGTGATGTATTAGAAAATAGATGTGAATCAGCTGATATATAATCAGTGGCTCCGCTATCCAAGATCCAAGGTTTTGTGAAAACAGAATTGATTGAGGCATTAGGAGTTAACATACCTGATGCACTTGCAAATGATTTACCTTTACCGGAATTATTTGCCATGGTAGTACATGCAATAAATTAGACTTTTGAAACACCAAAATTACTCCTCTGGTGCCATGTTAAAAATAAAATAACTGAAAAATATGAACAAAATGATGAATGGAACAATTGATACTGTATTATTGATTTGTGAACAATCAATTAAATGTACATGTATTTATAGTATATAAAATCACCTATGAGAAAAGGAAACAAATAAATCAACATAAATACAATTAATTATAAATAATCTTCCTAATCAACATTAATCCTAATTATTGATATTATTTCTAATTTAGACTTATTAGGAATAATCTCATATAGGAAAATGTTAATATAGGATTCTTAATATAATTCATAAATTTTTTTAATTGGTGCGCTTAGCATGCGCCTTGCGCCTAGGCTACAAGACACATGACGCCTAGCCCCTTGACACTATGCATAACAACTTACTCTGATTGCAAATCTAAGCAGAAAAGGAAACGCCTTTATCGAAACTGTTGGCCAAAGAAATGAATCGCCCAAGGGTTAATCTATATAATATATTGATTATTAGTTCATCGGTCAATTGGCTAATCAGTATGTTGTAAGAACAATCAAATAACTGTATATGAACGAGTGTAATGGGTGGATTCCAACAAAGCCAAAACAAAACTCTTAATATAATTTGGACAAATGTTAACCTGATTAATCCAATAAAAAACTTTTAGGGATTGAAAAACACAACTGAACTCACCATCGGTACAAAACCCATTTGGTGGCGTGAAAGGCAATTGAAACAAAGAAAAAAGGGTAACTTATATAATTACCTTTATAGAATATGGTTTTACTAATTGGAATATGGTTGTTTATACAATACCCCAATTAACATTCCTATTCACTACATACCCCTTTTATCTATTCCATACCCCATAATAGAAAAAACTCCTATTCAATCACAATCTCCACTCAACCACAATGTCTTTCTCGTTCTTCATCCAACTTGCGCAATCCAACCACTTTCTTCACAAAAACCATCGGATTTTCTCTCGTTCTTCATCCCTAAATCGCAACGTTCCATTTAATTTGTTTGTTCTTCATCTGCGGTATTTTTTCTTCGTTATTGTTCATAATGATAAGAAATTCATCATGGAAAAACGAGAAATTCTTCTGATTATCTACTCTTCGATTGTTTCTATTTCTTCAGGTAATTTTAATTTTCCATTTGTTTATTTCTTCAATCTAGTTACCTCTCAATTTATGTTTCTTCCGTGTTCTCGTTTATAGTTGCTTCAGAGTAGAGTTCACGACTAACTCCTCGGACCAACTAATTAGTAGAAATTAATTTATTTTACTAATATGTGCTAGTTGGATACTCATGCTACTCATTTGTAGTTATATCTTAATTCTTAGATTGGTATTGCTGCAATTCTTTGAATTATTAGTGACATTTTGCAATTTGAAACTAGACCTAAAATTTGTCTTTGTAGTCCTTTTTCTATAATATATCATGTAATATACCGAATCATAAAATTATATCCTTTTTAATAAAATAGATAAAAAAATATACTAATACAAAAAAATATATCTTTTTGATAAAATATACCATAAAAATATACATTAACCGGAAATTGTACTTCAGGGTTTTCTAGGCTTAATTTTGTTGATTTTTGAAAATATGATCACTAAACCAAAAGCTAAACCTAATATTGAGTAATGTCCCTAAGAATTCAATTATGAAGTATCTAGTGTTTCATGGCATAATCTTGTGAAATGAAACATGTGACAACTCTTATTAGTGGTTTAGTAATAAATCTCTAGCCATTTCTTATTTTAAGCTATCTTGGATGAGTGTATATTGCCACTGTAGAGTCTTGAAAAATATATTTCAGTTGGTAGTATATTTCATTTAGATGGAGGAGCTTCTATAGTTTTGACATGTAGTCATATACAAACAAAATACCTCTCTTGAAGAAAATATAGCTTATAATAGTAAACTGTACTAAAACATACCGATTTGAAAAAAAATATATATAACTCATATACTTTATCTTTATACGTCTTTTTGAAGAAAAATATTATCTGTTTTGTTTATAGAAAATATATTAAGTTCTCAAAAAAATGTACATACAAATACAATATATAAATTATATCATATGCATTTGCAGAAAAATATACTTTATCTTTTTGTTTATGAAATATTATTGGTGAATGTGGGTTTATAGGTATAATTAGATTAAAAAAAACCCTCAATGTATCTAATGTATTTTTAGGTATATTTATGTATATTTGGGTATATAAACTACTGTTTATTTCTGTTTTTTTTATGAAATTCCAAAATTTTGAAAAAAAAATTACATATGTATTGATTTGATTTTAATCTGTGCTACATGTTGTTTTTTGTTTTGCAGAATTCAAAACTTATATATTGCACCATGGATTTACAAAAATGGAAAAGCAGAGTATTAACAACATCATACTACTATTACTATAAAAAACCATCCATTGAATTTTAATAGTCTGCTTTTAATTGAAATATATAATTTTAGAGAGTTTAAACTTTAGAGAATCAAAATCCTTAAAGTAACTGCGTTAGTTTACAACTCATGGCAAAGTATGCTTCTCCTATAAAAAAAAACAACTTAAGAAATAAGTTAGTTAACTTTAGTTTCATAAATACATAACAAATTTTCCAAACATACATTAATAATTTCAAAAATCAATTGTTATACTTTTGTGTATTACCATTCGAGAATTATTTTATTCTCATTGAATAAAATATAATCTCTATATTCTATGTTATTGCGCCTAATAATTATAGCGTTGCATTTTTCAAACTTTATCATATATAGGTAATGTTGTTCTAGATACCAAAAGCTAATTCCATATGAGAATGCTTCATTTTTACCGGAATAATTAATCATGTTTTCTGTTTGAGATAGTAACACTAAGGTCCTATTTGTTTTAACTTTTAACAGTTAAACTGAATTATAATTAGCTCAACTGAATGAATTGAGCTAAACTAATGTGGGCTAAACTGAACTAATTTTAGTGTAAATTTATAACTACGCATAGTTAAACTAAATTAAAATAGTATGAATTAAATTGAACTAAATTGGAGTGATATGAATTATAATCTAAGAAAATAGAGTCTAATTCCATATTGTCTAGTCTTGAATTTCTTTGTTAAAAATGAATTTATATGAATATATAGAGGTACTTTCTTATTTAAATTTTTATAAAACGGCCAAATTTTTTTAAAATAACAAAAATTTATATGTTTGAGAACGACGCCGTACTGTACAAATGGATTCTGGCATTTATCATTTAATTCATCTCAGCTGGCGCGCTTTCTCTTTCTACTGTTTTGTTCATTTGGCACACTCGCACTGTACCATACAGCACCTTTTTTCTGCAGAAAAACAACCATAAAGAGAATATATAACCCTCAATGCAAAACCACCACCCTAACCGCCACACACGGGGTCGCCGATCGCTGCAGCCGTTCCTGGTCCAACCTGGTCAAGCTGCTTTCCGACTTGTCTGCCATGTTTCCATCGTCGGTGGCTTGATCGGCCATTCTGGCAAAGTCATCTCCCAAATTCGACGCCAAACTGGATGTGCTGTCCACTGTGAGAAGCTTGCGCGAGGCGCGGAGCACCGAGTGATTCTGATAGTTGGCCCTGTGACTCCCGGGAGGAAAATTGCGATAGCTGAGGAAGAAGAGGAGAAAGAGCTTATTTCGGTGGCGCAGGAGGCGTTGATTAGGGTTTGCGAGAGGATGTGGGAGGTGGATAGATGGAATCGGGGGGTAAATAAGAGTGAGAATGGAGTGAGTGAGGGTTATTGTGGACTGTTGGCTGATGCTACTCAGATTGGTGCTGTGGTGGGAAAAGGAGGAAGGAATGTTGTGAGGATAACGAGAGAGAGCGGTGCTCAGATCCATTCGCTTCCGGCTCCTCTCTGCGCCGCCAATGGCGATGTATTGATTCAGGTCACCGTCTTTTTCACCTTTTTTTTAATTTGTTTTGTTTTGTTGGACGCGATAAGTTAGTTCTGTTTGGTTCAATGGAAAATTTTAGTTTCCTTTTCTTTTTCTGTTTGATCTCATTGCGTTGCATAAGTAGTCTACTCTGTTTTAGCTTTGGCTACTACGTAAAAATGGAAACATCTTTGTGGAGCGCTTGAGGTTTCAGTTCTCCATGTAACTTAGGCCCTGTTCTTTTCAACTTTTGAAAGCTGAACTGAACTGAACTTATTTTAGTATAAATTTATAACTATGCATAGCTGAACTGAACTGAATGTAGTGGTCTGAACTGAATTGAATTGAATTGAATTGTAGTCCAAGAGAACAGGGTCTTAATTAATTCAATTATGCTTTGTACATGTTTTAGCCAAATTCTGTCTCAGGTGGACTGTTGAATTTGGGAACTGCATTTTGTTCTGTTTTTTCTTTAGATAACAAACTGTTGATTGACTTGAAATCTCACTTGAGTTAGCCTTTTCAATTGAATAAGGGCTGCATTGTTGATGCTTGTCATTAGTTTTAAGTTTTTTCGTCGTTTATTAGGTAAAAATTGAGTTGAACTAACTTATAGCCCTTAAAATGAAGCTATTGCTCTGTTTTTTTGGTTTTGACAATTAGAATTAAGGCAGGGTTGTCAAAAATGTTGTTAGCCAGACTGGGGACAAAAAACTTGGTGTTCAATGAATGTGATTAGTCTATACAAAAGAATAACAATGCTTACGCGAAAGAATTTTTTGTGTGATGGCAGATAACAGGTGACATTTTAGCTGTGAAGAGAGCATTGATTGCTGTGACTGAATGCCTACACGATTGTCCTCCACGAAGCAAAGATCAATTCCTTTTTGCTAGACCTATTGCGACAGCTTCCCACGTGGCCTCTTTGGATCCACATGAAGAATTCTTCCCACATCTTAGTCCTTTGCTACCTCCTATGACTGCACATGCTCCATGTTCTAATTCATTGTCGTCAGATGCTGATGTAGGCAGCAACCCAAGTATGAAATATATGCAACAAGAAGTTTCATTCAGGTTACTTTGTTCCCATGGTGCAGCTGGGAGCATCATTGGCCATAGAGGAACCATTGTCAGAACCCTACAAAATGAAACAGGTGCTTCTATTGTGTTTGCACCTCCAATAACCGCTTCTGGTGAACGCCTAGTCACCATTTCTGCATCTGAGGTAGGTCATGAAACAGTTATCAATTTTAGCTGTTTATTCCCCATCTGAAGCTGATAGTTAGATGATTACTTTGATGAATCTTTTGGTATCATCTAAAGGTATTATTTTTCCATTGATCTGGGTTTTCTTCTTTTGTAGAACCTCGAGTCATGGTACTCTCCTGCACAGAATGCCATTGTTGTTGTCTTTGCTAGATCTGTCGAGCACGAAATTGAACAGCGCCATTCATCAGATTTGATTGAGTGTGCTACTGTGACTGCTAGGCTCTTAGTAGCATCAGATGATGTGTGTTTCGTAAAAGGGAACAATGACGGGGTAGATGCTGAAATAACAGAAGCTAGTGATGTCAACATACAGATATTCGAAGAAGAACAGATCTCAGATTTTTCTTTAGGAAATGATGTAGTAGTAGAGGTACGTTCTCAATCCGTCTTCTTAACTTCACTTGTTGTAATTTGGATTCCAAACTTTTGTTCTGTTACCCTGGATATAATATATATTTTAGTTCAAAAGAGAATGATGTGGTAACTAAATTTGATCTTTTTTTTGCTTGCTGGAAGTATTGTGACCATGAGGCTTATGAAACTCCTATGTTCCTTAATATAATCATCAATTTGCATCACATCGCTTTACCCAACCACAACAACAACATTACCCCAATGCCTAACAAGGATCCCGCTCAAGCAGGGTTAGGAGGGGTCCGATGTACGCAGTCTTACCCCTGTAATTACAGGGAGGTTATATCACATCGCTTTACCCATTCCTTAAATAATATTTTGGTAAATTTTTATTAGGTTGAACTGATGCAAGCATGTAGCATTGAAAATTATATAGTTAACCTAATAGGAACCAAAAAAATAGAATAAAGGCATGTTTGATTTCTAAATTTCACCTTAGAGTAACTTGTACTAAAAGTGTTCTCTACTGGCCTTACAAAATTATCTTGTGGTTTTACAATTTCACTAATTATTAACTTTTCTTGTGTTAAATTGATATTCTTGGCGATGGCAATTGATCCTCATACAATCATTGTTGTCCTATAGACCATAAAAAGTGTTATTTTGTGTATATAGTTAGTTCTTGCTAACTGGTAGAATCCTTGCATGCTGTTAGGTTTAAATTATGATTGGCAACATAACTTTGCTGCCACCTCAGTCAAATATGCTAAAAAGTATTGTATGTTTTACAGATAACTGGTGACTATATAGATGTACAGAAGGCTCTATTAATAGTTACTGGAAAATTGAGGGATAGTCTTTTGCCTAGTGAGGTGCTCAATGAGGTAAGAGCAAGAAACCCCCGTGGAGTAATGGAGATCGCTTCTTTTACAATGCAACGACCATCACTCCTGTCTATTGGCTTAAATCGGGAAACTAGTTTGGCAAAAGGAGTGGATCAGCTTCAACTCTCCAGCAGCTCAGATGATTCTTCTACACCTAGACTGCCGTCATTGGAGGTTGTAGTTTCTTATTTTTTTCGTTGTTATTTTGTAATTTTTATGGGGTGCAGTGGCAAAAAGATCTTCTTGGACCCTGTGGTATGATCAGTTAGCCCATTTGGTCTCTCTGCCATACATGATATTTTTCTAAAATAGTTTCTACCGCACATGGTCCAAAATTTTACTGATTGTATACCACAAAGACTAAATGAGCAACTAGTGTATAGCGCAAGGGCAAAAAGGTAACAATTTACATAGCATAAAGACCAAATGGATGAGGTATATACCATATGGTCTAAACAGGAAAACTGGCTATACCACAAGGCCCAAAAAGTTCTTTTTTCCGTTATGCAGTCTAAAATTCTTATACTTCCATGTGATTGCAGGAGATAACAGTCGGTGAAAATAGAGAAGACAGCATAACACCACACAGCAAGAGTTCGGAATTTGAAAGGGCATTGCAAGTTGTTTTGCCCAAGAAAGTGGTTAGTGAGGCTGGTACAACGAGCCCTTCTCGACAAGCAAGAGAGCCTGCTTTTCCTGGATCATATTCATCGCCTGGAGCAACTTTTGATCCCTTTCTTAATTTTAATTTTTCCCGGAGAAACAATAAACCGAAATTCTCAGACATTGGTCCTCCTCCACATGCAATGTTTATGCAACAGGTGACCAACTTCTTACTTTTTCTTTTCATTTCTTTGGGATATGGATGGATTTTCTTAGCAGTGGGTTTAGTTGCAGACTGCTGGAACAGTTTCATCAGCTTCTGGAGCGAGTATAGAATCTGAGAGGTCAGTCAGCTTTCGGCAATTTAGACTCCTATCTTACACTTCTCTTTTCTGTTATTGTTCTCCATTATTTCTTTCTGGAGCAATGAACCTAGTCTTCTAGCTCTCTACAACTTGATACTTTGTTAATTTTATTGAGCATAATTGTGATATATAATGAATCTTGCTAAAGTAAGAAATTGTACATGGAACCAGATTTACAAACCCTGGAGTAAGCAAGCAAGTGTTTGTTGAATTATGGCAATCAGAGTGACGAATATATTTATAGTTGAGGCCAAAATGGCGAACTAATATAAAGCTTATCAGTTGATAATATCAATAGATATATAATGAATCTTGCTAAAGTAAGAACTTGTATATGGAACCAGATTTAAAAATCCTAAAATCCAAAATTGTGAACTAATATGAAGCTTATCAGATGATTATGTTAACAGATAACAAAACAGACAAATACTAGTTGCTTCCAAATATACGTGTAATCTTTCATTGTAACCAAATAGTTGTAGCTAAATTTAATTGAAATGTAAAGTAAAATTTCCTACAAATTAATTATTCTGCCATTAACTTGATTCACTATTTCAATAGTTTGCACAGAAGAAAGGAACTTCCTGTTATTGCAAATACAAGTATGGAGTTTATAGTTCCGGAAGATATGCTTGGCTCTGTGTATGGTGAAGATGGCAGCAATCTGGCTCGATTAGGACAGGTAATTATTTCTCTATCTACTGAAAAGAGATAAACTTCAAAAACTGGTTTGACCGTTTTGCAAAAAGGTCCTTGTGGAATTTTTTGTTTCAAAAGGGTGCCTATGGTTTCAAAAGTTAGCAAAAACATGCTTCTCAAAATTTTGAAATCATTAAAACCATAGGCACCCTTTTCAAACAAAAAATTCCACAAGGACCTTTTTGCAGGGCATGTTTTTGAAGTTTACCCTAACAAATAATCATTTAGTATTCTTGTGTATTACAGCGGTGTTTGTATTAATAGAAAATGACTGTGTTTACCAGCGAGTCATCTCTATCTATTTTATATTGTCATGTTATATTATGATTACTTGGGATTATTAGCTAATATACTCAAACATTAGATCCAGATGTACTAATGAATTAATTATTTACTTAGCTGGTTTTTTTTACTCAATTACATTATTATACAAAACAACTGTACTCTGTATATTTACTTAATTTAAGATTAATTGCTCATTTTATTTCAGATATCAGGTGCAAAAGTCAAAGTGCGTGATCCATCTTCCAGCAAAAGTGACAGGACGCTTATTATATCAGGAACACCTGACCAAACCAGGGCAGCACAGAGCTTACTCCAGGCCTTCATTTTAGCTGCCCAGTAATTTCCGAAACGACTAGTTTAACTCATTGTTAGTCAACTAATTACTAGACATAGATGATCAGAAAGATAGAAATCGAATCATAGATAGAAAATAGTTGCTTTCAAACAAGTTAATTTATCAACAGGATCGCATAGTATGCAATGCTTAAATTTATATTATCAATTTTACAAATATCATATCTTATAATATGTTTTTATTGTATCATTCTTATTTGATTTCCACTCTAGGCTTCCCCAACTTAGAAGTTCGACTCGAATTCCCATTTTAGAATTTTATTGGTTTGAGCAGCAGTACCCGTAGCAGCAGAAAAACCGACCCGAACCCATTCAGGCAAGACTTCTCTCAAATCCACAGTATACGAAAGGCTGTAAATCCCGATAGCCGGATCAGTAACAAAAACACTCAAGTTTTTACCCGAAGATTCGTAAATCACCCAAGTATTTACCACTCCCCCACTGTAAATATTACTATTCCATTTCATTTCCACTGACGACACAATCGAGTTGACATCGATTCCTACATGATCATACCCTGGGTCCCATGGATCAGAAAAAGAATCGAACTCGACAGCAACAATCTGATTTCCTTTAGATGAATTATTTGCATTTCCGGGGGGAAATAACGCGAGGTATCCTCCACCCGATCCAGCTGGGATTTCAGAATCCACCGGTGCTAGAAAAAATGTTAGGCCGTCGCCATATACACTCCAGTCAGGAACATCTTTAGCGACAAAAGTGAAGCGGCTAATGAAATTTGCGAGGGCTCCTGTCTTTGAATCCCATATATGGATAGGTTGAATGTAGGAGGCACGGCCGGCACTGTTTGTTAGATTATCGTCGAGTTGGTTTCGGGTGAGTTGGAGAACTCCACTGGAAGTGAATGCATCGCCTTGAAAGGATAAGCCTGCCATATTCGGGTTGAAATTTTTGAATGCAAATGAGATTGAGTTCGCTTGGTAAATGAGGAAGCAAAAGAAGAGTAATGTGAACTGGGAATTGGAGATTGAAGCCATGGTTACTGAATACATGGGAAAGTAGATAGAGGTTTGTTTAAATAGGTGAATTTCGCGTTAGAAACGCCTGAAAAGTTATGGTTTTACTCTTGTTTGATTCTGAGGTTTCAAAGCAATTTGCAGGCCTGGCTGCATATAAGAATGAGAAGGATAGTTTGTTTTTTTTTGGTTAGTGAACTGCAATGATGCCAAGCATACCGCGTTAATCTACGAAATCAATGTTCTCCACCTTGTTTTTAATCTATGTAAATCGATAGGAAATTTCCCTATGATCAATTCGTTGTTGTCATGATATCATAATTTAATAAGTATTGGAAGAAGTAATATTGTTTAATAATGTTACAATATGATAGACCAGATAAACCATCTCTTAATTATAATATATTGCGTGTATGAGATTTTGAATTAACAATGCAATTTCGAGATGCCATACTAAAAATGCATAGGCAGCAATAGACAATGTTCCTGTGGCTAAGAATCACGGGTACGTGTCTTGGAGATTATTTCTTCGGATCAAGATTTTAAGGCTGTGTGCGACTCCTTGCAGCGAGCAATTGATTGAAAAATATGACAGCCATCTTACATTTTGGTTTCAATGATGGAAGCATCGTGGTGTAGGTGTACATGTTTATTCGTAATGACAAGGGCGAGGGAAAGCTCTCTTGTTATAATGTTGAGTGAGTGGCGCTTCAAGCTATCTGTTATAGGCTATGCTTAGCTATTAATGGCAAATTTCAGGATTGCTAGAAGTTGGAATTGCCATATAGACTCCGATAGCATGTCATTGAATTCTCAGTATATTAGCCCAAGAGGCTCTAATACCATGTCATATAATCAATAAAATTTAAGCTAACAGGTTAAACTCTAAATTTTATTATTATCTTCAAAATGCTATTAAGAGCAGCATCAACATGTCTACACAGTCATTACCCAATCAGTTAGGGAAAAAAATTTGCACATCAAAAAATGAATCATATGACATTTACCTTCTCTAATGTCGAAAGCATTTTTAAAAAAAAAAAAAAATTGCCTCATTGGGCCTACAAATAATAACAAAGAAAAACCTCTTCCCACTCCGCCCATACGTGGACTCGAACCTGTGACCTCTAGGATCACAACTTCAAGGCTAATGTCAAAAGCATATACACACTCCTAATTCTCCAAACTATTTCGAAAAAGAAAATCATATCAAATTACTTTCTCCTTGGATATGTATGATTTAAAATGTGATAATCATGTGAAATAACATTATATGTGTAAAAAACATTAAATGAATGTCATCAAAATGGTGGATTTAATTCACTCCAAAACTGGTTCGAATTCATGGGGTGAATCTAAATCCACTATGAATCCTGAATATACAAAAAGTTGAAGCATGGTAGAAGCACACTCTTTTGAAGATGATAAGATTAAAGATTTGACTTAAGGTAGTAATTGGTCTAAGTGAGGTGCAATTTAATGCTAACAATGGATAGTCAAAACGGCACAAAATACTTTGGATGACAATTTTAACAACTAGGCAGTCGAAGAAAAAACATGGTAATTCTGCAAAATAGAGTATTGGAAATGAAATGGGGAATATGGTTGGACTTGCTCTAGAACAAGCTAGTCTACAAAGCGATCTATAAGGACCCAGAAAGAAAAAACACTGATTTTGGTATTAGATCAACAAGTATAAAATCTTTATCTACAGACCAAAGTTGTAAAGGCTAATGTCTATAACCAATCAAAAAATCAAGTTGGAGTACTTACACCTCAATTGTTCCTCATTGTGGACCATGGAGAATGACACAATATACAAAATTTTCAGTTGTTAGCATGCCAATTTTGTGTATAATGCCCTGTTAGTATTTGATGACATGGCGCCGCAACCACAGATCATACATAACCATGTGGAACGCGTCATATTTGATTGGAGGTGAATTCCACTGGAAGTGCTTCTGGATCTGTTATCAACATTCATATAAGCCAGCATACAATATCTAAAACTTAACTAAGATCGAAGCTATAAGTACTATAATTTGAGAAAATAAAAATAAAAGAGCAGTTCCAATTTATAATTTTTTTACCTCAACCAAATTCTTATGTAGTGCCACAAACTTGTCATTAGATATGTCCTTCAAAATTTGCTTGAGCCTGTATACATCTTGCTCCTTAAGAATGACAGCAAACTTCCGCCAATCAAGAATGTCATTGAATGGCAGGTCATAGTAGTTTGATAATATCACTGCAAAAGAAAGAACAAAATGGAGAAAAAAAGATATTTATAAGTTTTTCAGATAAATGACCGACTCGAGGTCATGAATCAAAGACTAGTGAACTAAATTTTTTCCAATGTCAAAACAACTTTCTCGAAGGAACAAAATTTGATAGCTTACTTACCAGGAATGCATCCATAGTGGATTGAATCAGCTATTCGAGCACTATTGACCTGCGAGCCACCAGGGCATATGCAGAATTTAGTCCCGTAAAATCTCTTTTGATACACTAGATGTCCAGTGGCCCTACTTATTCGGTTGTTTGAAATATCAAGTTCAGTGTCATTCTCCCAAACACGTGCCAAAATAACTCTGATCTTTGAGTTTCTATGACCAGCCCAAAAGCCAAGTGTTGTCCTGCAAAGAATGCTTCTTATTTAGCAATGGACTTGGGGGAAAAGGGGAAGAAAACCATTGAAAGTTAATGAATTCTCCTTCATGTCAAGACATCATGGATTATTTGACAGCAAGTAAACGGGTAAACACACAAACACCTATTCCAAAACTATCTAGAAGAAAATAAAGTTTCAAAACTATCCAGAAATCACTTTCATAACTAAAAAGCTACGGGCCAGTTTGGCTGTGAGTTTTTGCAGCTTTTTTCAGAAGCTTTTCTGAAAAGCTCCATTTTCAAGCTTTTTTTGAAAGCTGCAGATTTGATTTTGGAAAAAAAATAAAGCAGACAGTTCCTAATTAATTAGTAAGAAAAATCAAAATATGTTGTTCAAAGCCAAAATATGTAGGTATTATTAAAAGTTTGTGAGAACAACTTATTTTTAAAGCAGCTCAAACAGCAATGTCAAACTACCCCTAAGAACTGTGGTTTATCATAACCTTGTAGAGTGCAAAATTGTGGTAATAAAGAAAACTTGACCATACAATTACCAAGGGAGCAAAGCCTTAAATTGACATATAAGAGGGATTCAGTGAACTTTAACAAAACTATCCAAGAGATCAAGCAACCACAAGAGGAAACAAATAAATTTTGACTGAGTTCACTCTCATATCCCAATGAACAACTGAATTAGATAAATGAACTAGTAATAAATCAAAATATATGTCAGTAAGTAGAAGACTAAGATACTTTCGCACAACCCACTGGAGCTTCTAATTGGTGTTAGAATGTTAAAAAAGTATACAGGTCTCAGTTTAGATCTTTGGGTATTGCAAGAGGTTTTGTAAGGTATTGAGAATAGATTAGCTAGAGCTGAATATAAAAGACGGCCAATCATAAGGCAGTAGCCATATACCCTAGAGAATATAGGTAGTTTTGCTATTTTGTCCTATTTGCCAGCTAGGCCAGTTAGTTACATCTTCTAGAATAAATAACCATGCAATGTATACAAAAGATAATCAATGAATAATAATCAGGATTGTCTCTCTCTATTTTCTCTCATCTTCCCTCTCGATCTACTCTACTCCTCTCTCTGTTTATCTCTCCCCACTAATCTTTCTTTTATAATTTCTCACTTCTAAGTTCAGTTCAGGTACCAAACCTGGCAGGTTTATTCCCACTAATACTATACACAGACTAGGAAAAAGAACTTCGGTAATGTCGCAGTCTTACCTGTTCTCTACATCATTTCCACCAGCAGGGAGGGCAAAGGGCTGCAGAACTTGAGGAAGAGCAACATCTTTATGGGGGATAAATCCAACATCATAACTTGGAGAGCAAACAACTCGAATTGCATTCTTTACAAGAAACGGAAGGCCTTCAGTTGCCCTTACACCAACATCGTGACAGGTGACAAAGAAATGATCTGCACCCAGTGTTCTATTCCAATATGGATATTTGGCTATTAAGCTTTCCACATAATTCTGAACTATTATGGTCATATTTTCGTAAGAGGTTCCCTGAACACAGAATGGAATCATCATATGAGCAGTAACTTAATCAATTAATGCATTCATATTTCTATTAACGGTTTAATTAAGTTTGAATCTCAAGCAGAAAGCAAAATATCTTAGTGGTAGGCAGAGGTAGTTCAAAATTTGAATATATGCATAAATGCAGAACGAAAGTTTGATGCCATCATCTAAACAGAAACTCCTTAGCATTGAAAACATACAAAAAGCAAGTGCTTATCTATGACTACATAGAGAACCAATATCCAATAAACAAACAACTGAAAGAAGATAGACAGCCAAGAATGAAGAGCTGATAGTAATATACAGCCAGAAAATTTGCTGAATCAGGAAATTCAAAATAACTTTCAATGACAAAAAGGCATTCTCTAAAAGCACCTATACAAAGACTTGAGTTAAAAATCATCCGAAAAAAAGATTTTAGCAATATAGATCAACGAAATCATACTACTTCTAATGTGATTCCACATTGTCTATTGGAATTTAGAAAGCAAACAAAACAGTTTATTCTTGTAAGTCAACAATAGGCAGGGTTATCCAACAATTTATAGTTTACTCACTACTTAATACATAATATTATATACAAAAACTAAGTTTATATATTCTGAATTGCAGTGCGAAGAAGAATAGATATCTCCATTAGTTAACTCTGTCTCTATCCTATATAAACAGAGAAAACACCAATGCAGGATTCTACAGTTATATAGCTTAGTTATCTAGAGAGCAAGCTGAGTGCACTGATTTTCCTAGTTAACTTTCAGCTCACAATGTAGTTAAGAACCTTCATTAGATTTGACATTAAAGAAACCACACTACAGTACACTGAGCACATTCACTAAACTAGGCAAGAAAAACAGTAAAATAACAAGCTACGGCTCATTTAGATCACAGATTTCAACACAGAAACTCTAATTACCTTTCCACGCATCTTGTGGCAGGAGATCGGGATGAAGAAAAGGTGAGCCTGATCGGGATCCTCAGTCCTAAACCGGCTCTCCCTGATATTATGGAAAAAATAGCCCTCGCTAGCATACTTGCCAGTCAATTTCCTAGGCGTTTGATAGAAAGTATTCGGATCTCCATCAGGATATATATAAACCTTGAAGTTCCTCTCCATTTCCTCATAATTCAGCTTGAAAACACGCGGCGAGTGGTAAAGATCCGGCAACTCACCGTCAGACGATACCTGTGTCTCTCTCGGATCTTTCACCGCATCTGGCCGGAAATGATGAAATGCCGGCTGCGCCTTGGAGAAGGAAGAAGAGGATCGGAGAGAATTGATGGAGATAAGAGTGATGAAAATTAGGGTTATGATAGCCAGAAAGGGGATGTAGCTTTTTAGAGAAGACATAGATTGTGATGCTTGTAGCTGGAGCTTACCGGCCTTCATTGCCGGGGGTTTATATATAGTTGGAGGTTTGGTCACCGTGACCGGTGATTGACGGTGATTGGTTCACGGAGAAAGGAGAGGAGAGTGAAGGCTAAACAGGATTCGTGTTTTCTGAGTTGCTACTTGGCCTACTGTTTCAACCAGAAGCAATGATTTGTTTAATTTTTTGTTTTTGTTGTGCAACAGAGCTTGAATTCTACTTTGCATTAACTTCTTTTCTTTAATCCAGTTTATTTTCCTATAATTTTTCTATTATTGATAATTTTTTTCTGAATTTTAAACAATTAATAGTAATAATAATGGGCTAATACTGATTAAGTGTAGCTCACGATGATCCCTATTTTTCCAAAATAAATAATTGGTTAATAATTGCCTAACAAGTTGTCCACTCTAAACAATATGATAAATTTCAAAAAAATCAAGGGTTTTTTTACTAAAGAAACTACTATTTACAGTAAATATATAATTTTATAAGCATGATTTTTTTTGCTATAGTGATAAAAAAAATCTTGTTTGACATGTGAAAAAAATTAATTATGTGTATCCAAAAATATAAAATTATTAGTATTAAAAATTAATTGAACATAAAGGTTATTATAAAAATAGCCCTCGCTACTTCACCCCACTAATCTAACTAGTGTAGTACCCGTGCGATATACGGATATGTCATTTGTAATAAGTATATTAATGTTAAGTTTATTTTGTAATATATACATATATATATATATATATATATATATATATATATATATATATATATATATATATATATAAAATAGAAAATAGAAAATATTAAAGCTAAAAAATATGTTATATTGTATTGCAAAAAAACTCTTTATATATAACATTTGCAGCTCCATCTGTTACTTGTCCATAATCATCATAGACCAGAATTTTCAAACCCTCTCTTTTTATCACTCACAATAGAGCTACATAAAGTTGTCCATGTATGAACACGGATCTTCTAAGAAATAATATCATATGAGAAAGCGATTATCCTTGACTTTTATTGATATTAATGGCAAATGACAATGTAAATGGGTATTGCTTTCTATGAAATTTGAAAGGTAGTCGTGCATTAGATGGCGTTAATGTCATTATGGGGATGAACACCTTTTCTCCAGCCTTATTTCTTGATAGAATATTTGCTTCAATGACCCGATATCCTAGTCTCGTGACAATCAATCTCGTGCCATCACACAATCCTGTTGTTTGATCTATGTCCCTAAGTAGCATCGCCGGCACACCCTCCTTCAAAGTGATTAAGTGATTTATAATGCCAGAATATTTCATACTATTTAAGATTTGATGCACGGATAGGTCATTTGTAATCAATATATCAATGATAAATTTATTTTGTAATAGATATAATAAAAATGAAAATATAACATAAAAAATATTAAAGCTAAAAATATATATTATAATGTATATCAAATTAAATTGCGGAAGATCTCTTTATATATAATACCCCAATAGTATGTATTTCCAAATTATAAAATATTGAAGTCGATCACTATCATCTAAAGTACACCCACACAAAGACAAAACCATAGAGTCATTTCCTATATCTAGCTAAAATTTGACGACGTTCTTGCTCGTTTTTGCCATCGAATTTCCATTTATTCCTAAGAATATTAATATAGTTAATCAAAAATAACTTTTTATAATTTAATTGTCTTCAAAAAACTATATTTATAACATCCAAATTCATAAAAAATATTACTTTTTTAATGATGCCAAAAATAATTTATCCTAATTGTAATAGAGACAAAAAAAACAGTCCAATTTTTTTACCTAAATATTTTTCAAAAAACAAGAAATATGATTCTTTGCAGGCAAAATTTTAATTTTATGAATTTCAAAAGAAGGGTCAGTTGAAGTAATCATACATACAAATTTGATACACGAAAAAATATGAGGGTCAATTAATTCCACTAATTAACTCCTTAGCTTCTTAATTTCGTTTCACTTATTTCCTTTATTGATTTCGCTAATTAGCTACTTAGCTTCTTAATTTCCTTTCTTATTTAATGTTAATTATTTAATATTATATATACATGTATACTATCTTACCTTTAAATTTTTCATTTAACATTTTTTTTCTTAATTAATTTCAATAATTAATCATCTTGACATATCTAACAGATAAAAAAATAAATATTTATTGTGATAATAATACAATTTTTTAATTATTTTATTTGATTTAATAATTAAAAATATTTCATTATTATTCATAAGAAGGAGTAAGTACTATTACAAAATTCAAATTTTTCTTAAATAGAATTATAATCAACAAAAACAAATAAAATCAAGAACAACAAATTAAATTTTAAAAAAATAGATTTTGGAGATATATAAGCTGATAGATATATTTAATGGATGATTATCAAATTTGAATTCACTTGATGAAATAATTAAAAATATTCCATTATTATCCATATGAAGGAGTAATTACTATTGTAAAATTAAAATTTTTCTTAACATATGAAATTCAATTTAAAATAATAATTAAAAAATGTATACATACCAAATAGAACATCTTCATTGACTTTGTTTGGATCAAGCAATTATGTATAAGAGACTAATTCGAATAAATTCAAACTAAAATTTTGGTCATTGACCTCCCGAAGATCCCCATATGGTACACTTTGAGTTCTTGAAGATTATCAATAAACTTGGAAATGTTATTTTTGCTACCGTCGCTTGAATGCGATCTCCCTATTGCAATATTACAAAACATCAATAAGAGTAGATTTTTTTTAGGTATGCGATTTTATTAAACATTTATTGTCATACATTTTTTAATATTCAATAACAAATAATTTATTAACATACATTTTTATTTTGCAAAACTATTTCAATAGTAAATATTGAATTTGGTTTATTGCATTCTAGAATGGTCCAAAGGTGGAGAACACATACTTTGAGGGTCCACTGCATCTTAGTTGGATTTATATCACATATAAAATCCATCTTTAGTTGCATCCCTACTCTTGAGTCTTAGGCTCAGTCCAATAATTTATTATTATTATTGTTATTATTATTATAGATAATCTAGTGTAGTACCTATGCGATGCACGAATCGGTCATTTGTAATCTGTATATCGAAGATAAATCAATAATGAATCACACTTCAATTATAAATCACCAAAGGATTCACAAAATTCATTTATTTCTTCTCGACAAATTCATTGATCAGCAATGGTTTTTTCCAATTTGACGAAAATAATATAAGAATTGCAAAATTTACAAAAAAAATGAAAAGATTAAAATAAGAAGAAATAACATTTCACTTTAAAATAATATTCAAACAGACATATATAACGAAAACTCATTAAAATATTTAACAATTTACTTTAAATATAAATACTATCTAATTAAGATAATAATATAAATCAAAATAAACGTACAATAATTACATATGAAAATAATTCATAATTGCTGATAAGAATTATATTGCAAAACTGTTATAGTAATTAATAATTATTTGACCTTTAAGTAATATTTAAATAGACATATATAAGAAAAACTCATTAAAATAGTTAACATTTCACTTTAATAAAATAATTTCTTATAAGAAAAACTCATAAATATAATAAATTATCATATAAATAATAATTAATTAAAATAGTAATATAAATTAGAATAATATGATAATAAAATAATTAAAATAGTAATATAAAGTAGAATAATATAGTAATAAAATAAAACAAATTGAATGATAAAATTGCAATATTTCTTTTGAAAGTAATAAGGACAAATAAGTCATTTCGAACTTAAAATAAATGTACAACCGATTAAAACAATAATTTTACATTAAAATAATCCATAATTAAAATAATAATTCCACATTAAAATAATTTATAATTGATGATAATCCATAATTCCTTTAAACTAATAATCAAACGGACATATATAAGAAAAATTCATCAAAATAATTAACATTTCACTTTTAATATAAATAATAACTAATTAAAATAGTAATATAAATTAGAATAATTTAGTAATAAAATAAAAATTTAATAATAAAATTATAAAATTTCTTTTCAAAGGTATAAGGGTAAAAAGTCTTTTAGTACTTTATTGCTTGAATGCGATCTCATATGGTACACCTTGAGTTCTTGAAGATCATCAACAAACTTAAAAATGTTATTTTTTGTTATCATCGCTTGAATGCGATCTCCCTATTGCAATATTACAAAACATCAAAAGGAGTAGAATTTTATGTTAGTTATGCGATTTTTTTAACATTTATTGAGATACAATTTTTAATACTCAATGAAAAAATAATTTATTAACATACCTTTTCGTCTTGCAAAACCATTTTAACAGTAAATAATGAGTTTGGTTTATTGCGTTCTAGAATGGTCCAAAGATGGAGAACACGTACTTTGAAGGTTCATAGCATCTTATTTGAATATATATCACATATAAAATCTGTTTTCAGTTGCACTCTAATAGGGTTGATATCATTCACCAAATTATGTTTCTACTTCAACATAATGAACAATATACTCTAATACAAAATTATCTTGTGATTTTCTATCGAATGTTTGATGAGGAAAAGAGAGCCACACTGATTCTTAAATAGAGAGTAAGTAGCATTAAGAGTCACATTGATTATTAAATAAAATTATAATCCTATTTAAAAATTAATGTGGCTCTTTTTATCATTTATAATTCATAATTCATTGTAAGTAACATTAATAAGTATTAATTGATTGTACTATTATAATTATTATTATCCATAAGAAAGAGTAAGTATCATTAAGAGTCATATTAATTCTTAAATAAGATTATAGTTAATATAGTCATATTTTTGAATTGCTAATTTGTTGTTTTTTATTTTATTTAATTCTGTTGATTATAATCATATTTAAGAAAAATTTCATATTTTAAACTTTCATCAGCAATTGTCAGCCGTGGATTTTTTACGAATTATAATCTTATTTAAGAATTAATGTGACTCTTTTTTCCTCATTAAATATATTTTTTTAATTATTATTATTGTTATTATTATTGTTGTTGTTGTTGTTGTTGTTATTATTATTATTATTATTTTTATTTTTATTTTATTCCAATTTTTATATTTTGGTATTGTTATGATTATTATGAATATAACTGAAACATAAATTTTACTATTTTTGTATATTCATTCGTTATAAAATTTATTCATTAAAAAGTAATTAATAAATTTATTTGTTATTAATACTGTTTGTAGTTAGTTTTTATCACTTTATTATTTATGGTAAGTAACATTAATTAGTATTAATTAATTATATTATTATAAATATTATTATCCATAAGAAGGAGTAAGTACCATTAAGAGTCACATTAATTCTTAAATAAGATTATAATCAATAGAGTCAGAATTTTTAATTTTTAATTGTTAATTTGTTATTTTTTATTTTATTTAATTCTGTTGATTATAATTATATTTCAGAAAAAATTTCATATTTTAAACTTTAATTATCAATTGCCAGCCGTGGATTTTTTGACGCATTATAACTCTATTTAAGAATTAATGTAACTCTTTTTTTATTATTAAAATATATTTTTATTATTATTATTATATTATTATTGTTATTATTATTTTAATTATATTTTGATTTTATTCTAATTTTATATTTTGGTATTCTTATGCTTATTATAAATATAACTGAAACATAACTTTTATTATTTTTGTATATTTATTTGTTATTAATGCTGTTTGTATTAGTTTCTATCACTTATTATTTACGGTAAGTAACATTAATTAGTATTAATTAATTGTATTATTATAATTATTATTATCCATAAGAAGGAGAAAGTGCCATTAAGAGTCACATTAATTCTTAAATAAGATTATAATCAATAGAGTCAAATTTTTAATTGACAATTTGTTGTTTTTTGTTTTATTTAATTCTGTTGATTATAATCATATTTACAAAAAAATCATATTTTAAACTTTAATTAACAAATTTCAGCCATGGATTGTTTGACGGATTATAATCATATTTAATAATTAATGTTACTCTTTTTTTCTCATCAAACATATTTTATTATTATTATTATTGTTTTACTTTTATTTTTATTTTATATCAATTTTGTATTTTAGTATTGTTATGATTATTATGATTATTATTATTATTTTTATTTTATTTAAATTCTATATTCATTCTAATTACATATAATTTTATATTGAGATATCTAATTTAAACTAAAATCCAAAATAAGAAAAAAAGAATCGAGGGCTATAATTAAAGCAAAATGAAAATTAATATTTCATGTGAACGTTTATGAAGAAAACAAAAAATAACTGTGATTTATTTCTTAAATAAAAATCGATTTGAATTACTATTACATTTCCTAAATAATAATTTTCATTATATTTACTAATTTGTTACTCGTTTCTCATTAATATTTTTACTTATACTAAAAAGGAGGTCTATGAAATAATTTTATTAATTACTAAATATTTACTTAATAATTTAAATGAGGAATAGTAAGAATAAAATCTCCTATAATGTGAAGAATTGTTTATGTACTCCTATATATAGATGGCTTGCAGTTGATTTAAAATGCCATCTGTGGTTAGAAGGAACAAAAATAAAAGAAGATTGATGGATAAAATTCTAGTGCTATTCATGTTATTCATTGTCATAGAATCATACAGGTTTGTATTCTATCACCTTCATCTAAAGTTTGCCGATTATTAACATCTTTAATTTTAATTAAAAATTAGGGCATTAAATTGCTTTAGTGGTATTTTTATATAATAATAATTTGTGTTCTTCTTCAAATAGAGCAGGAAGAAACAATTTTCGTGGAATACTGTGTCTATGTACGTAGGATTCTGGAATGAGTATGGACACGACGGAGGTTTCAGAAGAGAAAAACAAAGCTATTATCTGTGCTTGAAGAGGTATATAATATGATGTTGCACAAAGCACGAAGAACACAAACAGATCGTTCAGGCAAGCATCTTTGAGGCCTCCAAGGGTGACTCTCCATCATATGCATTTGTTGAAGAGCTCCTTGTTGTCTTAATGTTTGATCAAGTACTTTCAATCTTGGTGTTTCTCCTCTTGTAGTACCTTGTGCCACTGGATCTTTCTCTCCCATTGCCTTTCTTGTTGCATAAATTTGCCCAATTATCCCATCTTTTAAACACCTAAATTGCCATGACATAGCCTTTGATGCTAAAGATAAGTACACATTAGCCGATCCAGCACCGGCAACCGCCTCAAATGAAGAAACCACTGCCTTCATTTGATCACAGTAGTGCCTGTATCTTCTATCTACCTGAAAAGTAAATGAAAAGCCATTGTTCGCACTATGTGGATCGTGGGCATTAAAGGAAGAGGACCCAAGTCGCTAAATTAGTTCCAAAAACTAAAAGATCGATGATTCTTCCAATTTATCATCTACCCAGGAAAAAAGTTTCAATCTTTTTTTCTTTTTCTTTTACTAATTAACATCAAGATCACAACTTGTTCAGATTTTTCACGTTGATAGTGAAAAAGGAACTAATTTTACAGAATAAAAACAACAAAATTTCATGAAATTAAGCAACATATTATATATACCTCTTCAAGCATAGATGGTAGCTTTGTTTTTCTGTTCTGTTTTTACATATATTGATAGCATCTTTAGTAGATAGTGAATTCTACAATAATATGCCATGTGGTATAGATATTCACATTAATAAGGTGGTAAATTAGAATAGACATTTAAAAAATGATAGATTGTGAATTGCATTTTTTTCAAAACATAATAATAATAAATATATTATTTTAATTATTGAAAAATTTTCTCTCATCATTAAAATAGTATGTAATTAATGGCTCAACCTTCTATTTGATTGTTTATCTGTAAAAGATTAATTAGACAATATGCATAATTAATGTTGACACATCATATTAGAAAGAATGAATGGACAAGCTATTAAAGAGCTATATTTTAATAAATACTTATCTATACTTATATATCAAGAAAAATAATAAAATAAACCATCTATTAAGGATATCATTCATGTACATTTTATTCTGTTATTTAATTATCAAATTTTACTCTTGGTATAGTTTTTTTCTTTTTTTTTTTCTCTTATTGTTGAATTTATAAACATATCGAACTTGATTTCATATCCACACCAAGTATCTTGATTTTTTTTCTTTCTTTTTTTTATGTGATTGTACATGTACTACTGATCAAGTATTCAAAGAAATGAATGATAATTAGTTTTCAATATTACGTTGTATTTATTGCTGCAATAATAAAATTTCAACATTTGGATCTGAGAGCATATTGTTGAAAATCGATAATTAACGACTACATGTCAATTTTGACTAAAACATAAACTCATAAACTCACAATAATAAAACTTTATTATTGAATAACACTTACACATACACACCTTACATTTTTACTCTCTTCTCTACTGCCCTTTTCACACGGATCTTTAACTCTCTACATTTTTTACTTTCTCACTGAAGAAGAGATGGATTTTATTTTCATTCTTTCATTACAATTCGTTTATATCAATTTTGAAGACCAAACATTAGTCGTCATATTTTTTTTTGCAATGACGACACATGTCATAACCACTTCTCTTTGTTTGACTCAAAACACCAATCCTACTCATTAGACTCAACTTGACACCTCTTTCACAAGTCCTTCACACGTGCATGCACCTTTTTTCACCACAAATTCTTCATCCCAATTGCACCATTTTTTTGGTAGAAAAGAGTTAAAATAAAGTTAGGCTAAACCAAGCCTTGAGAAAAAGACCCCAGCAAGGTCTTCAAGCATAATATTGGGTCTTCGAAAATGTGAAGTCCAATCGGAAGAGAAGCCGCCATGCCCGCCACTCGGTCCCAATTGTACCATTTTTACGCAAATCACATTATTAATTAAGTTTACTTCATATTCCTTAGTACTCCCCCATGAACTTAATTTTCGGCTAACTCATTGAGCTTTAGAAATCACCATCAAATGCAAAACGGTTCACAAGTGAAACCTTCATTGGATGCTCCTCTGACAGTCCTCATTAACGGCTCTTCGGCCAGTCTTCTTCTAACACTGCTCCTCTGGCAATGTTTTATAGGGCTCATTGCAGAGACTTACTCATGTTGCTACTCTGGCAGTCTTCACCAATTGCTCCTAGATCTGGCAGTCTTTCTGCACCTAAATCCGACAGTCTTCATTGAACTCTCAGTAGAGTCCTACAACCGGTAATTTAACAGGGAACTTCTTCCCCAATTTTTTTCACAATTCTTACTGCAAACTCTGGCAGTAATTCATATAACACTACATGTAGTGGTATTTCCTCAATAATAAATCTTTCACTGGGTCAACTTTAATCTCAAAACACTGAAAATTTGTTTCAAATCGTATAGGAGATTTTGCAACGCTTTTTGGAGTCTTTTGCAGGACTTTTAATTGCGTCACTATAGCCTTCCAACAAATTCAGCAAGGAAACAACAAGGGAAATTTTCCTTGCAGTTTTGGACTGAAGCACTTAAATGAATTTGCCAGAAAAAAACTTGTTTTCTGGGCGTATAGAGGCTACTACAACGTCTTCAGAGTAGTGGCAGCATTTAAAACTTACTACGACACTTTCTTCAATTTTTCGCAACACCATAAACAACCTTTAGCAAAACTTTTCCGGGCTTCTGCAAATTTCTTAAACTTGATCTTTTTTCACTCGGAAATTTTTTCGGGAAGAGAATTGGATATGAAATGGCTCAAGAACGAACCTCCGCTCTGATACCTTGTTGGAAATCAATAATTAACGACTACATGTCAATAAACTCTTAACTAAAATATAAACTCATAAACTCACGATAATAAAACTTTATTATTGAATAACACTTACACATACACACCTTACATTTTTACTCTATTCCTCTACTGCCCTTTTCACACTACTCTTTAACTCTCTACTTTTTTGCTTTTTGAGATGGATTGTATTGTCATTCTTTCATTACAATTCCTTTATATAGATTTTGAAGACCAAACATTAGTCATCATATTTTTTTTGCAACCAAGACATGTGTTGTAACCACTTCTCCTTGTTTGACAAATGTCAAAAAACCAATCCTACTCATCAGACTCGACTTGACACCTTTTTCACAAGTCCTTTACACGTGCATGCAACTTCTTTCACCATAAATTCTTCATCCCAATTGCACCATTTTTATGCAAATCACATTATTAATTAAGTTTACTTTATTTTCCTCAACACATATTTGGGTACAAAACTCATGACAACATGTTATGATCCTACAAGTGTCTATTGCGACAAAATTTACCATTTCTTATCCTGGATCGTAACTATGTGGAATAGCTCAATGATAGCTTGATACGTTGGTATAGAGTTGAAACGTGTGAATTTCGCATTGAAATGCATGTTCTTTTCATTTGATAGACCACATTTCCTTTCTATTCAAGTGATTCATACAGAAACTCTACTCACAACTACAAGTCTATTTAATCAAAACTTACTCGATATACTAAAAAGGTGCAAACTGATCAATCTTGGCCTAGCAATAGTGATAATAATAATAACAACAACGGTAACAACAAAACATTATAGGATTTTGTAGCTAGGATGTTATATTGGTGTTAAAAACTTATCTTCAAAAGTAAGCTATTCAAGAACTAAATAGGCACTGAATATTGTCCTTGCTTCAAGTTTACGGGCACTGGGGGTTCTAAG
Organism: Euphorbia pulcherrima; assembly: GCA_947683365.1. Lineage (NCBI taxonomy): Eukaryota > Viridiplantae > Streptophyta > Magnoliopsida > Malpighiales > Euphorbiaceae > Euphorbia > Euphorbia pulcherrima. The sequence goes on along the minus strand of CANTUS010000006.1, from coordinate 10,798,420 downwards.
TAAAAATAATTGAATAAACGCTCTTTACCGATGTTCTGGGCGAAACCCTAGCCCTTGATTTCTGATCTTCTCCGATCAATTCTTGATCGGATTCCCGCGTGTTTTCCGTCGATTCTCACCATGGAAGACTCCTATTTATCCTTCTACTACAATAAGAAGGATAATTCTTCGCTTGCTAAAAAATCTAATGATGTTACTACCAAAAACCCTAACCCTAAAACTACCTTCGCTGGGGTTGTTAGGGGCCGAACTCGACTGTATCGAGTGGTGTGAATTCCAAGATTTTGGAATCTGCAAAAGTTTCAGCAAAGGGTGGATTCACTTCAGTAAAAATCCCTCAATCTCTGCTTGAGAAAAGGATTGCGATGTGTTTGAATTCTCTTATTGGGAAGCTGATCTTGCAGCGAGGAGACGCTCCATACAACTTACAGCAACTCAAGGAAACCCTAACTAAAATTTGGGGAATCAAGAAGCAGTGGAGGTTGATTTCCCTAGGTAAGTTACTATCACATATTACTTAATTCTCGGGACATTAAGCAGCAAATATGGAATAAAGGACCAATTGGCCTAAAGCTTGGAACGATGCGGCTTTAGGCATGGCAACCGGACTTCGACCCGGCAGCTCAGAAAATGACTAAAGCTTTAGTCTGGGTTAAATTACATGGTCTACCTTGGAAAAATTGGGATGTGGGAATCCTTGCTTGCATCGCCAAAGGAATTGCCTAGTTCTCAAGAGTTGATAATGTTACCCTCGATAATGACTATGGACATTTTGCTCACGTATTGATTGATGTTGATTTGGCAGGAAGTCTCCCTACGACTATTGGGGTGGAGAAAGTAGGTAAGTAATTATAGATTGATGTTGAATATGAAAACGTACCAGATTTTTGCAAAATATGTTCTAACGTAGGACATTCATGGAAGGAGTGTCATCAAAATTCAATGGCTAAGTATGATAAAGTGGTTAAAAACCCGACAGGTGTTTTTTCGGAGAAAGTTGTTGGTAGGAAAGCTGACTCATCTGCCCCTAGGTGGGTAGATAAACCTACGGTATCTAGGGCTGTCCCTATTATGAATGTTGACAGAATTGATGTTGAAGCATTGGTTACTAAGGTGACTGAGGTTGAGGCTGCGGCTAATGAGGTGTTTGATAAGGAGCCAAGAAATTTTGAGGCGGCTCAAGAGTTGGCTAATCATCATAGTTCTGAATTGGGGAATATAGAGAATGATCAAATTAATACTTTGGAGGCAGGTAACTTAGATATGGATCTCAGAGATACGGGATCCAAAGTTCATAAGTCGATCGATGGCCATATTACTGACATTTCCGATGATGCTTCGGATGAAGTTAAACAGAGGACTTTGGATCAGATTATTCACAACCTAAGAGAGGTGTCCCAGGCTCTTGGCTGGACTATGCGGAACGTGAAGAGGCAAGAATGAAAAACAAGGCCAAGCAGTTTACACCTGTTAGGCAAGGTTTTTCGTTCTCTTCTTGTGATGACAGTTTTAGGCGTGAGATTGATGAGGGAGATGATATATTGCCAAGGAAAAAAAGGGTATCGGCCGCCGCTAAGGAACAAGCTACACAAGAGCGCAAGAAGCTTGCTAAACGAGAGCGCAAGGAGCTTGCTAAACGAGAGCACAAACCTCCACATAAGTTTTCTCCTTCGTAGATATTTTTTGTTTTATGTCGTAATGGTTGTTTGAATTTCTTTTATTTTTATGTATTTTTTCTTTTCGTTAATGATACTAGCCTAGGGGAGGGTTTTTAACAGCGGTGGGGTGTAAAACCTCTGCTTTCTTTTTTCCTCTCACTAGGAACTTTTAAGTAAAAAAAGAACTAAATAGGCACCTAGAATTCCATATTCAAATTTATATAAACAAACTATTACACCCCTAAGGCTTTGTTCTTTTCAACTTATAATCCATTCAGTTCAGTTCAGTTTAGTACTTATCAATACTTATCATTACTGCATAAATATAAATTTACACTAAAATAAGTTCTATTCAGTACAATACTACTACTTATAAGTTGAAAAATACATAGAATTACTAGGTTAACTTCTTTCATTTTGGGCGGTGACTGGAGGAAAAATCTCTTGTGAGAAATTTGGGGGCAGCTAGGGTTCTCACTTGAACCCTAGCCGCCTAACAGATTTGATTTACCGACTACTCACCAGCGGTTCTTTTTGGAGGATCTTGTTGGATATGATGTATGCCCTAAAGGCAATTAGGGCGATATATCTTAATCATGTAATAGTACAAAAAATTTTGTTTAATTAATAAAGGCATTTAATTTTTTGTTTATATCGATGTACTTGTATATATATTATAGCTGGTTAAAATATATTCATTGATGTATACAAAAGTCCTTGACGTATCATAGCATGAAGTCAGAGAAATTATAGTTGGACTATATTTGATGGAACCTGCTTTATGTGCAATTATGATTATGTCTAAACTATCCCTAGTCATAGTTTCATCAAGAAAGGATATTGATGAAGCGAAAAGACTAGCATATGGTCAACTCTCTTGGAAAGAGTCCAAGCAGTCAAATCTCCTAAGGATTGAAAGTGGTGCCTTAAGTTTGAAACATGGATATATCTGGGAGATATATTGGAGACCGCCAGTAAGATAAACACTTGGTGTGTTTATCAACGTGTTAGTGTTTATCTTCATGCAATAAGCTTTGTGAATATACTCATACTTGAGACATTAGTTACCTTGTGCGGTACTATTGATATACTTTGGGTCATTACCACACACTCATTAATTTAGGGAGTTACGGGTGATTATGTGTATAGTGATGACAACATGTTGGTAAGCCGAGTAGTCGGAAAGAATCCATCGCTCCGGATAATTAAGGAGTTGTATCTGGCCACTTATTGAAGTGATGATTGATATAAATCTCTGATCAGAGTATGTCTTTGATAGAAATAGTTTCTAGTCAAACACACTATGGTAAAAGACAATATACTTCGATAATAAGTTAATAACTGGGATAGCTTGGAGCAACCTTGCTATTAGTGGGTTGACACTTTGACCGAACCCTATAAACCAAATGGTACTAATATTAAAGAATGGAAGGAGTTCACCACACTAGACAACTATTACATTAACCGGGATTAAGTCATAAGCATAAATGATGTTCCGAGTAATGGGGAATGGTAAACCTTTGCTAGAGGCGTACTACAGTCATTTAAGGTAATCGAGTTCTATTCACGGTCTAGAACCTTGAGCCAATGGTTCCATTAGAACAAGGGTTGGTTAAGCCTTAACAACTCAATACTTCAGGATCCGATAAGGTCATACAGACATTGGACCTTCATTGGACTGAGTAAAGAATTAATAGATTTATTCTATTACGAAAATATAACATAATAATAATTGGATTATTATTTAATTATTTAAAAGATGATTGGATCATTTTTCAATAAGCCAAGGAATTTTATTTTTGACCGAAAACTAATTTATTAGGGTCAAAAAATAAATATTTGATTAAATTGGAGAAAGGGCTGGAACTGCAAAAAATGAGGGTTGGACCCTTCGCGAATAGGACCAGCAAGCCTGAAGGCTTTGCAGACCTACGCGAGCCCGCACGAGTGCCAAAGCACTCATGGGGCACAGGCAGCGCGAGCTAGGCTTGTGTTGGCCTACAGCAAGGCCACCCGCGAGCTGGGCTCGGGGGAACTCCCGTGAGGCCCAGCCCGTGGGACATGACATGCTCATAAGAGCCTGCCTTATGCAGCCTTTGCCACCCACAAGCTGGGCTCATGGGAGAGCCTGCTAGGCCCAGCCCGCGGGACAAGGTAGGCTCGCGAGAGCTTTCCTCGTATGGCAGAGGACCCGACTTACGGAGTAAGTCGGGTTACCGTGGGCGGCACGCGGATCCTATAGGATCTGCGTATTTGCCAAGGGCGGGATGGGTTTTTCCCCATCCCGCATTAAATGCGGGGAGCCCTTGCTCCCCCTATAAATTGAGCCCCTTTTATCCATTTCAATTCGCACCAATTCAAGTTGTGAATCCTACGAGTAAGGTAAACTTGAACAATATATTTTCGGGTGGGATTTTAGAGTAGCCTAGCAGCTACTCAAGGTTCTTTGGTTCTACCTCATTGGGAGGTTTCGGTTGGTGGGGTTCATGTGGATACTCATAAAGGCTATCCTATACTTGGAGGCTTGTGTAAGGAGGTTCTGCCAAAGCTCGCTTCAACTGGTATGTTTTATTTTAAATTATTAGGACTTTTTCTTTAAGCATTTTCAGACTTAATAATTATGCAGAGGTTATTTTGCATGCTTAGTTTATTTTATGCTTAGGTTATAGCTTAGAGTTATAACATGCTTAGGTTCTAGCTTAGAGTTATAACATGCTTAGTATAAAATATATGTGCTGGAATATAATTTAGAATTATGGTATGTCTAGCCTTTGTATGCTAACAGATGTAGAGAATTATTTAGTTAAGGATTTATTTAATTTATATTCATCTAATAGGAGTTCCTAGGGACAGGGACAAATTTTGAATTTCCATCATGCCTGTTATGCCTGTTCAATTTGACTGTCAGTTGCCAACAGTGGTATCAAAGCCTGCCTATTTAGTTCACAATTAAGTTAGAAGCGAACTGAATATTATTTTCTATATGAAATGATTATTGTTTATTTAATTGTTTGAAACAATATATATGAACTTGTGCTTTTCATTTCATGGTTAGAAAATGTTAGTGAATAATTTTGAATAAGCATGTTCAACTTAGTCAAATTATACAAGCTTCAATAATTTATATAAATTAAATGGGTTATAGATGCTTTTAATTTACATGAATTGAAAAAACGAAATTTGTTAGTTCAAGAGAATCCATTGGTCTTCTTGTTTGTGCCCGTATTTGTTCTGGCTAAGGATTGGACTTGGTGTCTACTCACTTCAAGGGCACCTCTCCTACCTGGGAACCTATATCGGTGCAGCTTGAATTGACCAACCGGGGGATTAAAGATGGACTAATTTATTTCTATTATATAAGATGGTGCTTATATATGTTTCTATAACAAAGTAAAAATTAAATTTATTGAATAAAAGCTTAAAGGAAATGCAATATAAATATAACAAATAAAAGTATTAATTATTTTGCATATAATCTAGGTTGATGGAATATTTATAATAAAGAGCTTGAACCCACCTAAGGTTGGACCTTATAAATTAATTCTAAAATTCCCTGAATTAGTATAAGTTATTATAAATATGTCCATCTGATAAAATCCTAGATTGGGTGAGACGTTTAACACCAATAAAATTCCAAAGTAAATATATTAAGGCAAGTTACAGTCTTCCTTACTCAAGCTTATAGTACGGTCTCTTTGGGCTATCAAAGTGCTACGTAAAGCATTCCTTCTAGTCCATATTGATTGGTTGTAAAGTTTGGGATATGGTCTACCTTAACGGAATTGGGGTAGTCCACCATAAAATTGGGGGCTAGGCCCAGATCTGAGACATATTCAAGGAGATGCTAATATAAGAGCACATGTCCCTTGGGATTGGGAAACTTGATAGCAATTGCATACGATGCAAATGGAATGGGATTCCAACTATAACTTACTATTGTGACTTGACTCATAAAATTGGGGGTCGTAATAGACTTGTTATAGATGCTACCTACTAGGAAATTTAGCTGGGCTAAAATCCCCGAATTCCATTAAAGTGGGCTAATGTAAATTTTGAAGAAAATAGTAGGACAAATGTATTTAATTAAAAGTCCTCATATTAAGTGCATGTACTTAAACTAATATCTAAACTTTTTCTAATCTTAAATCTTAGATTAAAATGAACTCCGATATAAAAATCATCTTAAGCACATCCAAGCTTTAACTGCAATTAAGTACCATGAATGGATCAAGGATGTAAGGAACACTCTTAAAGAATATGAATTATCATATGTTCTTGAAAATCCATTCACAGAAATTCCTAGCACTGATGCACCAGCTGTAATTAAGCAGGCATGGTTAAAGTATCTAAAGGATTCAGTTTATGTATCACACTTGTTGTTAGATACTATGAGTCCTGCGATGCGTTCTGAGTGTGATCACATGAGTCTAGAAACCATGTTGATCCATCTGAAGGGTTTGTCTAAAAAGGTAAGGTATGAAAGGTTCAAGATAACCAATGAACTTTCCAACTCTAAGATGAAGGAAGGGACAAGTGTTGTATCACTCATCAATAAGATTAGAGATTTCATGGTGAAATTGGAATCACTGGGATCTACAGTCAATCAATCCTTAGGAATGGACATCTTGTTGGATTCTTTACCTATCAGCAATGCTGACTTTGTAAAGGAGCATTGCTCCAAAGTAAATGGCTGTACGTTCCCGGAATTGATTGATGTGTTAAGAAAATAAATTGCCAAAAGCAAAAAATTTTCAAGTAAGTCTACAAACGAATGTTCTCCAGAAATTGGCCCGAAGAATGTTGTCACCATAGGAGTAGTTAAAGGGTTGAAAAAGAAGAAAGAAAAGAAGACATCTAAGTATGTCTGCTTCCAGAGTGGGAAACCGGGATATTGGAAGAAGAATTGCATAGCTCATACTTCTGAACATTTAGAGTAAAAGCCTGCAAAGGCATCTACTTCAGGTATGTTTGTAATTGAAAACTATGCTACTTTTCCTCATGAATCCAATTAGATACTAGTTATGGTTCTCATATCTGTGCTTCTGTGCAGGGACTAAGGAACAGTAGAAGACTTGCAAAAGGGGAGATGGACCTGCGTGTGGGAAAGGAGCCAAAGTTACTGTATTAGCCGTAGGAAGCTTTAATCTTATTTTGCCAAGTGGACTTGTTTTAGTTTTGAATAATTGTTACTACATTCCGAGTGTTACTAAGAATATTATATCTGTTGCATCTTTAACAACAAAATGATTTGAAATTTTATTTTCAAATAATAATTGTTAGATTCATTTGAATAATACTCTTTATGGTTATGGGATGTTGAATGGTGGCATTTATGTTCTTGATACTAAAACAGAAGTTTTTAATATAAACAATATGAATAAAGTTAAATTAGATAATTAGAATTCCTTCTGCTTATGGCATTGTCGTTTAGGCCATATAAACAAAGATTCATTAACCAAGTTGCCTAAGCGTGGAGACTTGAGCCCAATAGACTTGGAGTCTTATGGTGATTGCGAACCTTATTTAAGAGGAAAAAAAGACAAAGTTACCCTTTCAGAAAAAGGGCAAACGGGCCACGAGTACATTAGAACTTATACATACTGATGTGTGTGGTCTAATAAGTGTTTGGGCACTAGGAGGATACTCCTACTTTATAACCTTTATTGATGATTATTCACGATACGGTTATTTGTACTTAATGAAACACAAGTCTGAGAGTTTTGAAAAGTTCAAACTATTCAGAGCTGAAGTAGAGAAACAGCTTGAGAAAAGTATTAAAACACTTCGATCAGATCGAGGAGGAGAATACTTAAGTCAGGAGTTTCAGGATTATCTAAAGGAAAATAGGATAGTTCCCCAGTGGACTCCTCCTTATATGCCCCAACACAATGGAGTGTCCGAAAGGAGAAATCAGAATTTATTAGATATGGTTCGATCCATGATGAGCCATGCAGATCTCAGTAAATCCTTTTGGGGATATACAATAGAGAGTGCGGTTTATGTATTAAACAGAGTGCCCTCTAAATAAGTTGATTTTGCACCTTACAAAAGATGGTGTGATAAAAAGCCATCTCTAAGTCACTTAAGAGTATGGGGTTGCCCTGCTATTGTAAAGAGGATAGCGTCAGATAAGCTGAACGCCAAATATGACAAGTGTCTGTTCCTTGGATATCCAAAGGAAACTATTGGATATTTGTTTTATCAACCCGAAGAACAAAAGGTATTTATGTCTCAGAATGCTCACTTTTTGGAAAAGGAACACTTGCAAAAGACAGTGGGAGCAATATTGAACTAGAAGTTCAAGAGGAAGAGGTAGACAATCAGTTGATTGACCTCATTCTAGATACACAAGAAAGTGAGATCGAAGAACAACCTGTCAAAACATAAACATTGCAAAGATCATGTCGTGTTCATAAAGGACCTGATAGATATGGTTTTATCATCACTGATGATAAGGAACTATATCTCATGGAGGATGATGAACCAAGGACATATGATGTGTTGGGAACTGACAGTCAGATTGAACATGCATAACAGGCATGACGGAAATTCAAAATTTTGTCCCTGTCCCCAGGAACTCCTAATAGTTGCATATAAATTAAATAAAGCCCTATCTAAATAATTCTCTACCTAGGTTAGCATGCAAGGCCTAGGCGTACCATAATTCTAAATTATATCATAGCAATAATATTTATATTAAATATATTACAATTCAAAGTTATAATTTAAATATAAATAAATTAAGCATGCTTATAGCCTAAGCATAATTATTAAGTCTAAAAACACTTAAAGAAAAAGACTTAATAATTAAAAGAGAAATAAGAAGACTTACCAGTTGAAGTGTGCTTCAGTAGAACTTCGTTATACAAGCCTCGAAAGTAGGACAGCCTCTATGAGTATCCACACGAACCCCACCAACTGAAACCTCCCAATGAGGAAGAAGAACCTTGAATAGCTGCTAGGCCACTCCGAAATCCCACCCAAAAATATAAGCTAAAGTATTCAAGTTCCACTTGAATTGGTGCGAGTTCAAATGGAGAAAAAGGGGGGCAATATATAGGGGGAGCTAAAGTTCCCTGCATTTAATGCGGGATGGGGAAAAATCCCCATCCCACCCTTAGCAACACGCGGATCCCATAGGATTTGCGTGCTGCCCATGCCGACCCGACTTGTTCTACAAGTCGGTTCCTTGCCATACAAGGTAGGCTCTTGCGAGCTTGCCTTGTGAGCCTGCCTTATCAAGCGGGCTGGGCCTAGAGGGTGGCCTTACTGTAGGCCAGTGCAAGCCTAGCTTGCGCTGCTTGCAGCCCACGAGTGCTCTTGCACTCGTGCGGGCTCGCGTAGGCCCGCAAGTCCTTCCGGCTTACGGGTCCTATTAGTGAAGGGTCCAACCCTCAAATTTTGCAGTTCTAGCCTTTTCTCCAATTCAAATAAATATTTATTTTATGACCCTAATAAATTAGTTGTCAGTCAAAAATAAATCCTTTTAAAAATGATCCCATCATCTTTTAAATAATCAAATAATAATCCAATTATTATGTTATATTTTCGTAATAGAATGAATCTATTAATTCTTTACTCAATCTGATGAAGGTCCAATGTGTGTGTCCTTATAGGATCCCGAAGTATTGAGCTGTTAAGGGTTAACCAACCCTTGTTCTAATAGAACCATTGGCTCAAGGTTCTAGACTATAAATAGAACTCGATTACCTTAAATTATTGTAGTATGCCTCTAGCAAGGGTCTACCATCCCCCATTACTCAGAACGTCATTTGTGCTTATGACTTAATCCCGGTTAATGCAATAGTTATCCAATGAGATGTACTCGTTCCATTCTTTAATATTAGTACCATCTGGTTTATAGGGTTCGGTTAAAGTGTTAACCCACTGATAGCAAGGTTGCTCCAAGCTATCCCAGTTATTAACTTGTTACCGAAGTATATTACCTTTTACCATAGTGTGTTTGACTAGAAACCATTTCTATCAAAAACATACTCCGATCAGAGGTTTATGGCAATTATCACTTTAACAAGTGGCCAGGTACAACTCCTTTAATATATCTGGAGTGATGGATCCTTTCCGACTACTCAGCTTACCAACGTGTTGTCATCACTATACCCGTAATCACCCGTGGCACCCTAAATTAATGAGTGTATAGGTATGACCCAAAGTATGGTGACAGTACATCACAAGGTAACTAGTGTCTCAAGTACGAGGATATTCACAAAGCTTATTGCGTGAAGATAAACACTAACACAGTGATATATATACCAAGTGTTTACCTTACTGCGGTCTCCAATATATCTTCCAGATATATCCATGTGTCAAAGTTAAGGCACCACCTTCAGTCCTCAGGAGATTGACCGCTTGGACCCTTTCTAAGAAAGTTGACCACATGCTAGTCTTTCCATTTCATCAATATCCTTTCTTGAAGAAACTATGACTAGGGATAGTTTTGACATAATCATAATTGCACATGAAGCAGGTTCCATCAAATATAGTCCAACTATAATTTCTTTGACTTCATGCTATGATACGTTAAGGACTTTTATATACATACATCAATGAATATATTTTAACTAGCTATAATATATATACAAACACATCGATATAAACAAAAGGTTAAATGCCTTTATTGATTAAACAAAATATTCGTACTATTATATAATTAAGATATATCGCCCTAATTGCCTTAAGGGCATACATCATATCCAACAAACTCACACTTGCACTAAGGCCAATTTGCCATATGTCTTAATCCATATGCTTTAACATGCTGGTCATGTTTGACTTGAGTCAATGGCTTTGTCAGACCATCCGCGAGGTTTTGATCAATGGGTACATATTCTAGTCTGATTATCTTAGCATCAATAATCTCCCTGATTATATGATACTTTCTAGATGCATCTCTATTTTTCTGATGAGAACATGGTTCCTTTGCTTGAGCTATAGCACCATTGTTATCACAATACAAAGTAATTAGATCAACAGACTCAGGCACCGCACTGAGATCACCAATAAATGCCTTTAACTACACAACTTCTTTTACTGCTTTGCATGCGGTAATGTATTCATATTTCATGGTTAAATCAGCAGTAGTTTCTTACTTGGAACTCTTCCAGCATACCACCCCTCCATTTAATACATACACAAAACCTGACTGAGACTTAAAGTCATCCTTATCAGATTGAAAACTCGCATTAGTGTAACCTCTGATTTTGAGGTCACCTTCTCCATAAATCAAGAACTGATCCTTAATCCTTCTCAAGTACTTAAGAATTGCCTTGATGGCCATCAAGTGCTTTTCACCTGGATCTGATTGATATATGCTCATAAAGCTCAAAGCTTGAGATACATCTGGCCTAGTACATATCATAGCATACATGATGGATCCTATTGCGGATGCATAGGGTATATCCTTCATGCGCACTCTCTCCTGAGCTATCTTCGGACACTCAACCTTAGACAGGTTAATCCCCTTTGTCATTGGGAGATAACCTTTCTTAGAATGCTCAAGATTGAACCTCTGTAATACCTTATCTATATACGTACTTTGAGAAAGACCTAACAGCCTCTTGGATCTATCTCTATGGATCTTTATACCAAGTATAAATGCTGCTTCACCAAGGTCTTTCATGGAGAACTTTCTTGATAACCACACTTTAACATTTTGAAGAAGAGAAATGTCATTTCCTATTAGCAAAATTTCATCAACATACAATACTAGAAAAATGACTGCACTCCTACTAACCTTCTCGTAAACACAAGGCTCATTAGCATTTGGGTAGAAATCTAGTTCCTGGATTATCTGATCAAACCTTATATTCCAACTCCTGGATGCTTGCTTAAGTCCCTAAATGGTTCTTTGTAGCTTGCATACCTTCGAGCCATTCTGAGATGTAAAACCCTCGGGCTGTGTCATATACACATCCTGGTCTAAATCCCCATTTAGGAATGCTGTTTTAACATCCATCTGCCAGATCTCATAATCGTAATGAGCAGTAATGGCGAGGAGTATCCTAATGGATTTAAGCATGGCTACAGGTGAGAAAGTTTCATCATAGTTAATACCTTTCCGTTGACTATAACCTTTTACAACCAACCTTGCTTTCTAGGTAATTACATTACCATCCATGTCTGTCTTCTTCTTGAAGACCCACTTGTACCCAATTGGTCCAATCTCTTGCGGTGTATCAACCAAATCCCAAACTTGGTTCTCGTACATAGAATCCATTTCTGATTTCATGGCTTTTAGCCATTTATCAGAATCTGAGCTTTTCATTGCCTCATCATATGTCCTTGGTTCATCATCCTCTATAAGATATGGTTCTTTACCATCCATAATGATAAAACCATATCTATCGGGACCTTTATGAACATGACATGATCTTCGCAATGATTGTGTTTTTGCAAACTGATCAATCTTGGCCTAATAATAATAATAATAATAATAATAATAATAATAATAATAATAATAATAATAATAATAATAATAATAATAATAAAGGCCTAATATATCCAGACCCCCTTGAACTTGGCCTTAATCGCCCGTCCCCCCCTCAACTTTTAAGTTTTCCTTCCGCCCCCTCAAACTTGCCTAAAACGTATCTCAAAACTCCACCAAAGCTGACGTGGCTGGCGATGTGTCACTCATGGAAATGTCAAGCAAGTGAGATTTTTTCACATGAATAAAAAATTAAAAAAAGTCAAAAACAAATTAAAAACCCCATTATTATTATTGTTCATTCGTCTCTCTTTTTTCCCTTTCCTCATGTTTCATTTTACCGATCATTTTCCCGTGAGCATCTGTCTTCTCCAGCGAAACTCAACGGTCCCTTAAAACACCAGAATTCAAGTATTTGATTTCTTTTTTTAATCAGTTCATTTGAGTCTTTGATTTTGATTTTTCTCAAAAAAATCCGGTGTGTCGAGCTCGTCTCCGCCATGGTTGCTAAAACCACAAATTCAGTAATCTAAAAAATCTTGAACCATCACACTAAACAATATCAACTCTACCCTTTTGTAATTTTTCATGTTTCTTCAAATTGAATTAGAATTTTTTTGGGGCTTTGAAGAAATTGATTTTTTCACAACAATTCAAAATCCAATCAAGAAATACTAGCATGGCATTTGAACTCAATTCAAGCACCATCAAAGGCATCAATTGAATATAATGAAGGGGGATGAGTAGAATACCTTGAAATAGAATATGGAGAAGGCAATTTAATAGCGCCACCGCTGTATGGCTTATGTTGTGTTTGAGCAACCACCGAATGTCACTACGGCTGAGATAGAGGCAGAGGCGGCGTCTGATAACCAATTGGAACCTCGTGGTCTGACCTCTCATCAATGGAGTAAACCCGATTCTGGTATTCGGCTACCGCCACTGCCACCGGAGGTGTTGTGTGGTGTCCCTCCAACATGTGGGACCCACATTATTAAATTAAAAAAAAGGAGGAAAAATCTAAAAAGAGGATTGAAAAAGTGGCATTGGTAGGTGACCAAATTCGGTGCTAATTGGTGGCGAAATTGAAGGCCGCTTAATTTACGCATTTGTATTTGCTATAAATAGAGCGACTTCTGCCTCAACTAAGTGAGATATAAGAAACATAGATAAAAATATAATCTGTGCAGAGAGACTTAGAAAAAGGGTTTCTAAGAGTTGGGCAAGAGAGAAAATAGTGAGGTTTTTGGGAAACACTTGAGTGCCACTATTTTATATTCTCTTTGTGTACCTACTATTATTTTATAGTGGAGAATTATTCGGAGCTTGTCCCGTGGTTTTTCCCTAATTTATTTGGGATTTCCACGTAAAAATCTGTGTGTCTTTTTATTCTGCTGCATTATTTTTCTCGTAATTTATTATTGGGCCTAACAAGTGGTATCAGAGCTGAAGGTTGTTTTATCAGTAGAATCCGTGGATGTATTTTTCAAAAATAAATATACCACGACGTCGAGAAAAATACGGCAAATCCGCTGGCGCAATCCGTTCGAAAAACCGTCGCATATACGCAATTCGAGTGAATAGTAAAATAGTAACTTGAATATAACTATTCGTATTTGGTCATTTTATGAATAGTGTTATTTAAGTATATAGGAGGCATACTATTACTATTCCAATATACAAGTATTATTTGGGTGTACGGTACTATTCACATATACAGTCCATATTTATGTGAATGATAAAATTCATGAATAGTAAAATTTTGCCATTTTTAAAAAGTTTCGACATGGCGAATGATGGTGTAGTGATCAAATTGACGGATACGAATTATTCAATGTGGAAATCCAGAATGGAGGACTACCTCAATTGCAAAGATTTGTATGATCCAATTAAGGGTAATGACGCAAAGCTGAAGGATATGAAAGAACAGCAATGGATAAAGTTGAAGAAGTAGACATTGGGTACAGTACGCCAATGAATAGATGCTAGCCTATACAACCACGTGAGGAACGAAACAGATCCCAAAGTTCTCTGGAAGAAGCTAGATGATATGTACGAGGCTAAAAATGCTCAAGGAAAAGTGTTCATGGTCGCAAAGTCATGAACTTGAAACTGACAGAGGGACGATCAATCACACAACACTTGAATGATTTTGAAGGATTTTTAAGCGAGTTAGTAGTTACCGGTATGTCCTTGGATGATGAGATGCAAGCATGTCTTTTTATGGGAACTCTACTAGATAGCTGGGATACTCTTGTTGTATCATTAAGTAACTCAGCTCCAAATGGTGTGGTAATAATGTCTATAGTAAAGAATAGCCTACTTAATAAAGAACTTCGTAGAAGAGACGTTGCCAGTACCAGTTCACAAGCCCTTGTCACAGAAAATAGGGGTCAAAGCAAGAGTAGAGGTCGTGGGAATTGAAAATCTAGAGATAGGTCCAAGTCTCGGGAGAAGAGGTCATGCTACCACTGTGGAAAGTAGGGTCATCTCAAAAGAAACTATCGTTTCTTTAAACAAGAGAATGACTGAAGTCAAGATAATGACAAAAACACATCTGCTACAGTCACAATAGAAGATAAAGAGGTGGCTTTAGTATCTCATGATGCAGATTGTTATCATGTTGGAGATGCAGATACCGAGTGGATTGTGGATTCCGGTGCCTCATACCACTGTGTTCCAAAAAGGGAATACTTCTCAATATATAAAGCGGGGGATTTTGGTACTATTAGAATGGGAAATAATAGTGTCTCATAAATAGTGGGAATCGGCGATATCTGCGTGAAGATAAGTGTTGGATGCACATTAACACTTAAAAATGCGCGCACATTCCAGATCTTTGGTTGAACCTGTTGTCTGTTAGTGTATTGGACAAGGAAGGTTATCACAATCATACAGGCGATGGAAAATGTAAACTTACCAAAGGATCGTTGGTAGTGTCGAAAGGAAGATTGTGTTGCTCGCTATACAAAACGCATGCAATAATATGTACGGGTCAACTAAATACAGTTGGAGATGATGCTTCACCAAATTTGTGGCATAGGCGACTGGCGCATGTTAGTAAGAAAGGGTTGAATATACTGGCTAAGAAGTCCCTCATCCCATTAGCCAAAGGAAAAATTAACCCGTGTGATCATTATTTATTTGGGAAGCAACATCGAGTTTCATTTCAGAAAAACTCTAGAAGGAGAAATAATAAGTTAGAGTTGGTATACTCTGACGTTTGTGGTCCCATGGATACAGAATCCATTGGAGGAAGAAGATACTTTCTTACCTTCATTGATGATTTCTGAAGGAAGACATGGATTTATTTTCTACGCACAAAGGATCGAGTATTCAAGCACTTTTAACAATTCTATGCATTGATGGAAAGGGAGACTGGAGTGCCATTGAAGTATTTGTGCACAGATAATAGTGGTGAGTATATCTCCAAGGAGTTCAAGGATTACTGTAGTCAATATGGTATCAGGCATGAAAAGATAATTCCTGGTACACCTCAACACAATGGCATTGCTAAACAAATGAATCGTACCATTATCAAAAGAGTTAGATCCACGCTCAAAATGGCTAACTTAGCTAAGTCATTTTGGGGAGAAGTTGTCAATAGTACTATCTATCTCATCAACCGACTACCTTCAGCACCTTTGGATTTTGATATTCTAGAGAGGGTCTGGACAAGTAGAAATATCTCATACTCTCACTTGAGGGTATTTAGCTGCAAGACATTTATGCATGTTCCTAAAGAGCAAAGGCTAAAACTTAATGATAAATTAGTTCCTTGCACTTTTATCGGTTATAGAGATGAAGAGTTTGGCTACAGATTATGGGATCTAGAGAAAAAGAAAATTGTATGGAGCTAAAATGTTTTATTTCATGAGAATGATATCATCGGTGAAAGATCTACAAGTGACGGTGTTATCGATATAGCACCAGAGAGCATTCTATTAGATGATGCCACAGAAAGAAGAATGCATAAATCAGAACAAGATGGAGAAGAAGAGCCAGTTGTGAGGGATTAAGATATAATTGTAGATGAAGATACGAATGAAGAGGGTATTGAGCAGGGGGAGCCAGAGAACCCCATTCTACCAGAAGAAGAACCTCAATTAAGGAGGTCAATCAGAGAATGCCAACCATCTACAAAATACTCCAATTCTAAATATATTTTAATCACTGATGAGGGTAAGCCTGAAAGCTTCCAAGATGTGCAATCTTGTAAAGATAAAGATTGTTGGATGAAGGCCATGCAAGAGGAGATGAATTCTTTAAAGAAGAATGACATGTATGAACTAGTGAAACTTCCTAAAGGGAAGAGAACACTTAAGAACAAATGGGTGTACGAGCTAAAGAAAGATGATTGAAACCTAGTGAGATTCAAAGCTAGATTGGTTGTCAAAGGCTTTACTCAGAAGAAAGGTATCGACTTTGACGAGATTTTTTCACGAGTTGTGAAAAGGAGCTCCATTCGAGTTGTGCTAGGTCTTGTAGCCAGCTTGAACCTTGAGTTAGAATAGCTTGATGTAAAGATCGCGTTCTTGCATAGGGATTTAGAAGAAGAAATTTATATGGAACAACCAGAAGGTTTCAAGGTCAAGGGAAAGGAGGACATGGTTTATCGCATGAAGAAACGTTTGTATGGGTTAAAACAAGGCCCGCAACAATGGTATAAAAAGTTTAATTCTTTCATGGTGAATCAAGGATAAAAGATGACAGAAGCTGATCCATGTGTATATGTCCAGAAATTCCCTGATGGAAAATTTATCATTCTTCTTTTATATGTTGATGATATCCTAATCGTTGGGCCAGATGCCAAAATAATTAGTAAGTTGAAGTTTGATTTCTCTAAGGTGTTTGACATGAAGGATTTAGGACCGGCAAGACGAATTCTTGGAATAGAGATTACTCGAGATCGAAGGTCTAACAGGCTGTAGTTATCACAAGAAAAATATATTGAAGGAGTACTAGAAAGATTCAATATGAAAAATGCTAAACCCGTTAGAACTCCACTTGCCGCTCATTTCAAGTTGAGTAAGAGATCCTACCCTTCAATAGAGAAAAATAAAGAAGATATGTCAAATGTTCCATATTCTTCAGCGGTCGGGAGTTTAATGTATGCACTAGTGTGTACGAGACCAGACATCGCTCATGCAGTTGGAGTTGTGAGTAGATTCCTATCAAATCCCCAGAAGACACATTGGGAAGCAGTTAAATGGATCTTTAGATACCTGAGAGGAACTTCAAAGTTATGTTTAACCTTTACAGGTGGAAAGCCAACATTTGTTGGTTACACAAATGCGGATATGGATGGTGACCTTGATGAAAGAAAATCTACATCAGGTTACTTATTTACATTCTTAGGGGGAGCTATTTCATGGCAGTCACGATTACAAAAGTGTGTTTCATTATCAAGAACTGAAGCAGAGTACGTTGCAGCAACAGAAGTAGGAAAGGAAATGCTTTAGTTAAAGCGATTCTTTCAAGAATTGGGAGTGCAACAAGAAGACTACATAATTTATTGTGATAGTCAAAGTGCACTAGACTTGAGCAAAAATACTATGTATCATGCACGGAAGAAACATATTGATGTAAGATATCATTGACTCAAACTTGCCATTGAAGAAAAAGAGTTCAAGTTGTAGAAAATTCATACAAACAACAATGCTGCTGATATGCTGACAAAGGTCGTTCCAAAAGAAAAGTTCGATCAGTGCATCAAAGTAATCGGGATGGAGAGTCCCACAATGTAATCGGGAGGGGGAGACTTATTGTGTGGTGTCCCTCCAATATGTGGGACCCACATTATTAAATTATAAAAAAGGAGGAAAAATCTGAAGAGGGTTGAAAAAGTGGCATTGGTAGGTGGTCAAATTCGGTGCTAATTGGTGGCGAAATTGAAGGCTGCGTATTTTACGCGTTTGTATTTCCTATAAATAGAGAGACTTCTGCCTTAACTAAGTGAGATATAAGAAACACGGATAAAAATATAATCTGTGCAGAGAGACTTAGGAAAAGGGTTCCTAAGAGTTGGGTAAGAGATAAAATAGTGAGGGTTTTGGGAAACACTTAAGTGCCACTATTTCGTAATCTCTTTGTGTACCTACTATTATTTTATATTGGATAATTATTCGGAGTTTGTCCCGTGGTTTTTCCCTAATTTATTTAGGGTTTCCACATAAAAATCTGTGTCTTTTTATTCTGCTGCTATTATTTTTCTCGTAATTTATTATTGGGCCTAACAGGAGGACCCACTGACACACCTGAAAACACTAAAGAAACTGGCATCAGCAGAGGAGATGAAATTGTTGTGAAACCGTCATC